>JAOWBP010004220.1:14642581-14654506 GCA_028571105.1 Tragopan temminckii | reverse complement strand
TGGTCAAATGGTGGGATAGCACCAAGGCTCGCCATCAAGAAACATGTTGCTTACAGCACAGCTGCCTCACTCCAACAACAAAAGGCACTGATTTGCCTCCTTCCAAATTCTGGATAGTTATTCGCTTTTTTTATATGTCCGGAACTGACAAATGTACACTGCATGGCTATTTTGTTACTAAAATGAGGCACTAATTGCTGTAGCAGCGGATGATACATTTTGAAATTTCTTTGCTTTCTGCCTCCAAGCAGAATTACAGCAGACCTGTGTTCTCAGGAAGCATTGCTCAACAGCAGTGCTGGCAATGTGTTATATAGATTTATGATTTACCTTTTTTTTTTTCTATTTGCTGGCGTTTTTCCCACCCATTTGTGGTTCTCCTGCAAAAATTGGCCACCAAGACGTGCCTCTCAGAGAGGTCCAAACTGAACTCACTTGTGACCTATGGAGCAAAACCTGCCCATGTCACGTTGTGTTGGATCAAGCCTCCACTGAAGATGGCACGAGGGCAGTTCTCTGCAGCATGCTGGAGCTATGTAGTTGGATCTGGGTGGTTTGGGCTGGGGGAGAGGAGCACTGTGGTGCTGGGAGAGGCATGGGCTGCCCATGCCATGCTCTGACCTCTATCATTGGCAGTGGAGGGGACAGGGCTGGGTGGCTTCAAATACTGACTTTAATGAAAGTTCATATCAGTGTTGGTATTGTGCCAAGTGTAGCAATGACACAATGGATTCTGGGTTTATGGTCTGAAACTGCAGGTGGGAAGGAGAGGCACAAAAGGTGGCCAAGATGGTCTCCTTGTTCATATTCCTTTAAGTGCAGTGATCTCAACTGTGACATTCGAACACATAAGGACAAATCCTCTCCTGGGCTTGGCATGACCCATGAAGTCTGATCAAGGGCAGAGCATTGCTCTGAGTCATGATTTTTTTTTTTTTCCTGGAGGCTGCAGCATCCCGGGTTACTCATCCTGAGAGAATGAATGGACTGAGGGTATAATTATCGTAGTTGGACATCATTTATTCTCACTATTTTAAAGATTCTTGTCAGGTGACTAATAGGTTTGGGTTGTTATTTTTGTCATCCTGGCTATGTATATCATGCAAAATGCTGAAACTTTACTATCCCATTTATGCTTCCTCTTACAGCATTGTAGATCTCTGCCGAGTACTTAGGTGAGGCAGTAATTTTACCCCATTTGCTATGGATTAACGAGGCTATAAAATAATCATAAAGCTGGGGCAGCCTTGGATTTTCACACTCCTCACGTATTTGTATCTACCACAAAGTCCTTCATCTAACATCGTTACCTGATTTCTCTGGGCTCCCTTTAATATTCCTTGCTGACTTTAAGTGCTGGGGGTGCCAGCTTGCTTTGGACTGCAGCAGGAACTGGGTGATGCTGATATCCACTGTGGAATAATGTTATGGGGCATGAGGGAAGGCAAGCAAAGCAGGTTGGGAACAGTGATGCCCATCATGGTGACCTCTTGGTGAGATGGATGAAGAAAGTAGCATGCTGAAAGCATTCCCTGCTCTTGTTCACTGTTGGTATCGGAAAGGTGGAGGTATGAGGCTACAGCCTGCAAGGGTAGAGGGGCAATGTGGCTTTGCCCATGTCAGCCCCCAGAGAGCTGTGCTATGGAAACTAGGTGACACAGCCTCGTGCTGATAGGGCAGTGGCAAACGAAGGCAATTCCAAGTTTGTGGAACTGGAGCACTCGCTGCTTGTGCTGAACCTGACCTGAATCTGTAGTGCCAGGTATGTGGATATGGGTTGCTGTTGAAGGAGTCAGGCTGTAAGTGCTTTAATCACTTGCAGAGTTAAAAAGCAGTGGCACTTCATTTCTGACATGAAACGATAATTAGCTTACTGTGGGGTAGAGATTGTGAGAAATTTGTGTTTCTGGCACAGTGCTGTCTTTAAAAATGTGCGTGTCACAGCTTCATTGTTATTGTAGAAAAATATGCATACAGAGAGGAGGCAAAAAGACAGCAACTCATCCATGGCTTGGAAAGCTGCTGTTAAACCGGCACCTTAAACTGGCAGCAGAGAGGAGAGGCTCTGTCCTGCAGGTGTGAGTTGTTTAGGATGCAGTTTGCTGTTGGGTTTGGCAGCCCCTTGGCTTGGAGCACATCGGTGGGAAGAGCTGGGAATCCATGTAGTGCCTGGAGGTGCCCATGGAGAATGCCTTTCTTCAGCATCTCCCACCTGCCTGCTCCAGATAGATCCATCATCTCCTCTTCCTAGCTAACAGGAGGACAGCACGGTCCTGCCATGTAGCTTTTGTTTGCTTTCTAAATTCGGGCTTGATAATGTGAAAGGCAGTAGACAAATCTTTGGAACAATCAATCTGAGGTGCCCAAAATTCATGCTAGTATAAAGGATGAAGTACGTTACAAAGATCTCTGGATTTTTTTTTCAAGTAATCTCAAGGAATGAAATTGCTTTGCAAACACCTTTTGCCAAAGTTGATTCTCTCTTCAGAAACTCTCAGTCAGGGAAGGCTGGATTACAGACTTATCCCATATGCCACTGCTGCTTTTTAAGCATCTTACACACTGAGAGGTTACAACATCAAAGAGAGGATGGCTGATGACTACTTCACTTTATCTTTATTAAGTTGATAATTAAGGGCCAGAGTGTAGCAGAAATGGTTTTTGAAAAGTCACTTCATCTTTATTTGGGGTTAATTGCATTAATGCTCACAGCTTGACAGGCTTCCTACAAGACAAGAATTTGAAGAAAGTGCTAAGGAGATGTGAGTTAGGACTTCCTCAGTGTCGAAGCTGCACAAGTAACAGGGATCTTGGTGGGGCTTGGCCCTGCCCTGAGACCACCCCAGGATGTCAGGACTTGGGGATTTGAACTTGTTGAGTTGGAAGCAGACGCAGATATCCATGCAGTGACATGCCCAAAGCAGAAGTTCTCAGGACTCTGCAAGGGCTGTCTCAGTGGTTTCTTGGTCTTTTCTGCACCTTGCCTTTTGCTTTATACAAGATTGAGTGTTGGTTACAGTCATCTTCATTCAGTGTAAGAGAACACAAGCTGTGGACAAAAGCCATGATCAGGACCTAAAGCAATGGCTAGGGCAGACATCTGCTAGCCTTTATAATTATTTGGTACATCTGCACAATAACTCACCTTTTACTGCTGAAGGTGCAGAGACCAAAAAGGATCAAAGCCTTAATGTCGTTACCTGCCACCAGGGACTGCCTGCGTCCTCTTCTGTATTTCTAATCAATGGTCTGTATCTAGGAGGAATGCAACTTTGTAGATGTCAGAGGAAACTGATGCTTTTGTCCTGTGGTCTCTCAGGTAGATAAATTATGTATCCATGTGAACTTTGAATGAGATATCTTGAAAAGAAAAGCGGTGATTCAGCTACCCTCATTCCATTCATTGTGGCACAGAATGTAACATGCAAGGAGGGCTGAGGATCCCTCTGAGATCTTTTCCTATTATGTTGGTGAACCTTTGTTCCCTTTTAGCATTTATTATTTCAGGAACACAATCAATAATACAAAGAAAAGCATGAATCTGCTGCACATCACATTTTCTATCCTGTTAGCAGTGTGCTCCTTAGATTCCTGTTCTGTGGGCTTGTTCCTTACCAGAAACGAATGCCCTGTTGTTCGTATAGCTGCAGATCAAATAGATTTGTAGTATCTCTCTACCTTGAGAGCGGTGCATAGGTCTACAGAATCTTCTTCTGAGAGAGCTATTTTTTTCCCCATGAAGGTTTGGTTGCTGTGACTTTTGAAAGCCATTTGGGCATCCTACTGGCTTTCCCATAGTGAATTTCCAGTGACCTTTATTCTCCTTCTAAGGAACGTGAATATCAATTATGTACTTCAAATTAGAACACTTGGAATCACATTCTGAAAGAAGTCCACAGAAGGCAAAGCCAATCTGAATGGTTGCTTCATCAGTCCTAAATTAAAGCACCAACGTTCTGAATTACACTCAACTCTTCTTTGTATTATCAATTCTGCACCTTTGTGTGTTGGGGAGAGCACTGTGGCTGAGATGGAGCTGCCTGGGGCTGTCCCAGTGGCACAGCAGGATGGGAGGCACAAAGGGTAGCTGCCCCATATGCAACTGCCATTTAAAAATACCATGGATCATGCCACACTTTAAAAATACCTTGTGTTATATCAGAGGATCCATCCTCATCTTTTTCCTTATTTAGGGGGAAAGGCACAAAAGACAACAGGGTAGAGCAAGCATTATAACTTTTTGGAGTGGCATGGTTTGATTTCCGTGGCTTAGGGTGAGGCCATTCCCTGCACTGTTTCCTTAACTATGAAGCTGCTTTTCTTTTTGTCTAGAAATGGAACCCAAAAATGACAAATTTTGATTTTCTTTTTTTAATCTGCATTTAACTTTGGCAGTGGCTTGACCACAATGTGCAGATGCCATGGGAGGTGTCCCAACAGCTCTTTGAGCAGTGCTGTCCAGCTGCAATTACCGCCAGCTGTCTGGGGTGACTGCAGATGGTGGCAGTGGCCTCTCCCAGTGGAAAACCAAAACTTCTCATTTTGTACATCCGCACTGATATTCAAGTGCCCTAAACGTAGAATATAGAGCAGTGATGAGTAACACCCAAGATGCAGGAAGCTTTCCTTGTGGCCACAGGCTAAGAGAACATAGAAAGAAGCAGTGAAGCTCTTGAGGTGGGTGTGCAGGTGCTGGATTTTAACTGTAGAGCCTGAGTTCTGTTATAACAAGTTCTGTCTCTGCCCTGGATCAGTAGGAAGCTGCTACAGGCTCCAAGCCATCATGCCCTGGGTCAGGCTGGGGAAGAACCTCCTGGCTTGGCTTGGTCCACCTTGCAGCATAGACCCTAAGACAAGGAAACCCAGAGCTTTCTGAGCTCCTTTTCTCACCCTGGTGTAGAAATACTGAAGAGAGATGTTGCTTCATAACATCTTCAGATGTTTGAAATAGTTGTCATAGTCTTTCCTGCATTGGGAGCACATCTGAGATGTTTAAACTCCCTGGAGCTGCACGGACAATTGAAACCAGCATCATCATGGCAGAGCCACTCTTAGCTCACTATATGCAGATGGAAGAAGTGTAATGTGTTGACACACAGGTCCAAAGCCTGTCTGAAACAGGCTGTCAGCAATCTGCAGAACTGCTCTGCTGTCTGACTCTCAACTAGGATACAAGCTGACTGTGCAACTGTGGGTTCTTGCAATATGAAGACTGACATGGAATAGAACAGGCTTTGCAAATACTTTCCCTGTGTTAAGAGCACACAGGGTATCTTCCTCCCATGAAATCATTTGGGCCAGAACAGCCATGACTGTGTAGAATCTGTTTGCAGATGGTGCAATCCACTTGAAAATCAAATCGGGTCTTAAGTGACATTGAGGTCTGGTACCAAATAAGAGAGCCTCTTGGTTTCTCTGCTCATGGAGTGGGGATAAGCACTGGGGTTGGGCTGTTTGGGTAACACTGCTGTGGTTCCTGCTGCTACTGGGATCTGAACGTCCTCAGATGTTGGATGGGTTTCCACAAGATGAGTGGCTTGTGCTTCCCCTCACTGCTGCCAAAGCATTGCTGCCAAAGTGTCCTTGTGTTCTCCCTAAATCAAGGCATCTATCCTTGAAGTGAATAGGAAGAAAACAGTGCATGGATTTTTGTCTAACAAAACACAGCTATAATACTCAAAATGAGGGAGCTTCAGCTCTCCCATGCAGCCTTTACTCACACCATTCCCACCCTGTTCATTCATTTCATTGCACAAGGCAATGGGGTTGGTCTGGCTGGCGTTTTTACCAAAGTCTGCTCTTTGTGCAGTTCCATCAGTGAGGTGCTGACAGTTGCACACGCTGGGCCCCTCACAGCTCTGGCCCCAGAAATCTTTAGGAAACCTCAAATCCCATGAGGGATCTTAAAAAGGTTGATTGCCTTTTGACTTCCACCCAGAGCTGCTCCCCTTGGCTTTTGCTAGGAAAGAGCTCACAAATGAGGGGTGCAGCATGCTGTCATTAACAGCTTCTGCCCCAGAAAGGCAGATTGCCTGGGAGTTGGTATAAGATTAAGCATCAAGGCTGTGTTCCCTCGTGGGCTGTTAGCTCCGTGTTTATTCTCTGCGCTCTGTTTGCGAAGTGTGCACGAGGAGCTTTGTTTTTCCCATGCAGCAAGCGCTATGTCAGCGGAGCTGTGTGAGTTGTGCAGGAAAGAAGCACTGTCTTTTTGGCAGGTGTTGAGCTTTCAGCCGGTACAAATGCAAACAGCAAGTCTGGAGCTTTGTACTTTTGGCATCTTCTGCCACCCAAGCTGAGGAAATCGGTGCCTCCATTCTGCAGGAGCTGCGCTGATCTATTTTTCCCCTCCACTTGCTTTTCCCAAAGGTGCTTTTTAAAATAGGATTCCCAGGGAGAAAGGGCTGACAACTCGGCTCCCCGCGTAGCAGATAACGAGGTGTCGATGTGATCCTCCCTCTGGGTCCTTTCCTCGGAGCTGAGCGATGCGGACGAACGCACGGCGAAGCTCGGAGCAGGGCGGCAGCTCCCTTAATCCCTTAACGGTGGCGTATAAATGGGGTTGTTGTCAGGGCACATGGCAAAAGGGTTAAAATTTAATTAGAAAACCTGGTGGCAGCTCCCGGAGCTTAACGGAGATTTGTGTAAGCCGCTCGGAAGGACAAGGCTGCTGTGTGAGCTGCTGGCGGGGCCGGGCTACTGCAGCCGCTGGCTCTGGGGGCACGCCTGGAGCCTGCCCAGGAAGCGCCGTGAAAGAGGAGTTTGTTGGGAGGTTGGACGCGGCTCTCTGCACGCCCTATAAAGCCGGCAGGCCGGCATGCCAGCTTGCTAAACACCCAGCCAGGCGGGAGGCGGAGGTGCGCTGGGTCCATGGCTTCTGTGCTGATGTGCGGAGTGGAGGATCTGCTGCTCGGGGGCAGCCGATGCGTCTGGACGCTGACGGTGACGGCGCTCCGGCGGTGGTACGCGGGGCGGCTGCGGGCGTGTCGGCAAGCGCTGCGGGCATGGTGCGGCCTCGGGGATGTCTATCAGGTAGGGGACACCTGCGGAGCTGCCAGCAGGGATGTGGGTGTGGGGCTGTGTTTGTCACGGAGGGATATCGGAGATCGCAGTTCGCATTGCAAAGTGGTTCTGTCTGTGATAAATCTTGGTGTGTCACTGGGCTGTTTATGTTGGGTATTTACAAGCTGCTCCTTCTCTCTCTCTCTCTCTCTCTCTTTCTGCTGTTCTGTAGTGTGGGAAGCTACAGAGCTCCCAGCAAAACTGCCCTCTCTCCATAACCATTAAAGCATCTCTTGCACTTGGAAGCAGTGCTAAAGGGACATCTGTACCTTTGCAATCCGAAAAGGACCTGTTGCTGTTTAGCTGTAAGGCATGCCCAGGTTCAGATGTGCTCAGCAGTGGGAGAGCAGCTATACAACTGATGGCTCTTATGGTGCTTGAATGTATCTTGGCATTGCATATAGATGAATATCATCTGAGTATGAATTGTGGATAGTTTGGGAATGCACAGCCTGGCTGCTGTCCCTCGCTGCCCATGCCTGCTGACCTGCTCTGCCCCACCGGCACTGCTGGGCTGGCCAAGAACCCACTGATAGCAGTTGGGCTCAACTCTTCAACTGCTGCTTGTCAGTGGCTGCCTCAAAGTGTAACGTTCTTCTGAAACAAAGTGGGACTGTACCTCTGTCCAACGTTACTGTGCTCTTGCGGCTCGGGGTAGGGATTAGTTTGTCCTTGCTCTCAAGTAGCATCACTCCCTTGCTGCTACGGGGATGTGAAAATGGACAAAATGAGGAGATGAGTGAGGCCAGGCAGTGCCTGTGCTGGGTGGGGACCTGGATGCTACCCATCCCACTGGGCTGTGCCAGGTCCTCCCCACGATGGAACCGGGCAGGGACAAAGCTGCTCTCACATCTTAATGTCAGGAATTTCCTAATGGTCATTTTGGGATGAGTTAAACAGAGATGGCTGAAAGAATGCCCTGCAGCTCTTCCTTGGGTTGTGTAATACATTGCTTTTTGTGCTCAACTCTTGGCTTTTTGCTGTTTGAAAACACTGGTGGGATCCCTCCTGATGCTGGTGGGAGCAGAATGAGCACACAGCAGTTGGTGTCACAACCTGGGTGGATGTCACAACCCTATAAGATGCCAAATAAATTATTTCTGATTTTGATTTAATCTCTCAGGGATGTGTGTGGTTTATTTGTGCCCAGGCTGTGCAAGGGGCATGCAGGTGGGGTGATGTGACAGGTCTTTGTGCTGCTGTGCAACCCCAAGGGCTGCAGCTCTCTTTCATCTGTGCTGGGGGTTCACACTGCTTTGAGGGCCAGAGGCTGTTTTCGGGTTATATTCCCTGTTTTAATCACCACCGAATTATTGTGACGGAAGGGAAGCCAGCAAGGTTTCTTCTCTGCTGGGCTGGGAATTTTTCCTTAAATATTAAGTTGTCCTTTGATAAAATGCTTGCTAACCTGATGGGAGACCCAAACTGTGCTGGAAACCCTTCTCCTTTCTCATTCCCACATCAGCTCACCTTCATCTTTTGGAGCTGCTGCGTGCCAGGACTATCATGTGGGAGACCCTTCTGGCCCCACTGCAATCCTCTCTGCTAGTATAAAGCCCTTACCTGCCTTAGTGACTCGAAGTCCAAAACTCAAGGACAGAGCAGCTTCTGTCCATCACCTTCCCTTTGAGCACAGTGTAGGGAGCACCAAGTTGGTACTCACCATCTCCTGTCTCATGCACAGAGGTGGGCTGTCCTGTTTGGCTCTTGCCCTGGAGCCACAGTGATGAGGAGCTGTCCTGTTTCCCTTTGAAATAACCTCTGAGCCTGTGCAAGAGGGAACTTGGCCTCTCTGAATGCTTGGGTTGCATGCCAGGGAATGTTGTCCACAGCAGATAGTATCTGAAAGCATGGAGAAAGCAGACTTGCAGAGAGGTGGTGGAAGAGCTGGCACAAAGATCTTCTTTGTGACTGCAGCGAGTCAGTGTGAGTAATGCTGTTAGGGGAAAATTCTGAGGTGAGAGTCCAGCATAGAGGTCTTCATGCAACAGTACCTATATCCTATGAGAGGAGGGAAAGAGGTGGAGCTTGGAGCTGTATTTTCTTGTGCAAAGCTCATGTGCAGCTCTGACATGGTAGTGTGGCATGGGGGGGACTCTTCCCCAAGCCCCTTGTGTTGTGTGCAGCAGATATATTCAGTGCCATAATGTCCAGGTGCCTCCTCCAGAATGAAGCACTCAGCTGGGTTCTCCCCTTGCAAGTTTTTAGGCTGCCTGTCCTGAATCTAGTGAACAGAGCAGTGAAACCAACTGAAATGGTATCTGTGAGGTTGTTAAATGATGGCAAAGCCAAAAACAGCCCAACTCACTTCTATAAAGTACAAGTTGGTTGGTTGTGTTTTTTAGTGGTAGATGTGCCCATCAGTGTGCTCCTTACAGGGTGTGGAAGAGAAACAAAGTGAAGCATTCTCAAACTGTGCAGAATATGAGACATGATGAATGCCTGCTGGATGGGAAGCTGGGAAGGAGGATGAAGGCATCTCTGAGCTCAGGCTATTTGGTTACGTTGGTAATTTGGCAGACAGTTTTGGCTGCAGAATTGTAAATTGAAGTCATGTGGCTTTTGGGATGACGTACTTTTTAACCTCTGAAAGGTCACTTCCTCTGGGAGGAGGGAAAAAAATTGCAGATACAGCACAGAAAATCAGCTTTGTCCGTGTCTGCCCTGTACCTGCCTGGGTGGAGCAGAGAGGAAGTGGCTGGCTGCTGTTTCCTATGGTGCTAATGGGGGTGGTTTGGACAGCAAGGAGTGAGCTTCCTCTGCTGCCACACCTTCACTTTTCTTTATAAAACTGCTGACGACAAACTCGGAGGCTCCTTTTTTCTTTATCACAATTATAAGTCAATGGTTATGGGCCGGTGAGGGGCATGACTCCTTTGACTCTGTACTGGGCAGAGTCCAGAAGCACCATCTCAGCCTTCCCACCAGCTCAGGGCTTTGTGAGGGAGCTCACAGGCCTTATTCAAGGATGCTGAATGTGCCTCTTTGAACATTGTATGGAAATGGGAATTAACCCCTGCTCTAGAAGAGTTTTGCTTTGCTTTCATGATCTGACCCAGTGCTGTGATACCTCTTGTACCCACTGGTGCAGTCCCACTGTGATTTCCCCAGGGCTCTGGCTCACAGGGAGCCTCAGCCTGGGAGTTAAACTCACTTTTACACTTTCAGTCTTCCAAAATCCACTTTCCGAATATTACTGCCAGGCACATTTCCACTTGAGCTCATGGTACAGGGTTTTCTCTTGGAGTTTGTTGAAACAAAAATATGATTTTTATACCACTCCTCCCTCTTCCTCAGCAGACAAACTCCATAGCCAGACTGAACTTCACCTCATTTCCTCCAGGGTCCCAGTGCCAGGTTCAAACAGTGCCTTCTATTCACTGCCTACCCTGGCCCATATGTATGTATTTGTATTCAGTGTGACGTAGCTCACCCAATGCGTTGGATTTCAAATGTCGCTGGCGCCACTTTTCAAAACCCATCCCTTACAGACGTATCACCACGTGAATGTTCTGGTATAAATCACCCCTACAGCCTTGTGCAGAGGCTGGCAGCTTGCACTGGCTGAGCAAGAAGCTTGCGAAAAGGCAACTTAGAAGTATGTCAGGCTCATGCTGCTTTTTCCACACTTCATTTCTGAGCGTTTAGCTTTCTGTCACTCCTGCTAGCATTGCCACTGCACTTCTTGGCAGGCTCGTATGGGCTGTCCGTGTGCTTAAAATAATGCTGTGCTATCTCTGCCTCCTAATTTTCAGAAAATCAGGCCATCCTCATGCAGTCTGCATTGCTCTCAAAACCTCTGAGTCATAATTAGTGGTTAGTAATTCTTCTAATCTTCTGTACAGATGGAGACCAGTTCATTCTCAGAAGCTGCAAAGAGGATAAAGTTATCAGCACTGGAAAATATTAGCTTAAATGCCCTCCCACACATACACACATACACTTTTCCCTGCTAATGCTCTGCCTTCCATCTAAACATGCATCAGTTCTGTATTTTGGGGTTGGAAATGTAAGGTGCGTGAGGGCCGTTGAAATGCTGAGAATAGCCCAAATGTGTGCGGTTGTTTAGCTCTGTAAAGCCATCACTGGCAATGCAAGCAACACAAAATTTCAGGCTGTCTGGCTTCCTGATGTAGAACATGGGCTGATGGGCAGGTGGTACATGAGAACACCATGCTGGTCCCTTGTGCAGGTGGCTGGCTTGTGTGAGAGAGGAAGACAGGAGGAGTGGCATTGGGAGAGCAGGTTGTAGGTGGGCAGCAAAACAAGAGCTGGAATCACTTTGGAGAGGTGACTGCCCTGGGGATGGGTGTTGGGTGTAGCACAGGTGTTGGGTATGGAGTTGTCTGGCGGGTGCTGGGCTGGCTGCAGCAGGTCTGGGAGGGTTAAATGTGTTAATGGGGAAGAAGCCCACTGGAGTCCTGTTGGACAAGTGTACTCAGAGCATCTAAGTCGGTGCGTTCACTAAGCCTTAGTGAAAGCGGGTAATTCCTCTCTAACAACAAGCAAGTTGCATCTGCTTACTTCCAAAGGAGCTGGTGCAGAGAGACTGGGATGTGCTGTGCTCAGTCAGTTCACTAACTCAGTCCCTCCAGCTGCTGGAACCTCTTCCTAGTACACTGCCTTTCCTTTAAACCAACTTTTCCCATCTAGAAAAACTGCCTGTGGCTCAGAGCACAGCTGAGTTGTGCACCTCCATCTGTATTTGTATGTTCCCGAGGAGCTGTGGTCTTCCCCTCCACCTGTCCCTGTCGTTCCAGTGGGGCAGAGCGTGGCACCACCCAGGTAACCTTCATGACATACCTCTAAGGAAAAATGACTCACTCTCCATTTTCCAACTAATTTGAGGCTTTAGATCCTGTATTT
>JAOWBP010004220.1:14596519-14607034 GCA_028571105.1 Tragopan temminckii | reverse complement strand
GACTCATTTTTTTATATACGTAACATCAAGACTACTTGTTAAGCAGTCTGTGATTCACCAGCAGTGACTCTGTGCCTTTTTTGCTTTTAGTGATGAAAACACTCGGAAAGACTTGAAGACGCTGCCTGTCTTTCCCACCAAGACACTGCAGGAACATCCATCGCTTGCTTACTGGTGAGCTGTTTAATTCAATTTAAATGTAAATCTTTGCTGTGGATGGCAACGACAGGACCGCTCTTAGACAGTCTTGCAAACTGTTTTTACAATTCTCAGCCTGTGTTATAAAGGATTTCAAGTTAATCACTTGTGTTCAAGCATTCCCAGTTTTAGAAGGTTATGAATTACACAAGAGCCGATGCAAATCCCTCACTGAAAGTTCAATCATGTTAATGAATCGGAGTAAGCGGGGTACCACACATTAGAAAGAGCTAATCTGAACCCCAGCCAAGTCTGTGTTTGAAAAGAACACCTTTTCAACCAACAAGCAGCAGAGCCTCTGTGATGTGCTGACCTAGGCTGGTGCCAGGTGCCCACCCAGCCACTCTCATGCTCCTCAACAGGCCAAGGAGAGAAGACGAAGTAGGATAGCTGGAAACTGAAAGGCAAGATCAGCTCTGTGACATGAATGTGCCACGAAGGAAACAACACTTGGGATGAATCAACAATATTGTTTCCTTTCAATTCATGCCCTTTAATTGGGTTTGACTCGCTCATTTGTTTCATTTTTCAGGCTCGATGTATACTTGATGTATTTCCACGTGTGCTGGCCCTCTGTTACGATTTATTTTTCAAAATGAATACTGTTGAGTTTTTCTTTGCATTTGGGTGTCTGACACTTACTTAAATGCATACTTCATGTTCTGCTTAAAATAAGATGTTTAAGTATATAGCAGAGAAAAAAAGTGAAAATGCCATTGCTGATAAATCTATAGTTCTTCGTCTATGAAATGCCAGGTGAAAAAGTGCACTAGAGTGAAAAACTTCTGCCTTACATATGGAACACTAACCGGCCCCTGAAGCTTTGGTTCTTTAGAACATGAAATGAATTTGTACAATTAGTACCATTCTTCTTCAGCAGCATCTGCAGCAGATCTGAAACGATTTGTTAATTAGCCCAGAACGCAGCATGGCAGGGATTAAGATGCAGCTCCATGCTGCTTAATGAAGAGTGGGAAAGAAATGGGTAAGAAACAGAATGTAAGCTAGAATGAGAAATGCACAGAGGAGCACTTCTCTGCATGCTGAGCGGGCACCTAAATGTCAGCATGTGCTGTCATATGTAGAAAAGTCGTTGAGCCTCTAAGTTGGTTTTTGTGCCTGTTTTGCAGTGAGGATAGAGTCATTGAACATTATACACAAATAAAAGGTCTGACCAGAGGACAAGCCATTGTTCAGTGAGTATGACACTTAAAAACATCATCTTTACAAGTCAGTGCTTATTGTTTCTCTTCTCCTGAGAAGACTCTTTTGGTCTTGTTGCTTGCAAACTTCATTTTTTGTATCTTATCAGAATTATCTTTTATGGAGTGATATTTTCCAGGTGAGGAAACCCGTGACAAGTTTCCTCTATCAAACACCTCCCATGTAGAAGAAACAACTTGGACTCCGTTACAGCAGCGCTTTCTCTGTACCCTGCTTGCTGTCACTTAATTTTCACACCAAACTCTAAGGGAAAACCGTATCTTATGTTCTGCAAGGAAGACAAACACATCTTTGTTCAAATACTCAGAATTTAGTTCTCAAAAAACAAGATCTTGCAGGATGACCAAGAAGGTTGAGATGACTTCCATAGCCACGTGCTGCAGACAATTTGCAGGCTTTGTCACGTAGCTCAGTGCCTGCAGCTCTGTCTCAGTAGTTCAGGGGCTTCTTTCAACAGGAACAGAGAAAAAAATTATCTGTTCAGTGATTGTCTGCATTGCATTGTGAAACAATTGTACAACTGCCTAAACAATTTCATTTGGAGTCTATCCATTTTTACCAAAGCACCATCATGAAATAATTAGAGGCGGGTATTTCCCGAAGGCTTATAAGTTCAGTGCAGAACTGGAAGCTTTGCTTTCTGTTCTCTGAATTTCTGATAAGAGATTGAATGCTTTGTTGTATGAGAAATCTCCCATTCATTTTATCTGGGCCAAAATACCACATCTTTCTTGAGCCTGGGTGATAGGTTTTTTTTCTTGAAGACATAGGCATTAAATCATTACAGCTTTCAAAATATGCAAATGATAAATGATGTCCTGAGTGTATGTGTGAAAAAAATATGTTAATAGATATCATTTCCTCTAGAAAAATTAATCTGATAAGCTATAAATCTGTCTACAGGTACATGAGAGTGGTAGAAGCTTTGCCAACATATGGTGTCCATTACTATGGAGTAAAGGTTAGTAAATGTCCATAGATAACGTGATTGCTTAGCTTATTACACATGATTACATTCCTAAAGGAGCAATTTGATGATTCAGTACCCTCCTATCAAGAATTAAACCCCACATTTTTCAACCTTTTTACTTTTCGCCTCTTCAGTGTTATTTTTAGAGTGTTTTCAGAGAGCAGCAAAACAGTGTGCTAAAGAACACAGAGAGAAACCTCCATTCAAAACCTTCTGTGGTTCTATCAGGAGCTAAATTTGTATCAGCTTAACTAAACTGGATGTCACTTCTAGATTTGAAGTAATTAATGTTTGCTGCAGAGACATTTCTAATTAAAAAAAAAAAAAGAAGTAGAAAAGACAGCTTCTAAGTGGCGGGTGATCAGTGGGTGCATATGTAAAGTGGAGTAACGCTGTATAGTAGAATGGTATTTTTGGAGAGTGATGAAAATGCAACGTTTATTCCCATTTGTAGAGCAGAGACTGGACAAAAATGTTTTCTTGCAGAAGAACTCAGCAGGGGTGACGTCTCCATGCTTTCAGTTATGCCCATGACAGTGGTACCTGAGAAGCTGATGGTTTGCACTGTTCTTCTGCAGCTGTGTCATGCCTGAGTTCCATGGATGCAGTCACTGGCCACAGTTTTTTTTCTGTCCCATATCCCTACCACAGCCACCTCTTGCAAGGAGTGACACCCATTTGTTCCAGCAGCGCTGTTGCTTTTTTGTCCACTTTGCACAACCACCGCATAGTTTCTTGCCTCTGCCTGAGAAGGCAATGGAAAAAAGTTTCGACATTCACTTTAGCAATCCACTTCACATCAATTTGTTTGCAAAAATTGTCCTTGTTCCTTACCTACCTGTACTTGTCTCAGAATGAAACAAGCTGTAATCTTGGAATTGCTTACTTCTTAAGTAGCTCTTGGTTCATGCAGGCTTCTTTTTTCAGGATAAACAAGGAATCCCTTGGTGGCTTGGAATAAGCTATAAAGGAATAGGCCAGTACGACTTACAAGACAAAGTTAAGCCCAGAAAAGTAAGTTTTCTACATCTGATTTTTCTATTTGGGGGGGTAGGGAGGTGTTGCATAGTGGAAAATACTTGTTTAAGCTATTGTTTATTAATATAGTGAGCAAAATACAAAGGGCTGGAGGCAGAAGAATTCTGTTAGCACCACGGCAGTAAAATTCTGCCCTCTCACATAATACTGGAAATTAATGTGCCACGGTGAGCAGCTCCCTTCTGGTGCTTTGTCTTCCTGAATTTGGTGGTCTCAGGGCAGTCTCCACGGGAACCTTGGCAGTCTCCAAGGATATCTGCAGAAGCATGAAGCAACTGGGCTTCTGCACGTCCCAAAGTAAGGGCTTTCTGCACAGGCAGCATTTCCTTTGGCTGTCAGAGGTGTGCTTTGTGTGTGAAATGATGAACAGATGTCTGTGAAATACAAGATGAACTGGATGGAGCTGCAGGCCTGCGTGGGCAACCGTATGCTTCTGTGACACAATGAATTATAAGGGGGAATTGAGAGCAAATGCCAAATCATGGAGGTCGTTCTCCTTTTCCACTTTCCTTCTCCCCAGCATGTCTTCTCCAGGAGAACTCTGCCAACAATTTCAGTTGTTGCTTAAATGGGGCAGAGGGTCCCATATTCCACTGCTGGCTCCCCTCAGTCACCCATCAGTCAGCCCTGACAGGCTCTGCTGGCGGCCCTGGAAATCCATCCTGCAGCCCAAGCACACGCTGTGTTGGGAACTCGCCCAGTCCTGTAGATGCATAATTCTCACTGACATGGGACTGAGGCCTGCAATCTTTGAGCACTTGGTTAACACCGTTGGCAGTGGGTAGGAGCCAGGGGTGCATGTGAGGGAACCGTGCTGTTGGGCTGGATGTGAATGGTTTCTTTCTGGTCATGTCTTTGTTGGAATGCTGAAGCCGTGAGGAGGTGCAGACATGGGGTTTTGCTGTTCTCTTTCCCCTGGAATTGTCTGGGCAGGAGTTCACATGAAGTGTGTGCTTCCTGCCAGGGAATTTCACATTTGCAAAATGATATTGTTTAGTGCATTTGTGCCAAAAAAACACTGCTTAACAGAACTTCCTCGTGAAGAGCAATTCCCTTTCAAGTTCCCAACTTGATCTTCTTTTTCCAAGACAGGCTATGACTTGGTCTCTTTTGTGCTATATTTATACATCTGTGTGTCCAAGATTGAACTCTCAAGTCTGTGCTTTGTGAGGTAGAACACTTGCATTAGCCCCAGGTGTCTTTTACCACGTATGTTAAAAGATGACACTGACACGAGAGGAGACCTAGAAAATCAAGTCAACATTAATATGGCATTGATAATCAGAGAAGAGCAATGAGCAGCTCCTCTTGCTCTTTCAGTGCTTTCCTGTATTTAGACATCTATGAGATTTTCCTATCAGAGCAAATACAGACCATTCTCTAGCCAAGATGTCCAGCTGTGACCGTGAGCTCTCTCCAAGAAAATACAGCCTTGCCTGGCTACAAGCATTGCTTCGCCAAGCACTTTGAATGCTTGAGAATTTCGGTTTACAACATCAACCAGACAGATGAAGGAAATTTTTTGAGCTCAACAGGGCCCAGATACCAAGTCACACCCTGCTACAGTTTCTTATGGGGTGTTGCCTTTGTACACAGCAGGAGTTACATTTAGGGGAAGAACTTTAAAAATAAATAAGCCAAAAATATCCCCAACCAAACAGCACTCAGAAGTCACCTTTTCTGTAGAGGTGTTGCAATGGAAATTGTAACAGTTCTATGCTGTACTGTAATTATCATTATAATTATACAAGAGAGAATGGAGATCAAAAGGGAAGATGGGGAAGAGAGGCTTTAATGCAGAGGGAAGGTTTAATGCCAGTAAGCTCATGGAAAAAACGTGGATGGATACAGCTATAGTATCGCAATGGGCTCATGGATTTGTGTCTGGTGCTGACAGGAGAGGACAAGAATGGCAGAACCTCTGTTTGTGCTGAGTCCTGCCGGCGTTTAACACTGGAGCAGGTTGCCCAAGGAGGTTGTGGATGCCCCATCCCTGGAGGCATTCAAGGCCAGGCTGGATGTGACTCTGGGCAGCCTGGTCTGGTGTTGGTGACCCTGCACACAGCAGGAGTTGAAACTAGATCTTTGAGATTCTTTTCAACCCAGGCCATTCTATGATTCTATGATTAGCATGTGACTAAAAATGCAGCTTATTTATACGAAGGATATTTGAAATACACAGTGCACTTCTAGTGTGAACTGTGGAATTAATTGGAATTAGATCACTGTTCAGGGAGTGAGAGCACGCTGGGTAGAGAGGTGTCCGGACTTAGCTTTGGAGTTAAGATGCTGAAACACTGCTGTTTGTTCCAACACAACCTCACTGTCTGTGCTATGGCAAGCAGAAGTTTGCCTTTAACCAGTATTGTTATTTGTTGATATTCAAAAACATATCAAATTTTCAGAGAGAGAATAGTCTGTATAGCTTGTCAAAATCTCCAGGGAGCAGGCACTACCATTCTTTCCAAAGCAGCAAGAGGGAAGTAGGCATGTAAATTATGTCTGCCTGTCTGAGCAGAAATGCTAGTTCTGCTGGATTTAGCAGAATTTTCTTGCTCTCCTCTCTGAGAAGGAGCCAAGCTCACAACTTCCATGTGCTGGTGTTATCCTGCTGTTTATACTGTGGATCAGAAGTGCCGTTGTGTTTATCCCCAGCCATCTGGGAGAGAGCATCCTGATTGTGTTCCACTTCTCCAGCTAGTGATGTTTAAATATACATAGGTCTGATTAATTCAGTAACAGGGGAAGGTTGAGTCCAATCCTAATGGATCCAAACTCAGCTGGCCTTCCCCATTTTTAAAGATGCAAGCAATCTTTGGATGTGCAAACCCTTCTGAGATCTGTTGAAATGGGAAAGCTGCTGAGATACAGGCAGGAGACGTGAAGCTATGCTTCTCTTAAATTCCAACCTGGCTTTGCTGTGCTCCTTGTGCTGTTTGTGTAACAGCAAAAGCTGCTCTCAGATGTGGCTGCATTTGTTTAATGCATTGATAGTGGGCATATGTTCCGAGATAAATCCATGTTCAGAAATATACATATATGTGTATATATATGTGTGTGTGTGTGTGTGTATAAGTAATCAACTGCTTCTATTAATGTAGCGTCAATTAATTGCCAACCATCCTCCTCAAAGGGTGAAATCTTTTGGCTTTATCCAAGTAGGTCTTTAGGCAAACCTAAATATGAGCCTTGGAGCACTGTGGTTATCCCAAGATTTTGTTGTTGGATCAACACTGCTGCTTGAATAGTGTCAAATGCTCTCCACAGGAAGCAACTTGCAAGGCAATTGGGTGAAGCAATCTCCAGATACGTATCTCCTGGCCTTTGCCAGAGCTTGTACACGTCACATCAGTCACCTTGAGCACCGCAGCCCATCTGCATGGGTGCAGTTGGAAGGGATGGTAACATGTAACATGGGGCCTGACCCGGCAAACCTGCCAGGTCTGCCTGCGCATGTCAGGTTGGCTGGTAAGGTTGGGTCCCAGCCACTGGTAGTTTGCTGATTGACCTGCGATTGTTTGAAGAGAGGATTTCTGTCGCTGTAAGTTGCTCGTGGAACTTTGTGTTTCTTTGGAAGTGGTTTCTAGCTAAGCAGACCCACACTGTACAGCTTTGCCTAGACTGTGAGTGATGGGAGCCAAGGGAGGAGGTTTGCTCCAGTGCTGTAACAGGCTGGAAACAGAGAGCAATTTTTATGTCACTTAAGAAAATAGTCGTCTTTGTGGATAAAAGATGTGGCTCCACACTGGCTGGAGGTTATGCTATGGCTCAGTTGATTATAAACTTGAAGTCTTATAGGGCATAAAAAGACTGAGTTTGCGACCTGCGTTCAGATTTCAGCTCAGACCTGGGATTAGCTCTGCAGTCCTGCTGCTTTGCAAATGCATTCTGCCTTCGACTGCATTTAATACAGATATCTGCTGCTTGGAGCAGTGCCTCCTGCTCACTATGGAGGGTGTCTGGGTGGCACGCCAAGATCCCGTCCCAAATATCTTCTGGGTTGATTAGGAAATGCATGAAACAAGGCCCAGGGCCCAGAACTTCATATGCTGTTTCAAAACAAGATAGTTCTGTCTTTCATCTCTACCCGTATTCTCCTCACTGGTGAGATAAACAATGTGCTGTCTCCTATATGGAGAGTGCACTGTGGAGAGAGCTGGGTTTACTCTGCGTTCAGCCAAGACCTGGGGATCTCTGAGAGATGGGAATGTGAGAAAGCTGCTTGCTTGCTTTTTGACTTTTTCCCTCACTTCATTGTGTTTCTGTGGGCGACTCCCTGGTGATAAATGAACTATAGTGTCTGAGGAGAAAAAGTAATCTCGCTGTGGTATTGTTTCAGATCTGCAAGAATTTCAATCATAATGCTGGTCGTCTTGAATGCATTATGTTCTCAGGAGTGTTTTTGTTAGAGTATACTGATTTTGAAAAGGGTCATATTTATGATATCTCTCTCTTAATTCAACATACACTTTCTAAATGCTGATGCCGAAAGTTTTCCCTTGCAGAAGATTTGCTTAACGTAAATTTTCTGTCCTGCTTTGCTGAGCTGCTCAGAACACAATGGCGTTTGTACGGGCTTCTCAGCAGGTGGATCTAATCATGCAGAGATTTCTTTCACTGTGTTTATTTCTCACCGAGTAGAAGCCATTGATTTAGACATCAGATACTAAGCTCGCATAATTATTTAAAATAAACACGGAGCTGTTACAAGACTGCTCTGAAATTGTGTTCCTTCCAGATGTGCAGAAAGCTGCTCAAGACTGTGCCCCAAAGGACACACTGCCTTCTGTGGCAATTGGGTTGCTTGCTGCAGAGACATCTCTGATTCTTACTAGTGTCAATGCCAGCGAGAACCTGGCAAGGATGGGTCACAATGCATTTGAAAAGAATGCTACTGAGGAGATTTTCAGGTAGCTGGCTTAGTATGTGAGAGATGGATGCCTGCAGGTGTGAGCGCTGTCAATGTATGCTGGCACAGGTGAGAGCTGTCTGCCTCCTCCTGCCAGAAGGTGCTGCAGGTGGGGCAGCCTGGCCCTCCTTCCATCTCCTCAGGTGCCTCCCCTTGCAGCCAGGCAGATCGACTTAAAATAAATAAATAAAGAGTTCAGCTGGAGGCACTTTGCCAGCCAGCGCACTGCAGCTGAAGGGCTGAAATGCAGGGTGGTAATTTCCTTCATCGGGGTGGGGTGCATTCCTGTGGGCACAAATCTTTTATGTTTCCTTGGTCTGAATTGCTAGATTTGTCTGGAGATTGCTGTTCCCAGTGAGCTGTGGGGATGCTGGTGGCTGGTTCTCCTCACAGGCACGCATGTCCCACTGATGGGCCCTGTGGAGGGGATAATTCTCTCTTCCTGAGGGAGCGCTGCCACCAGTGCAGCAGCACAGCTTGCACATCCCTGTTGCATTATCTAGTGATCCCTCGAGTGGAAAACCCAACACCGGGGTAACTCAGCTCTTGGTGAGAATGTGCCATCACCCTCGGTCTGGGAAATTACTCTGGTGTGTGCCAGGGCAGCTGCTGGGGCTGGGCAGCAGCGCTTGGCTGCACTCTCTAGGATTCCAACCCCCTTGAAAAAAATGCTATTTTGAAAATATTAAACTAAATGCACCAGGCACATTGCCCCTTGCTGATTTCTCAAGGCAGGGGCTGTGCTGTGGTGCCCAGACAAACCTGCATTTTATTCAAAACCAGGTGCGAGATCAGCCAGGTTGTAAACCAGCTGCTTCTATTATTAACGTGTCTCCCTGTTTAAGCTGTCAGTGTCTGTTCTGTGTCTTGTTAGACTACAATTACCAGCTCTTTTTGTATGGGAAAGAGGGTGAGGACGATGCTCATTTCGGTCTGTGCTCTGCATTATGGAGAGCAGGATCATGAGAGAGGAGGAGGTGACCAAGACAGCCAGCACAGCTTCCCCAAGGGCAGATAGTGCCTCAGCAATCTGGTGGCCTTCTACAGTGCAGTGATGACATCAGTGGACAAAGGATGGGCAACTGATGTCATCTACCTGGACTTGTGCAAGGCCTCTGACAGTGGTCCTACACCACATCCTTATTTCTGAATTGGAGGGATGTGGGTTTGAAGAGTGGGCTAATTGGTAGATAAAGATTTGGATGGTCATGGCCAGAGGGTTCTTGTCAGTGGTTCACATGGAAGCAGTGACCAGTGGTGACCCCCAGCAGTCTGTTCATCCGTGGAGGTGTTCAAGGCCAGGCTGAACGGGGCCCTGGGCAGCCTGATCTACTGCCTGATTTAGCCAGCAGCATTGGGGTTGGAACTGGATGGTCTTTAAGGTCTCTTCCAACCCAAGCTATTTGATGATTCTGCTATGTAGAAAGCTAAAGCTCCTGGTGATTTCAGGAGCTGCAGCTGGGTTGTGGAAGCCTGGCTTGTGCATGGAGGGCTAATGAGGTGCAATCAGGTCACTTGGCACCTCTGCTTTGTCCAAAGAGACCTGCAAACATACCTTGAGCAGCCAAATCCTGCTTGTAGGGTCAAATGGGAGGCCCACAGCGTGCTCAGGGGGAGTTTTCCACGAGCAGAAAGGATCTGGCAGTCAGTAGAATAGGAAGGCTATTGAGAAAACATTCATTAACTCAGGTGGACCTAATCATCTGGTTAAAGGGAACATACATTGCAAAACTTCCACAAAAAAAAAAACATGGTAATTATTCCTAATTGTACTTCCAGCCCTCAAAAACCAGTTTCAAATTTTCCTTATTTTTTTTTTTTTTTTTTAACAACTGTTTAGTCTTTGCATGTGTGGGTAGTTCAGGTAGAACTGAAATGAGGAATGATTTTGGAATGTGTCTTTGTAGAGTTAGGTAGCATTGGACAGGAGCAGGAAACCTGCAGTTACAGTTTCCCAAGTACATAACTGGTGCTCCAAATGCAGCCAACCCATTTGGGGTGGCATTGCTGCTGGCAGCCCCCCATGCCAGGCACTGTCCCTGGGTGAGCCCTGCACTTCTTGGCCCTTGTGAGCACAGTGTTGGGCCTCAGCCACTTCCAAGCAATCTTAAAGTGTAAAGGATTTTTTTAGTGTTATTTTTTTTTCCTCTTTTTCTCTCCTCTTCCTCCTTCTCTC
>JAOWBP010004220.1:14579894-14595165 GCA_028571105.1 Tragopan temminckii | reverse complement strand
GGAAAATGTTTGTTTGGAAAGTTCAGCGACAAAGAGAGAGCGGGCAGTGCGCTCGTAGCGTTGGGTGGGTTGGATTCAGAGATAAATGGACTGAAGCGGCAAACTTGCATGGTCTTTTTGGGAATGACTTATGAGTTTCTGTCCTTGACGTTTCATCCCGACGCGTTTTTCATCGAGCAGAGATTGATGATTAGAGTAACAAGTCGTAGTGCTATAGAAAGGAAAGTTTTATGGAAGCAGATGAAAGTTCGCTGAAAGAACAGAGCTGGGATTTTCCCACAAAGGTGTGAATGAGGTCGGGTCTCTGTTCCAACCCGCGGCGAGAATGCTTCAGGTGGGGCACAAATTGCAACTTGATCAAACACGAAGTTCTTCTGTAGCTGTGGCACCGTGCATTGGTTTCAGCCACATCCTGCTGGAACATCGCACTGGTGGGACTGATGACACCGATGGGCTGGGATGGAGGGAGGGGTCACTGCTGCCTGGCTGCCTTCAGGGCCACCTGTGTAGACATCATGTGCCCTCACACCTTGTGTTTCTAACACCTGGGAATCCCCGAGCCCTGCTGCACAGGCGTGCTGTTTTCCCTGCTGGCATTCAGCAGGAAGGCAGTGGTTTCCTTGCAGCATGTCTGTGATGCGGGGTGGTTCCTTCTGCTCTCTGTGGTTTCGCTGTGTATGTCATAGCCCTTCTCCAGAGTGTCTTGTTGAGCCCCGTGCCCTGTGTATCTCCAGAAAACAGAGGTCTTGGACTTCCCCCAGCTGCTGTCATTCTATGGGGAGAGACCGTCAGTGTTGATGTGATTACTTTATGGTTCTTTTGCATTTAATCAGAAAGAAAAGGACTTTGCCCACCTTCCTGAGGTCCTTACAAACATCGAGGGGTGACATTAAATGTGCTGTTTGTGCAAGCAGATTCATCGCAGGCAAAATCCAAAAGTTGCAATGCATTGTTTGTAAAAATGTGCATTTACTTGAGGGGGCATCCTAAGCATCTGTGTTTGTGTGCTTGTTTTAACTGATGTTATGAATGTTTTTGCTGAGTGTGTCATAGCTGAAGGTGCACAGAATTTGTAGTTTGCTGGAGTTGCATAACCTGGGGGGGGAGATCAGTGCCTCTTGGAGTGACGGTGCTCTCCCAATTCTCCTATAGCTATTCCAATGGAAACAGCTGGAAAACCTCTATTTCCGTGAGAAGAAGTTTGCTGTGGAAGTGCACGATCCCCGCAGGTGAGGCTGGAGGGGCACCCAGGGCCGTGGGAGGAATCTCTCCCAGTGTGGGCATTCGTTGTCCTTGCGAACTGATGGGTGGATGGGCTCTTGTGCTGATGTCAGTGCAGAACTGTGTTTAATTTTGGCTTTGTGATATGGAGCCAACTCCTGGGAGTTAGTGGGGAGGAAAGGAAGCAGCGGGTGGGGGTGAGAAGGAAGTCCAAGTTCTCAGATCTCTAGCATGAAGCCTTGACTGGTTAGGAAACAGGCTTTGGGGGCTTTAAACCCAGCAGGGTTGTCCTCAAATTGCATTTCTTTTCACCTCTTCAGGATTTCAGTGTCAAGAAGGACCTTTGGTCAGAGCGGGCTGGTAGTGCAAACCTGGTATGCAAACACTTCCCTGATCAAATCCATCTGGGTAATGGCAATCAGTCAACACCAGTTCTACTTGGACAGAAAACAAAGCAAAGTAAGTTACACGGCATTTTGCTGTAGGCATAAGCCTCAACACCTCTCCTGCATGTCCTTCAGTGTATGTTGTTCCATGGATAAACTGCTCTCTGGAGAAAAAATACAAATAGTTTTCATCCGCTTTTTGAGCAGACCATCAGCTATGGTATTGTTATTGGATCCATTTGAGCCTGCCTCCAATTAAGAGCTATGGAAGTGTAATCACAGCAAAGGGAATTCCCACGTCTCAATGTTTAATCTGTCTTTTTTCTTTTGTCTCTTCTTATGTTCATTTTGAGCAGGGTGCAAATAGAGAAGGGATTTGGCAGCAGTTCAGGCTTTGGGGCCAGGTTGGAGGAGTGCTGGGGTAGTATGCTCTTGTGCGAGGGTTTTGTGGAGGATGAGGTGTGAAATGACATCTTCTGTGACCTTCTGTTCTGAAATTAATTAGAAGTAACTTGATTTTATTTTTTAACTCCTTCAGGCAAAAATTCCTTCAGCCAGAAGTTTGGATGATATCGCCATGGATTTGACAGAGATGGGTACACCAAAGGTTTCAAAGCTAGTGACTCTCGAGGCAAAAAATCAGCTTATTATGGCCAGCAATGGCAGCTTAATCTCATCAGGTAACACTCTGTATAAACGCAAAGCCATGAATACAGCAGGGCTTGTGTGTGTACAAGGGACAGTGAGTCCAGCTGACCACAAATACAGCAAAACTGTGACAGCATACATTAGTTTACGTATGAGATGGTAACATCTGTTGTTACCATATGCTGTTTCCTCACCTACTGTAATTAACAAAGAAATAAAAATATGCTGAAGGCAGATAAGCGCTCGTGTCATCTTGATCCATAAGTAACTTGCCATCAGTTTATCAGTTAGTCTGTCCTTGGATAACTGCACATCTCATCTGAGTTTGAGGACAGTTTAATCTAGGCAAGTTTCAGGCACTGCCCTCGGTGCTGAATGGACCTGAGCTTCCTCAAAAATCAGCAGAAAATAGACATTTTCTCAAATAAAATTTGGCTCTGAAGTGGACTCTGGATGTTTCTGCCACCTATGGAGGTCTGGGCAAGTGGAAGCCTGCCTTGTCCCACCAGAGTGCCTGGAGCTGAAACCCAAGCAAAGATCATCAGTGCCTGTATCAAGTATCATAGATATCCATAATGCTAATCCTAATGTTCTGGATAGTGGGTTTTCAGGTTGTATGCTTGAGACTTACTTGCAATTGTTTGGGGTTTGAAGGAGTGTGGATTTCCTTAGAACCTGCGTCCTGGATGGCACAGGGGCTGGATGTTTTGTCTCAAAGGTGATGCAGTGTAACTAGGTCAGCCAGTTTTGGGGAGATCTCAGTTCACCTGCCTGTTGTAGGACAGAATGAAATGACTTTCACCTGCAAATTCTCTAATAAAATGAATCTATTTTTCAGGCTCTCAGGATTCAGAGGTCAGTGAAGAACAAAAGAAGGAGAAAATTATGGAACTAAAGAAGAAAGAGAAACTCCTTCAGGAAAAACTACTCCAGAAAGTTGAGGAGCTGAAGAAAATCTGCCTGCGTGAGGCGGTGAGAACTGCACCTGGGGGTGGAGGTGGGTGAGAGCCCTTCTTGCCCACTGGACCTTCACGTAGAGCCCTCTCTGTTCCTCAGGAGCTGACGGGCAAGATGCCAAAGGAGTATCCTTTGAGCGCTGGAGAGGAGCCTCCCCAGGTCAGAAGACGTGTCGGCACAGCCTTCAAGCTGGATGACAACCTGCTCCCTACTGAGGAGGTGAGTGCTGTGGCTTGTTTGCGCAGCAGAGGTGGGGTGGTCAGACCGGTGGCCAAAGCTACTTCTAAACAATCCTGCTCTTTGGTGATTTAAGATGAGGCAGTTGCATGCCTGTGCTGAGGGAATTTTGACAGGTGCTGCCCTTATTTCAGCCTTAAAGCCCTCTAACCTGAACCCTGGTTTGGCTGCATTACTTATCTTAATGTGAATGTTGCTGCTAATTGGAAAAGAGCATATAGATAATGCCATTTGGCAACCTATGACTGTGAGTTTTCCTCCTCACAAGCACTGATCTGTTTCATGCTGAGCAACCCAGAGCATGATGGAGGTGTGTTGTCCACTTTGCAAAATCATCTGTCTGTGAGCATAGTTGGGTGACAGATGACAGCAAGAGGAGATTTATCTCTGGCTTAATGCAAGTTCCACCTAAGTAGAAGCTCTCTCTGTATTGCTCAAGAAGCTAATGTGAATTTTGCTGGCAGAGCCTGACTCAGGAGCTGTGCTAATTCAGGTGTATGTCGTTTCTGGACATGCATCATTCCCCCTCATTCCTTGAGAGATTTGCTATCTGGCTGTATCATCCGAGTAGCAGAAGATGTTGAGCACTTTGCATCCATCTATCTTTCACCCCAAACTCTCTGCCCTGGCTCCTATAGTACTGGTATAACCTCTGTCTGCAGCAAACCGCTTATGTGCAACTGAAACCAAGTCCTGCTATCCAGATTTAATAATGTGCCACTTCGCACTTCTTCGCTTCTTTCATATGAACCTCTCGCAGTTGTTTACAAACAACTCATTAAATCTCCAGTCTCCTTGTTATGTAGGTATGGTGGTGGAAATTTTTATTTTCTCTAATGTAGAGAATTCAAAGAGATGTTTTCAGGCTTTGCCTTGGAGCAAGAGGTCTGTGAGCTGGCTATGTAACAGGTGGGGCTAACCTTGAACTCAGGTGTGCAATTTCAGCCACCCAGCCTTGAGAACCTCGGATCTTTCTCAAGAGATCTCATGATCTGAAGTCACAGACAGAGGATTTGAAGTTTTCCTGTGCTGAGACTCTCGTGTATAAGCTTTGGTGTTTCTGTGGTTTGTGCTCAAGATCTCGCTTCGTTACCGCAAAACCAGATTGTCTTTTGTGTAATCTGATCTGAATAACTCATCTCTCAAATTTGCAGGATCCCGCTTTGCAGGAATTGGAGAGCAATTTTGTCATACAGCAGAAGCTGGTGGAAGCTGCAAAGAAACTTGCCAGCGAGCCGGACCTCTGCAAAAACGTGAAGAAGAAAAGAAAACAGGAGTATGCCGATGCTGTAAAAAAGCTTCAAGAGATAGAAAATTCCATAAATGAATACAGGATCAAGTGTGGCAAAAAGCCAACCCAAAAATCAACTCTTACTCTGCCAGGTAAGCAAGAGAATTCCCCGTGTTCTGATGAAGACAGAAACAAAGAAAGTCATATTTGGCTCACTTACGTGTTTTGTTTACATCTCTGTACGATTTTTATCTTCTCTGAGGCTGTTAAGTAAGAAAGCAAGATGCAATTGCTGCATCTGCTACAATAAGCACACAGCTCAGAGGCTGAGGGCAGATTAGCTGCTGTTCTGGGCACAAGTGCAGACACGTAGCAGTGCCAGGTGCAGGCCAGCAGTGCTATAGATAGAAGGCTGGCAGGAGCATTGCTGCTGAAACTGGTGTGGTGTCCCAGTTTGTAGCGCACTGGATACAGGTGTATTGCTGAGCTGCCACATATGAGGTCTTTCTCCCTTTGTTTCTGCAATGCTGCAATTCTGGCACAACCAGATTGTGTGAGTTTTCCTGCCCTGGCTGTGCCTCGCTCTCTTTGAGAGCTCGGTGTGGGTCCTCAGCCAGCATGCAATGCAGAAGTGCTGGGCTGTCCATCATCACAAGGAGATAATCCTGAGAGAGGATGATGATTGCTCTTTAATGTGGCCCATCTCGTTCCTGATTGACGGAGGAGAAGAAAACATCTGTTTTTCCAGCTATTGCTCACTGATCTGGGCACTAAGTGTGGGAGGTCCTGCATTACCTGGTGCTCATGATGTGCAGTGACAGCAGAGTAAGCTGCTGAAAGCCAGCAGGAGCAAAGACAGCATCCATGCATACCTGCTGCTGTTTGTTGCGTGGAGCTTTCTCAGCCACGGTGCAAACAAGGAACTTCAAAGTTGGACATGCAACTCCTTGGTCCTTAAACAAACACCATTTAGCCCTTTGTTTTGCAATATCTGATGCATGGCATCCTTGTTTGCCATCTGAGAAGGGGAACACAGAAGGGACTGGATTCCTCTGAAGGTCTGCCTTTTTGCAGGTGGGAGCAGCAGGCATTGCTCCAGCAGTAGGTTAGCTGTATTCCTTTCCAGCTCCCAACTCCTGCAGCACAGCACATTTACTCCACCAGAAGCAGCTCTCTCTTGCTTCAACTTCAGCACCTGATTTTATGTGCAAGCTTTTTGCTGTCACTGATGGTATTCTGGGCTCAAAGTGCAGGGTTCCATGAAGCTCAGCAGTGATGTCTCTTGTAGCTGTAAAGTTTGGGACTGGCTTGGAAATGATGCATTGAATGGTAACACTGATTTATTGAATCACACCATAGCTGTTTCCGTCCCAGGCCCTCAGGGATGGGAGGTGAAGGACACACAGGGCTGTCTCCTGCTCTACACATTCTCCTCTCCTTTTCCTTTGCTTCCTTTGTACCCTCAGAGAGTTTCTTCCCCTTTACAGGGAATTGCACGGGTTTGGGATTTGAATTCAGAGCTCCTGCATGTGATTGAAATCAGCAAAAATTTCTTGAGTTCATATGAATTGAATTGAAGCAGAATTTGCACACAGACGAACATAATGCCAAATTTCAAAAGGTGTTTAGGACCTACCTGGTAGGATTTCGGGTGTACCCGAGGAGATTAGATGCTAGCAGCCAAGATCTACATGTCTGTGTAGGCTCCTGCCTCCTATAGAAGCACCAGAACACCCTGTGAGATCTCTTACAAGTTGAATGGAAAACACCTTTCTGAATCTTGGCTTGATTCCCACCACAGCTGAAAAAATCTGCTTTGATAACGATGTAGGTAGCTTACAGAACTGCAATGGAAACAAGTAGGTCCTGAGAGGAAGGCAAAGCAGGACTGTCTTTGGGCTGCTGAAGTCTGAAATGTTTTGGTTGCAGCATTATGGGTATGAACAGACTCTGGAGCTTTAGAAAATAAACTCCATATGATATTCTGAAATTAATGTTGAGTGTTCTTAAAGTGCTCGTTTTCATTCACAGATGATATAATCCCGTCTGAGAGCAGCTCCCTCTCTGATACAACAACCTATGATGACGGTACGTTGATTATCCTTTTCTTCCTTCTGCCTGTTTGGAGATACTCATTGACTTAACACCCTTTAGGCTGCTATTTTATTGTCTTCCAATGACAAATTGCAGCAGAGGAAAAAAGAGCTTAGTCAGGAGTCAGTGTTCGTAATGAGTTACTTATTGAAAGGTTCTGCTCTGTGGGCTGATTTGAGTCATCTTCAGGGAAGGCATCTGGTTGTACTGTGATCAGCTGCTGTGAATTTCCAGCAGATGCTTTGTCCCTGGGACCTGACCAGAGGCAGATGAGTGGCTGGAGGAGGTGGGAGCTGGGAGGAATTGCCCAGCCCTTCTGTCCTCACAGCTACTAAAGCTCACTAAAAGTGGAAGAGTCAGAGACAGCAATGATCTGTTTACGTTTCAGTGTTACCTAGTGAGCTGCGTCTTGCATGGGTTTGGTGTTTGCTCAGCTTACTCATTTCACGCACACACCCACAGACACACATTCACACCCTGTTCCACAAGGTGGAAAGGACTTGGCTTGCCTCTCCCTTTGCTGGATAATCATCATCTGGGGACAAACATTATCTAAATTATTACTCACTTTTCAGTTTGGGCCTGATTCTGATCTTGCTTGTCCCAGTTTTAGACTCGTACAACCCATCTGGCACTACAAAAAGGAGTTGCACCTGATTCCTGCTTGCAGAAGTAGAGCTGAGGTTTCGGTTTGGGAACATGTTCTCTGTGATACTTGTCCTACATTTACCTGTGTTAGCTGTAGTTTCCTTTTGGTTCTAATGGGATTTTGCCGGATTTTGCCGTAAGCAAAGTGAGAACAAGGATCAAGCCAACATCTTCACAACTGCCTTCAGCCAAATTTGTCTGTCAGTGCTCATTCAGTCGCTTTTGAAGTCAGTTCCTTTCAGGTTGTAGTTAAACTAATCCTTAAAATGTCATTTTCAAGTGAAGTGCTGAATGGTGAGGGAGAGTAACTGGCTTTGGTGCAGTTGAGCGTGCCAGCTCTGCTCTGGGAGGGACAGAGCTGCAGAACAGGCATTTGTCCAAAGAGTTCCCACTTGGTGGTCCTGCACAGCACTGAGCAGGAACCTCAGCAGCAGTCAGGGCTGTGAGACCTGCGTGAACCTCCACAATGTCCTGTCAGGAAAGCATGGCGCAGGCAGCTGTGCTGCATCCTCCTGGAGTCACAGCTCCTGCCCTCATCTCCATGGCATAAAGTTTCTGCTCAGTGGCTGCAGATTTCCATGTAGGGCAAAAATAGCATGGATTTTGCTTAACTAAACACATATTCCTTTCCAACAGGCAGTGAATCCCTTGGTGTGCCAGCACAACGAACCAGCTCTGCACAGCTTTCCCCAAGGCTGCTTCCACCGAAGTCTCTCGGGCTGGAGAGAGTTCATCTCAGAAAGTCATCCATGAACGAGCAGCTTTTGGAATCGAGACATTCCAGGTACTGCACATCTCAGCTCTGCTGGGCTCTCTGCACAAGAGCTCAGTCCTGTCTGTGTCAGATTTGTTATTATAGACTCTCAGAGTTGCTGCTGCTTCCACGCTTCTCTTGTGGTTTAAGAGTTTGGTGATAAGCATTAAATTTGCTGCTTAGTAATGCACGTGTGTACGGGTAGTCATCGGGGTCTGTGAAACTGTAGGGGGGTGTTGTCTTTGTGAGTCAGGTGAGAAATGCACTGGGAAGGGTTGTGCTTAAGGAATTGCCCACCGTTACTTTCACTCTCTGTCTCCATTTCTGTGGTTTGTTTTCAGTGTTAAACAACTTGTCTTTTTCCCGGTGACTATAATTGCTTCAGATAACACCAAACCATACCCATCCCTCCTGATTCTATCGGTATTTCAGCAGGTACATTGTTACAACACAAAGAATTCACCTGAGACTTGAGAAGCAGTTGGTCTAAAAATAGGAGAATTGCTGGGATGTAAGCCACGTGCCAGCATCAGTGCCAGCTGCAGCGAGTGGCTCAGGTTCCCGTATGGATTTATAGGATTTGGGCAGTTGTGTGCTGGGGGAACAGCTCCATGGAGCACATAGGAGCAGTAGCTCAGTTGTGGGATTGTTCTGTGTGCTGGTTGTTCTCAGTATAAGGATTCCCACTGATCTCAGTGTTTCTTGGACTGTGTCTTTTATGAAGCATTCAGATGATTTTTCTCCCTTCCCTCTAAGACAGAGTGCACACAGTCTCGGTCTGTGTGACTTGCTGTAACTTGACTGTGTTTAACCTAATTGGAACTCTGTATCCTTTGCTGCAGGGACCCACTCTCCACTCACAGCAGTCCTTACCGCACCCTGGAACGAGCGGCCCCATCCCATGGAGGAAGAAGCATGCCTACAACACCTGTGCTCACACGCAATGCCTACAGTAGCAGCCACTTACAGTAAGGGGCCAGGCTGTCTGAATGTCTCATCTGGATATCTGGGGCACTGGGTTGCTATCAGCCACCATCTGCTGGCACAGTGCTGCACCAGCTTTGTGACATGCACGTGAGAGCATTTACATGAGCGTAAACACTGGGCAGCAACAGAAATAGCAGTGTGCACTGCTGCACAAGTGGGAGGCTGTCTGCAAATAGGGGTGAGATGGAAGCTATGTGCGTGCTTACGGATATCATCTGTGGATTCATGTCCTCTGGGGTTCCTGAAAAATAAGAGACCCAATGGAGGAGAGAGATCCAAATGACTGCCCTTACTGTGAGAACGAGAGATGCTATAAATATTAAAAGCTGGCAGAGACCTCATGGTTTATTTAGCTGAGGTAACACAGCTGTGGGATGCAGAGCTGCAGGAAACCCACCTTCCTATGCTCCCATCTTTGCTCAGCTGCTTGGCTAGATGTTACATACTCTAGATGTTGCATACTTTGACTGTGAGCTCCCTCCTGTAAGTCACTGTAGGATGAGAGGCTGTGAGCTTTCTGCATTTGTCACTCTCATAGGTTACCTTGCTCACCATAACTTTTATCTGAAAGATCTGCTGCTGCTGCAACAAATGGAAAATTCAACCAAGCTGAATTCTATGTAAAAAGGAAGTATTGGTTTGGTTTTGTGCTCTGGTTGGGGAGGAAGCATGCCTGGTTTGTCCACATGTGCTATCTCCAGTTCTCTGCCTGCATTTAACCAACCTACATCTGTATTGTTGCAGGCCAGATGTTTCCCCGCACCACTGCAGGCAGCGCAGTGGCAGCCTGGAGTCCCAGACCCACCTCCTGGCTGAGGTTCCCGCTGAGAAGACGGCATTCTCTCTCACAAAGTCCCAGAGAAGCAGCAGCACTGAGATCCTCGATGATGGATCATCGTACACCAGCCAGTCGAGCACCGAATATTATTGCGTGACACCTACACCCAAACCGTATTACACTACTCAGACACTTGACAACAGGACCAGGGGTCGAAGACGGTCAAAGAAACAGCACATCTCTGCTGCAGGTTCAGGAAGTATGCCAAATCTTGCCCAAAAGGATGTCCGGAATGGTGTCTACCACAAAAGCCAGGAGCAGCCTTCTTCCAGCTACTATATTTCTGGATATTCCCCGTACACCGAATCTGATGTTTATTACAATGGAGGATATGTTTATGAGAGTGATACAGAGGGGCAGTACAGTGTCAATCCTTCGTATCGCTCATCGGCACATTACGGATACGACCGTTACAGGGAATTCAGGTCTTACAATGAGGATGAAGTGGACAGAGTACCGCACAACCCATACGCAACCCTACGGCTTCCAAGGAAGCAAGTTGCTAAAACGGAGCATATAACCAAAAACATTCACAAGGCCTTAGTAGCTGAGCATCTCCGTGGTTGGTACCAGCGTGCCTCCAGTCAAAAGGAACAGGGTCATTGCCTGCAGGCAGGCTTTGAGTCTGACAGAGGGTCTCAAAGGAGTTTGGGCTTTGCTGGTCTGCAGGTGCCGTGCTCTCCCAGCAGTCGGGTGTCGTCTTTCTCATCGGGTAATGTCTCATTGGTTCGATGCTAAGTGTTCTTTACATCCCTTCTGTTCATCAAATTCATCCCCTGTAATGAATGATACAAGCAAGGTTGAAAGGTAGATAAGGAACTCAACAGGATTTTTGTTTCTTTTGTTTGTGCTTTGGAAGAATATTACTTCCTTGTTGCCTTCTCTTGGTGAAACTTTTACTCTTTGTAAGCACAGTAACCTAAAGAAGCACAGACAGCCACATGTTTCAGGCAGGAATGTCTACCAAGTAGAAGCAATGCACCCACCTTTATGCCATACACATGCAGCTTCTGTGTCACTGTCCAAAATACAGTGCAGTCAGCACCACTGAACAGTCTTTAATAAAGAGAGATTCCCTCACTTGGAATATTGCCCACACAGTTTTGCTCCCCATGGTGCTTGTAGATAGACAATATTTTGTTTGTGTCCCACAAAAACCCACAGAGATCAGTAATGAGAACTGTGTTATTTCTCTCATCTCCTTGGGCTGCAGAAAGATTTAATAGGCTGTACCATTTTTTATTTTTAATTCCAGCATCTTCTGCAAACACTACTGGGAACTGGCGGAACCCGCTTGCCCTGGGACTTTCAGATTATGATACGTTATCTCATTCCTCTTTTGCCAGCTGTTATGGAAACGCTTATGGCAACCTTCCTTTGCAGAGCAGGTGAGTAAAAGGTTGAGATTTTCTGCCCCTCCTGCACTTTATAGGCTACTAAAACATCTGAAGCAAGCAGCTTGGTTTCAGAGGGCTGGGATGAGGAGTGGTTATAGAATTACCTTTTAAGAGGATACCTTCTCCTTGTTGGCATGGATCAGCCTAACTGCTCCGGCAGCCTTCAGGGAAGGGGGATCAGGCATGGGGAGGGATGAGCTTCCCAGCTGATGCAGCCGAAGCCTCGCGCTCCCAGCAGGGCAGCAGTGGAGCTGGGCACAGCACCCTTCTCACCTCCCTTCATCCACACACCTGCGTGCTGCTGCTGCAAGGCAACACCGCCATCGCTCAGCCCATTAATAAACCAAGCGCCTCTTGCTTGGCAGAGCTCAGCCGCCGACCTCGGCACGACTTGCTGCTGCTTGCAGCATCCCTGGGTGCAGGGGCTTTCCCGAGGACTGCAAGAAGCCCAGGATCCCACTGGGGCGTTGCAGAAATGCATGCAGTACTCTTGCTGCTCCTGCTTTGTGGTTTTGCTCTGCCCCGGTGCTTGAACGCCAGCCGTCACCGGGGAGAACAGCAGCTGCCTGTCCCAGAAGTGGCACAGATGCTGCCATGTCTCACTGCCCCCATGCTAAGCACAGCCAGCTGTAGTGTAAGTACTGCGCATGTGTGTGCCCTGCACCAAGGGGTTGTGGTTTGTGCTTGTGCCAGGCTGCCTCGCAGGAATAGTCTGCCTTGTTCGTCTGTTTAGGAAGAAGCCAAAGCGTAAGGAAAGATGCAAAGGCTTTTGCTGGGTCCTTGTTGCTAAGCTGAATGCCTTGTTGTTTTTACTGCAGTGATTTAAAAGATCTATAACAGTAGTGTTTAAGAGTGCTGTTGGTACTAATTACTTAACTTTCTATAATCGAGCTTTGAAATCTGTGTATTTTGGCAGCTTTTTCTGAGTGTTTTTTTTTTTCTGTTAGTTTTTCACATTTTCAATCATTTGGCCAATCGTTAATCTGCGGGGTTTTTTTGTATTTCAATGTGATTATGGCAAACGAGCAATCAATATGTTCCGTACTCCTGACAACTTTGAACAGCAGAGATCCCACTGCACACAACTAGCACAAAGCCTGGGGTTTGCATTTGGATCCAAATGTTGCCAGGGTGCACTCACAGCATCCACAGCTCCTTCCAGCCTATGGGGCTATCATGTGCTCGTGCCCATTGCACCGAGGCGGTGGGCGGTGGGGAGGATGGGAGCTCCTGCTTATCCCTGGTGCTCTATCTCTTACAGAGTGTACCCAGAGCCAAGCCAACTGGGCGGCGATGAGGAAAACCAGCTGGAGGAAGACTTGCACAACAGCGAGCAGAGGTTGTTCTGGCATGAGGATTCCAAGCCTGGGACGCTCGTGTAGACCGCCCACAGCCCTGCATTCGTACCCTTGCGTGCCTTGCACAAAATGCTGTTACTCCGAAGGAGATCTTGGGTGCACCTTCCAGACCGATGTTGCCGGGAATAATGAAACTCGGCATTCAGAGGGATTGTAGCAAAATGACAAAGTCTTACCAAGAACGGCGTTTCTTTCTGAATCCACATCGCCTCCACGAGCAAGGGCAAGCCACAACTGAATCTATGACAAGATGCAGCACTTGGTTGGAGTATTTATGTTCAGCGAGCACTTTTGTGGAAAGGTTGGAAGGTGTTGAAAGCAAACCTCAGAAAAAATAAATGTGAAAAGGAAACATGGAAAAAGCAGGAATTCTAGGAGCACAATTCTGATGTCCAGAAGAACAAATGGGAATTTCTTCCGCCGTGGCTTGTGAGAACCTGGAAGGACTTTCATAAGCTGATGAAGGATTGATTCTGTGTGTGTGAGTGAGGCAAAGGGTGATTTGATCAGTATTGGAACATTACTTGAAGGAAGGCTGGATTTTTTTTGTGGTTGTTACAGAGGTTTGAATGAATTTATCTGTTTTTAGGGTGTTGTTAAGAGTGATTGTTAGCACCGCAAAGGAGTTCTGGGAAGAAAAGAATGAGCTGTCACAGTATGTCACCTAAAACTCTGGGTTGTGGGTTTGGGAAGCTGAGGAGTCTGCTCTTTCCCGTGATGAAGTGTCACAAACAACCTCACTGTCTGACCTCTCCATGGTCCAACCTCACTGTCTGGGGGCAGGCAGACTCCATCATTCCTGGGTGGCAGCTCTGCATTGCTCTGCCATAGCAAATCAAGGATGGAAGTGGGGAGCTCTGCCTGGCACAGGAGCAACATGACGTAACGGCCAGTATTGTAGGGTGGATGCAAACACAGCCAGCCCAGTGGGTGCCTTACAATGAGGGGCATTAGCACTGCACCGCGCTCACCTGCACTGCCTGCTGTGCTGCGGAGTCACCGAGTGACAGAACAGCATTTTAACAAAACCACGTGTCTAGGAAAGAGTGCGACTGCAGTCTTGGTCTGAGAGAGGGATAAACCTACCTCATATCATCCACCTGTAGGAACAAGTTAGCATGGGTTCACTTGTGTGATTGACAACTCATCTGCATACTGTAAAATCTCTCTCGTGTCTCAGCTGTGTGTGCTTCAGGATCCCATATGATGGTGCTCTTCTTTCTTTTATACAAAGGATTAGTAACTCCCTGTTCATATTGTGAATAGAAAGGTTTCTGATACACTTTTTTGACATTTTTTACCAATATTCCAGAGCATGTAATATATACAGAAAGACACACTTGTTAAGCTGGTACTTAGTCGTTTGTATTAGAGTCACAACTGGGAATTAAATGAACAAAAAAACCCCAACAAAATAAAAAATAACTTATTTCCTTGGTTTTACATATTTGTATAGCCTTCTAGAAATACGAAAGCTCTTTTTTGCTTATTCTTTTACTACTTACGGATTTTTAGACCTATTATTTTGTATAGGTCAATAAACTGCAAAGTGTGCTACCAAAACCTCTTCGGCATTTCTCCTGTTTCTCTTTGAGATGTCTCTGCTTGAGTGCTTGGGAGAGTGCAGTGTGTGCTATATCCAGGTTTAGGAGTACAAGAGTGAGTCAGCCTGATCTGATACCCCATGTTATCCTATTTTTCCATTTCTCCAGGTAGTTCTGGAGCCCTTTCTGTTGGCAAACTTGGCTCGCTGAGGGTGTGCTTGCAGCAGGCAGCTGCATGACTTGGGGTCCGTTGCCCCATGCAGGACAAATGCTGTCCCTGCACTGTGGCAGTTCATCAGCACTCATAAAGGGCTTTCATTAAAAAAAAAAAAAAGGACAAGATCTGCTTCCCATTTCAAGCATTGTTTACGTTCCTTTATTTCAATGGTATTAGCCATTAAATTTTGTGTGGGCTTTTCCCTTCCTGTGCTTAGACTGACGTGCCCGTGTCGGCACAGGGCTGGCACCTAGTTGCTGCCATTTTTTGGCTGAGATCGGAGTGGTTTGGGGTGACTTGGGATGGGTGTGTTGAGAACATGGGAATTGCAGGTGGCTTCAAGTGGAATCCATCCACCATCTATAGAGCATGAAACCTCCAGGGCTGGATTTCAGCAACTGAACCTCTCATGGGGGACAAGCCAGAGGACACAGGGCCTTCTGGCCAGCAGGCAGCTGGCTTCTGCTGCCCGTACCCCTTTGGGCTATCAGACTTCCCAGCCTGCTGAGCTCTGCCGTGCTGCTTAGGTGCACGGCTGTTGTGGCACCAGGTCCGTATAGCACATCTGAAAAGGTAACGATGATGTGGTTATAACTGTTATCCGTATTTGTTCAAATGCGAAATTCAAATGAGCCGGGCTTTTTTTGACGTGCTGCCTCAGCTGGTGAAACTTTTCCGTAGGGTGAGCAGGGACACCTAGCGACCAGCGGGTGCCACTGAGGAGAGGAGCCTTTCCAGCCCCGAAGTCCTTAGC
>JAOWBP010004220.1:14559669-14570658 GCA_028571105.1 Tragopan temminckii | reverse complement strand
GAGCCATGTCTGGCTTCTTGGGTGACCCGGAAAGATGAAACAAAGGACACTTGTGCTGATTTTGCTGATCCACCTAGTATCAGGCCAAATGGCTTGGATTTAGGGCATTAGGGTTTTATTCTTATCTGCTCATGTGATTTTGGTAACTGCTGTTCTGTCTTGATATCCTCAGCTCTGCTATGTTTTACTGCCTGAACCAACCTGGGTGTCCTTGCTCTCTTTGGGGGGAGGCTCACTGCTTGCAAAGTGATCTACTGGGCATTAAGCATCACAGACTGCAAGTGGGAAACTGCAGACAGACCCAAATTTGTGATTGAACTCCTTAATGCTCCTTGCCATTATGTTTCTGATCCTTTCACAGTTTCTGAAAGTTTGTATGTTTATGCTGAACTGAACTGCTTTGAGAAATTGCCTTTCCTTACAGTGTTTCTTTATCCTTGTCCAGGTGCCATTACCAAAACAGTTGGAGTGAGAGACCCAAAGAAAACAACTCGGAGCAAAGACTGTTCAAGTTTTGCTTACAGTTGTTTCAGCAGAAGTTTTCTGCGGAACCCAGGTGGTGTATGTGACTCTTTGGGAACAAAGCTTGCAATATGCACTTCTCTCAGTGTGATGAAAAAGGCTGGCACGGGAAAAATCAGCACTAAGAGTTTCCATCAGGTATCAAAATCCCAGTGCCATCTGTCTGCCAAATGGATTCAAGGCTCCAGTTTGTTGTGGGAGGATTTCCTCAGAGACATCAATAACCTTAAGTCTTTCTAGTTTGTCAGTAAACTATTTTGCTTCCATGTTGTCCTTCTGCTGTCCAATTCTGCAGGAACACGCTGTGCTTTAGCTTATCTTTCTTTTCACACACATGCTCCTTGATTACTCTCTTGTCCATGAGAAAAGCATTTGGTTTCTATGTAAACAGCTTTATTTTTTAGGCTAAGGAAATGAACGAAATAAAAGCTCTCTCCATAAGAAATGTGCAGCACATCCATGGCTTGTAAGAAGCTTCCAGAACAGAATGCACTCTGGTGCATCCAGATTTCAAGCCAGTGTATTTCCTAGCAGTCCAGTTGGTCTCATACCTGACCAGCATGTAAAAGATGATGCCATGCTGTTTAGAGAGCTGTAATCTTAATTCCACTTAATTCACCCCTGGATCAGGCTCCACACCATCCCCATCTTGGGATGCACCAAAACGCCATTGCCAACCTCTCTCATGCTGCTCTCAAGCATCTGGAGGATGAGCCCTAACCCTCTCTGTAACCTGAAAAGCTTATTTTTACTTTAATATTGTTGTGACATTATTTTCTCCTCCCCTTTTTTAATCGCATCAGATGGTTTTGCTGCAGGACTTCAACAGCAGTTACAAGTCACTTTCCTGTGGAATACAGCCATATGAGATCAGCTTTTTCTTTTTGTTTCTTTTTTCCCCTGAGTTGCTGGAAGCTACAAAGATTATTCCTGTAAAATCACCTTTGATTCACTCCTCTCCTCCCAGCCAAGCCTTCCCCTTTGCTAACATTCACCTCCTCTGTCTTCCTGTGGCTGATCTACTCCCTCAGCACGCCCACTTTGCAGCTTGTGGCAGGCCTTCCTGCAGGTCAGTCTCTCCTTGCTGCCTATGACTGTTTGCAACGGTTCTCTGGCAGCTAAATCCTAGTGCTGCCCAGGGCATGGCTCCCAGTAACCTTAGAAGCAGGCAGAAATCCCTCCCAGGTAATTAGAAGAAATGTAAAATCGCAGTTAAGCAGAGTTACATAAGAGACTGAGACAACGTGAACAAATGCTTACCTATTGCACTTCTGCAGACAGGCTTTTGCAAGGATGCAAGAGCGAGGCTGCACCATTCCTGCAGCTCACAAGCAGCTCTCTCATGACTCAGCAGCATGAATAGAGACAGCAATCAAAACCAGAATTCATCACAAGCACTGTCTCGTGGCATGAGTGGTAGGGTGACCACAGCTGTCCCACCACCACCCCACTGAGGTCACCAGCTGTGAAGACATCCACAAGCTGAGGTTAGAGTCACATTTCCCAGCCTGAAAGAAATACACTCAGTAGTCACCATTAGAGTTTATTTTTCTTCATAACTGTGCAGTTTTTTTAAAATTTTACAGTAATGATGAAGTCATATGCTACTACTTTTAAGTGTGGAAACAGTTTTCAGAAACAAAGACCATGCGCTACATGTGAGGAACAGGCCATTGACTCTCCAGCTGGAATTATTTTCAATAAATACTGATCACTTTAACACTTAAATGGAATGACGTGTTCAGATTTCTACACAGCTCACTATGAAAACAGCATGGTAAGTTACATAAAAGCTTCAACCGTAAGGATGTTTGCTTTATTGTTATATTAATTACTTTGTTAGAAAAAGAGAAATGCAAGAATATTTGAATGGAGTGTCACCTGGACAACGTTTTTTCCCCATTATATTTTGCAAGCTGCTATTAGCAAGACAATTCCATCAGAGTTGGTAATTTAGTTAAAATATATATAAAAGAATCCCACACATCACTGTCAGGAGTTGTTAGAGGCAAGTGTCTACATGAATTTGGAATGGGTATTCAATAACTGTATCTTGACATTTATTGCTTTTACTCATAAACCTGAAACCCAGTTTATTCTTTTGAAGACTGTCAGCACTAAAGTCAGTGAAGTGCGAGTTTTACTTCTGTGTTTGCATTCTGCTTAAGAAAAAAACCCAAACAAAGCACACATGAAAACACACATACACCTTCATCTACAAAACAGCTGGTATAGAATAAAGCAGAACAAGGTAAGTCCTAAAGTAGCAGTGTTTAAAAACATCAGTAGGGTAGAAACGTAACTCATCTAGCTTACCCAAAAACTTTTTTTCCTCCCATGCTTGGGTTTAGTTACATGAGGAAGTTCTGCCCCTCTTGCAGAGAAGAGCAGCTTCTAGAGATCAACAGAATGAAGATTTCAGGGAACACAAAGGTATGTTTTATTGGAACTGAGAGGCACGGTGCCATATATACTCTTCATGCTTAGATCTATTTAGACTGTTTCCCAGCTACCAAAGGAGGAATGTGAGGTGAGGACAGAACCCATACTGGTTACAGGTATTGCACAGTTTTACCACTTGCCAGTTAAGCTAGCAATGTGGTCTCAACACAAGACCACTGGAGTTAGGAGTTTAGAGGATGCAAGAGATACATACTTTCAATACATTCCAGCTCACCTTGAACACTGCCAGCATGAGGGTGCTACACAGCATAACAAACTGGCTAAACTGCCATCTTGGAGAACTGAGATGAAAGGAGTGTTACTCTTACTGACAGACAAATTTGTTGCAAGACATTTTAAGAGACTGCATTCCACTGGTTCCCGTCTCTTCTCCCTTTATCCTCCCGAGAAGAAGAGACAAGCAAATATGTTTCAGTTGGTATTTGTGTAAACACCAGAACACTTAATTATACAACAAAAAAAAGTTACTCTTTTAATATTCTTAGAGGAGCCCTGAATTCCTTGGAATACTGTATCCTGCAATTATTAATCTGTACCACACGTGCATTTCTTGTTTTGTACACAAACTGAAAGCAAGCTTGAACAATAGTAAATAGCAATTACACTCTTGCAACAGGTAAAAACACCACACTGCAGTTGCTTACTCCTTCACTTTAGATATGTAGTCAGCCAGTTTGTTGATATTATCTTCCTGCTGTTCTAGAGCATCCAGTATGATACCCATTGGGGTCTTCTTCAAACCTATTTCTTCCTTTTTGTTCTCCAGCTTGTTCTTTATGTTCCGGAGCCTCAGAGAAGCATGGATAAACATCACTGCACAACAAAAACACGTTTATTAATCAGTAATGCCCAATGAATGCGTCAGCTGGAAGATATCAGAATGACTGCTTCAGTAACTGCAAGTATCTACGTAATAATAATAACACTCTAGATGACTTGTGATGTTTTACGTGCCCTTCCCCCAGTCTTAATTTTGCTTTGGGAGAACTTAAATAAAGAGAGAGTACAGCCATTAGCTGATTTAGTCTCTCAAGACTTATTTGAGAAAGCCCAGTTCAGCCCTCAGAGATAGCAAAAATACTTACAGAGGAGAGGAAGAGTGATCCCAAACATGAACACCATGACATCTCCCAAGTAGGAGATCAAGAAGTAGCTAGACAGCATGATGACTATCACAAACGTGGTTGGGTACCGCTTCTTCATCCTGCGGAGTATATCCTTGTTGTGTGATACCCACACGAACCCCAGGAACACCAGGACCACCACGGTACCACCAATGAGCATATTCAGGGGACTCAGAAATCTGGAGAAAAGAGGTGAGAGAAAAGAAAAAAAATAAATAAATAGAGAAAAGGAAGTTTGTTTCAGAGCTTTTGTGAATTGTGTCCACGCAGCAAACATCCAGCTTGCTGGTATCTTTGCTGCTAGGTAGGTAAATAGCTAGCTAAGTCATTAAGAAGTCAGTTACTGTTGCAGAAGTCTTTATTGACTTCTGATTTTTACCCCAAAGCAACTGAACAAGCAACCTTTAGCCATGAATTAGCATATTTAGATAATCTTTTTCTTTATGTTCTCTTCTTGAACATAGCTGAGGATAATGAGAATTTCTGCTTCACATTGTTAATAGACACATTTAGCCTCAGACTGCCTCCCACCCAGGCTATCAATGCTTTTGCTTGATATCACGCTCCAAGTCAGCAAATCCCAACAGCTCGCAGGTCCAATGATCAGTTACCCAAGGGGTTGATCTTCCTCCTACATTACCAAAACCAGGCTCAGCCTACATGTTCAGGTCAACTAGCTTTTATCATCTTGTCCGGATTTACAAAGGGCAAAACATATGGGAAATGTTGAGTATAGAAAGTTACTTTACTGTTATTGTTTATGCCTTCGATACTTACCAAATTTGGCTCGTGGTGTTTATGTCAAAACAAGCACATGGAAGCAACTTCTGGCAATTTGCTACGGTAAGAAGGCAATGTTCATTATGCACAGCTACCTAAATTGCTTATAGTTACAGAAAAACTGCAGCAGATCTTAGAAAATAGCATAATACTGATACAAACTGTTACACTAATTCCTCTGCCAAACAAACATTAGATTCTGAGGTAACTTTAACTTAAACTGAAGATATATTGTGTGGGTAGGTGACAGGAAAGGAAGGTTTTCCCCAGCAGGCATTACTCCTGAGACTACAACATTAAAACAATTGTTAGAGCCTAGACTTTCAGCCCATGATTTCTTCTTTTAATTGTTTTTATATTTTGCTGTTCTGCATAGTGCTTTATCTCTGAATTATCCCTTTTAACAGTTTATACCTGACTAAGGTTATTTTATGAACCTGCAGGAACTTACCACCATCAGCACGACACACAGAAGCCTAGTCCCAAGCAAATGTGTCTGAGAGTCAGATGAACTGAACACGTGGGGTAAAGGTCTTGTAGGAAGAAGAGCCAGGCCTGGCAAAGGGGCGACTGCTGAGGTTTGTGTTCTATTATTGTTATGGGAGTTACCAAGCAAACCAAGCCACCAAGTGGATCAGCTCTGGACTATAAACAGCAAGTCCCTTTTTGGGACCAGGATGAGAACATCACCTGCTCCCAAGTATTTAAGAGGTTGCTTTGTCCTCAGTTTTCACTGATGACTCTGCTTAGCTTGTTTCTGTACTTGTACAAAAGCCAGGCTCAACTATATTTCACTTCTACTGAAATAAGCTGTGTGATATCCTGTGCGTTCTGATTTACTTGCTTGTATTTGCACAGCCCTAATTACACAGCAGCTGAGTGCTCTGAGCAGCTACCACAATGACAGCAGCATAACACTATTCCTGTAAAGCAGTAAAGATTTTCTGCCATAGACCTTGCAGTCAGACTTACTGTTCTAAAGTCATGGGCACAATGACTCACCACTCTACCCCAACGCTGAGGAGGATACTGTGGTTTGTGGTCTGTGCTTCATATCCGACACAAGCTAAAGAAATCTCTTTCTGGACTGGCATGTCAAGACTGTACCTGCAGTGCCAGAGAGCATTTCCCTAGAGAACAAAGAACCTCCAGAATGATTTCAGAGCCTGGCTCTAGACTCTGTAAGTCATTTGTGCCAACAGGAGACAGGACAACTGGATAGAAAGAGATTAGAATCCAAACTAGCTCCCCACCTGCTTCTGCTACTCATGCTGAAGAGCCAGCATGGCTATTTGGAAATGGCGATAGGGCAGATTCGCTTGTTGCATCTGAGTCACTCCCTGCAGCCAGCCAGATTATATTTAGCTCTGAATTGTCAATCCTAAGTTTCCAGGCTGGAAAAAGTGAACAGTACTGCTCTGGAAAGAAATTAGCTTCATCTGTGTTCCATTGTAGCCAAAGGAGGGTGACTCGTGACTGCACCACACTAGTGTCCTGTTTATATACATACAACTGGACATATGAGATTCTTAAAGCAGAAATCATCTCAGCATCACTGCTAGCTTGGAGTAGAAATGGCCAAACTTACTTGGCTTGTTCCCAAGAAGTTACTGAAAAAGTAATCCTGGAGGGAACAAAGGGCCAAACAGAGCTCCACCTACATTCTCCAGGTGTGTGTAAATACTCTCAAGGCTTTATCTTCCCCATCCTTCCTCTCATTCTCGTTACAGCTACAGGTGAAAAGCAATCTCCCTGTGTTTGTAAGGAAAAGACCAAAGACTCTTCTGTTCTATGCTCTTTCTGGTATTACATGGGTTCTGTGTTACTGTCTTGCTGTCAGGGATGTGAAGAAAAAAAAATACATTCAAAAGATCCCATTTTCTTGGGGAGAGTTAATTGAATTACATGTTTTCTCAAGTGGGCTGCATTCCAATGCTTACAAGGAAACAGTGAACATAAGTATCAAATGAAGTCATTCAGAGCCACACAAAAACAGATGGGGGATAGCAGTTGCCACTAAAAACTGGTATTCAAATTATCAGCCATGCATCCACAGGCTTCAATATTGTTGATTACAGTACTGGATAGGGTGTCACATGCCAACCTCCCCTCCACTGTTTGAATCACCAAAAGAGCAAAATTCACAGTGCTACCTAAAATTCTCCCAGATATTTATATATAGATATCTCTTCTCCAGCAGTGGCATTTTTTCAGGAGGTCAGATCTCTATTATGCAGCTTCATTCAGATCTGCTGACACGCTTCTCTCACTAGCACAACAGCTAAAGACTAAAAAGGAAAAAAAACACAGGCACATTTTTTAGAACACATATCTGGGGGAAAATGAGAGCTGTATAGCAACCCTAGAAGTCCTCTTACAGTTGAACCATCAGCACTGATATTGGCCACATTTATATACAGGTCAGGACACAATACAACACATTCATGGTCAGGCAAATAGGCTGGGAGTCTTTCAAAGCTGCTGAGACAAGGAAAGTGGCCAGTCATTAAGCATGTTATAAGATACTTTCTAAAAATAATTCTCTTTAGGAGGGATTTGTAAGACTCCCAAATACTTAAAAATGTAATGCATGGAACTATTAGCATGGCAGTGTTGTGGTAACTTGATTTTGGGCTGCTCAGATATCTTAAGGGAAGAAATAATCTTTGGGAGCTAAGGAAGAAAACTGCTCTCTCTCACTACATTGAAAGGAGTCAGTATGGCAGGACTGAGCAACATTTGGTGTGCAAACAACCTTGAGCTCAGAGCCTCCTAATGGGATGCTCTACTTTATTGCTCCTTCTGGCAGACAAGATGCAGCCCTGGTAGGATGCTGCAGCCTCCAAAACAGCAGGAACAAACTGGCAAGGAAAACCGTCACTTGGATTTAGTGCCACTGGTGTCTCAGGGCAACAGTAAGTACCTGCAGTTACTCCTCTGCTACTGTAATTGCTTTGATACAGAGTAAAAAGAGGGGAGAAAAAAAGAATAAATAGAAGAAACATTCTTTCTGTCTGCAGGCTTCAGGGACACAAACACTGCGCTGTGTCGACCAGGGCTTTGGGACACTGTATCAGTTGCATGCTGTACCAGAAGATAGCAGAGGGGCTACCTACAGGTGTGGGAGGAGTACTGGTAACTATGTAGCTACCTCTGACAGCAAAAACAGATATTTTTTTTTTAGTTTCCTAGATACAGCCTCCTAGCAGCAGAGGTAACCACTAACTTGGAGAATTCAAAGCTACAGCGTAGGGAAAAAGAGCTAGGCAAGACCCATCTTTTGCTCAAGGCAGAAAACCTCCAGCAGCACAATCCCAGAAGTCAGCACACACTGGAAGCAGTGGGCAGGCGACAGCAGTTTCCTGCTTCCTTCCTCCTCTGTTTTAATTGAAACAACATCACAGTGGAGACCAAGTTCTGCTTCTCCACTCCCCATACTTCTGGTTTCAGTGAGGTTATACAGCTCATCTGAAGTTAGTATGTAAGCCTATGAACTGTATGCTGTCCTCTGATTCGTCACTAACAAATCTGGGCACAGCCAGGCAACAGATCACAGCAGCCACAGGTTTAGCAAGACTCCTTTACATACTGTTTCTCACTTAGGCTGCTTTCAGAACAGGAGTTGGAGTTGTTTCTGCAGAATTGCTGGACTTTTATGAAGGTTTTTGTATGTTTGTTTTTAAAATGAAGTTTTTATCCACTTCGTGAAGTTACGTAGCATTACGTTGCAGCAATAGGTTTTGGAGCAGTGTGTTGCACACTTCTGGGTATTTCATCAGGCATTACAGAAACTACAAATGAGCATTTTGCTGCTCTGCAATCCTTGTTCTCTTAAGGGAATTAACTACAAGCAAGTCAGCTAAGGCAGTGGTCTGGGGAGAAAAGAAAATAAAGAATTAAAAGAAAAACAAAAGAAAAAGACACCCACACACTCGTTCATTGCAGGGGTTGTGCAGATGGCCAGTAGATGTTTAATTGAGAAGACTGCAAAATAAAAGCAACATTGAATTTCAGGCAGAGAAGACACTGTGCCAAAGGATGCAGCACTCTGAAACCCATTACACTTTTTCATACTATCATTTCTGCACATTCTATTTTTTAGCAAATGCGAGGCACTTCAAGCCTAAAAGAAACATCAGTTTAAGCAGTTAGTTTGAACTGCAAAACAGAGGAGCCTTATCAGACTAGGAGAAAGTACAGACAAACACTGCTTACCAGGCAGACTGATTGGTTGGGAGAGAGTTGCAGGCTGTTGGGAGTGCTGTGCAGATATTTCTTAAACTTAGTGCCTCCCACAATCATAGAATCACTCAGGTTGGAAAAGACCTCAAAGATCATCAAGTCCAACCATGATCCATCCATAAGAATGCTGCACTCACAGTAAGGTATTCCATACCATACAGAGATGTGGCGATGGTGATAAGTTGAAGAGGTCAACTCTGTTGTCCAGGAGGCAGTACATTATGCCATTGCAATAAGCACCACTGCCCAGAGATTTCTTGATAGCTCAAGTACAGTTTCCATCTCAGCCCAGCATTTACCACAGCTACCACGCTATTACAGTAGCCAAAATATCATCTCTGCATTGAATGTCTGTCTGCATAATTAAGATGGCTTAAGAACAGGTAGAGTTGGTCACAGGCAAAGTTTAGTTTTGATCACAGAGATCACTGCACTAACGGTTTCAGAAATCCTGCCTGTAGGCCTACATGCAGTCCTGGAGTTCCTAAAAAGCCATGATTCATCACTTATCACCCAAGCCCACTAGAGGGTGAAGTGCAAGATTGCATCTTAGTCATCAATGTAAATTTAATTGCGATGCCTTTCTTGGTCTTTCTCCCAAAGCTACAGTCCAGCCAACAGAAAAATCTTTTATTAAAAAGAAATGGATAGCTTTTCTTTATTGAAGCGCTATCCTGTTTCCTTTAGAGTTCTTCTCCCATTCTTCTACTTCAGTATTGAAAGAAGTAGGTCTGCCACATATCAAAGGCGCTAAGATGTGCAGTAAAACAAATTCACTCCAGGTTCTTCTCATCTGTAAATTTTCAGTGTAGCAGGTTATTGTTTAATGTAAAGATATTAGAATTACAATTCTGGTATTAATCTCTGCCTTGTGTGGCTCTGCTCCCTACCACCACCTCAGCAAAATGGTGGGAAATAAATGGAAATGTATCACCATCCTTGATCGGATGTGAGATCAGAGAATAAAAGGGGGAAGGAATTTAGGAGTAAAAGCTGCTGTCATTCCAGTTTTCCAGTTGAGGATAACAAAATTATTCACTTTTTTTCCCCCCAGCTTTTTGGGGCAGACGAGCTGTACTCCTGCCTTCCAGGGTTGCTTTAATTTACCTGCTTATTTAGAACTGGCTACAGTATTGCACTGCTAAATAAAGGTAGAGAAGATTAGATTCTCTCTAAAGTGAGTAAGACTGGAAGTCTCTTTACTAGTCTGATGATCTGCTACTGAGTTGAGTACAGTGTACGGATCTCCACCAAAATTAAGAAGAAAATCTCCTATGCCAGACCCTTAGCTGATACGCAGCAAAAAGAAGAGAAAAGCGGGGTTCTCAGCCTCTTATTTCACAAAGCATGGGACAAAACTCCCTGAGCCCAGAGATTCTCCACTGACTCAGGTGCTGGGTCAATAGCATCAGCAGCCCTAAAAAGTTACAGATTACTTCATAAAACAAAACAAAACAAAACAAAAAAAACCCAACAAAAAACAGATAGGAGGAAAAACATAAGCCTCTGCAACATATATGATAAAATATACTCCTGCCAAAACCAATCTGGCCTAGTGGCCAGGCAATCCTCCAATTTAAGCATTTGCACATTGTTTGCTGAGGAGCGTAGGAAATGTATTTCGAGTTTCCATTTTAAAAGCTCAATCATCACAGCTTCTGCTGCAACTCCTGACAAAGAGCTTCTTGATCTTAAAGCAATACTTACAGAAGAGTCGCGCAGGCTTTAATTCTAATAATGATTAGGTTATTTCCTAGCTCTCCCTAGGGAAGCTACAGCTGACAGGAGACATGAAGGTCTCAGTCTCACAAAAACGGATGGGTGCTGTGCTTATTTTATATTAAAGGCTTTTCAATCT
>JAOWBP010004220.1:14545421-14557364 GCA_028571105.1 Tragopan temminckii | reverse complement strand
CCCAGAGCCGTACTGGGGTGAGGGCCACAGAAACCCCGAGGCATGCGGGCTGTGGGGTGCATGCCACGTCCTGTACAAGCATGGAGCGTTGGGTGTGCGAAGGTGACAGGGAAAAGTGTGGGCCTAAAAGGACTGTGGTGCTCTGATGTTTTGAACAAAATCTAAAATGCAATGAAACGCACACAAGTTTTGTTAAAGTCTAATAACGCGGATGCTTGGTTGTGCTGTAACGACACGAGAATAAACCTGTCTCTGAAGCTAAACATAACACCTCACGTTGAGTTGCTGGTTTTTCAGATCTCCACAGTGTCCAACTCTGTAAAAACCGAGCTAATATATTTGCAAAAGTGAGATTAGGTTTTGCCATCCTAGCACTAAAAAGAAAAATTCACATCTAAGCAGAGAAGTACAGCTGCTTAGTGGCTGTTTTTATGGCCTGTAAAGAAGGATTAAAGAATCAGTCACCAGGCTTAACTTCTGTATTTGTTTCCAGAACAAGATAAAATCCATAAAAGCAATTATTATGGTTTATATTCACCCATATTATGTTTGCAGAAGTTGTTGTTTCATACACATCCTGAAAACTGGTTTAAAACAGCTGAGACCGGGATTCAGTGGAGGAAGAGTTTTCTTGTCTTCCTGCCTTCCTAATATCTTATTTTGATGCAAACTGGGAAACGCGGGTCAGAGGTCAAAAGATCCTCTATGAACTTAAACTCTTTTTAAAGAATTTATTTAACTGCTAGTTTAACATACCTAAAGCCAGCAGTCGACCAGGAAGGAGTTCAGTCAGCTATCAAAATACAGGCAGAATCCAAAATGTTTATTGTTGTTTTTCAGTTAAGTTTTTCTCCCATTACTGAAAGACTTTTGCAAAACTATGACCTAGAAGTTAGAGCTATCATACTGTTTTGTCCATCTTCTGAATTCCGTGAGGATCAAGGGATTCACTGTCTAGATGTGACCCAAGGAAGTAATAAATTCTAAACATTGATCAACAGTTATTGATGTAAATGCCCTTTGTATTTCTTCATAGGAGGAAGCAAATGATGCTTCTTATCGATGATGATTCAGCCTTTCAAAGCTCATTTATAACCAGCTTAGTTTTGTATTAACATAGAGCAAACAATGATTTGTATTCATGTGTGGAGCTCATACTTAAAGAGGGAGGCTTGCTGTGTTAAGGAAAGGCTTGTTCCATGTAGGTGATCTTACATTAGAAATTATTTAAGTGAGCTGATTTTGAAGCTATTTCAGTAAGTCTCTTAACAGTTTAATTTTATAGTTGTGTACTACTAAAAGTGACCTGCAAAAGGGGAGAAAGGGTAGTGGGAGTGCTTCATGTAAAATTCTGCCTCTGTAATTTAGAAGAAGAGAACTGCAAGTTTATTTTTCAATCAGTTAGTAACTACTAACAGGCTCAGGAGACAGCTGGAAAACGAGGGTGTCATAAATACCATAATACTCATGGCAGGTGAAGATTGTTCAAAATTCATACCTTTTCATAGCTGTTTAAGCTACTATAGAGATTCACATGTGATAGTGTTGGGGCACATTAGTGATGCTCTTTCAGTGCCTCACAATTGCAGTTACACAGTGACAATTCTAAGTATGTTTTGTAAACTTTCTTGAAGAGTCTATAAAAAAAAAAATTAAATGCTCAACTTTGTTGAGGAAATAGGACCCTCAGAATCTAAAGGGCAGCCTCTTTTTTATGTGCTCTCTTAAAATGTGAGGGAAGTAAAGGCAAAAAGAGTAGGCCCTTTTTTTTCTTTTCAGGTCAACTTTTACTAGTAACAGCAAAATCAGTGGGATTTATTGAAATGCCAGTTTTTGTCTTCTGCATGTTTGTATTACTGCTTATTGAGTCCACTGATGAAGCCCACTCCTGCAAATGTTCGTGCACCAAACTTACACGCATAGATGATCAACATAGATATGTGGATACGTTTGCATGGCTGATCAGTAATTTACTTTTAACCTATACAAGAAAAAAAAGCACGTTTTAGAAGTGTGGCTATTTCTCTGTGGTTTTGCAGCTGAATTTACTGTGTTCTGTGCAGAATGGCTGTTGATGGTGGGTATGGGGACTCTGGAGACTGGGAAGGTCGCTGGAACCATGTAAAGAAGTTCCTCGAGCGGTCTGGACCGTTCACACATCCTGATTTCGAGCCAGGCACTCAAGTGAGAAACACTTACTTTAAATAAAAAAAAAAACAACTGTAGTGTGTGTTGGAAAGTAATGTAGATGATTTCATTAATTGACCATCAGCAGTATAAGAATAGTAAACCTGCATGAAGATTGTGTATTTCAGTTGGCGAATGTTATTATTTTAGAAGAATGTGTTGTATTCTTTTTATATGCTTTTATTTCTAAATTGTAAACTGTCAACTGCAAGCTTGCCATCGTGTGTAGAAATGAATTTTACGGTACACAGTAATAATTATTCTCCATCTTGGAGTTTCACATGAAAAATAGCAGTGTTTGTCTTTTGATTTTTAAATAATTAGGCACAGTAAAGAATTTCTTGTACTTAAAGAAGAAATTAAACTTAATAGGAGTACTTACAGAATTGCAAAAGATATTCCATAAGGAAAAACAAAATTTAGGCTCTCTTAATTTTCTTCTGCTTTCCTTGTTTTGGTACCTTTTTTTTCAAAGCTTACAGTTGAATGTGTTTAGCCTTTTAAATGTACCATACCATTATTTGGTCCTTTGACTTTAGACTCTAGTAGAATAGTTAACAGAAAAAAAATTATCTGGCCAGCAATGTTTTCTACCTATGTTTATTTTGTATTACATGTAAGCAAGCTTCTTGGAGGAAAAACAATAAACTGAAACGTGTCCTTAAACGGAGTAATAATAAAATAGAGCTTTTTTTTTTTTTTTTTTCACAGCCAAATTAATACAAAGAGAATACTGATACCAAATGAAATCTTGCTTTCCTTTAAGTAGAGATATAGGAATTACATGAACTCAACAAGTGATTAAAGTCCAAGCATAATTACTCCTGCAAGCTTAAACTGTTTTACTGATGTAACTTGTTTTATATGAAGCCTATTGGGCTCTGAAAATTTATGATGACACAATAATAAAGTGTGTGAAACAAAAAACAAATCATCCATCATCCGTTTTCCTATATAGTGTACTAATTTTTTGTTTGTTTCTTTTATATTTTCCACAGGCGCTTGAATTTCTGCTAAGCACATGTAAAGTACTGGTTATTGGAGCAGGAGGATTAGGATGTGAACTCCTGAAAAACCTGGTAATTACTCAGTTTTCTTATAATATTCCTTTTCTTATATAATCCTTTTCTTATAATATTAGTTATTCCTTGAAATGAGCTTGAAGGGTGGTAGTGTAAGATGTTGTACTTATTTCCTTATAACTCTTTCAAAGCTTGTCCTGAAGAGCAATGTGCTGCTGCTTATGAAGTGTAGGAAAATGTTCATTTGCAGCCTTAGGTAGGGCCTAATGTTGGGAATTTTCCCCAGTTATCCCCCAAAGATCCTGGGAAATGAACTATACTAAGAGTAGAAAATAGAGAGTTTATTATTAGCAGCCAAAGCTGAACTTAGTTTTTTATGCATTTGGATTAATGCAAAGAGAGGCTGGAAATGCTGGACCCACGTTCTTTAAAAGTGAAAGTAGTAAAGCCAGTCTTACTGTGCCTGTGGTGACCTCCTCCTCGTTGTTGGAATCCATTTGGCTCTCCTGAATAGGGGCTCTAAGTAAACATGAGCTTATCTCCAGAGACTCAACACTCTTTCAGGATTGCATCTGTATTGCTGAATCCAGTCTGTGTAAAAAGCTTCTTTATTCCATCAGACCAACGTGTGCTATCCTGTATGAAAGTGGCTAAGGAGGAATAGGTGTAAGACCAAAGAAAATACACTGCATGTAGTTTTCTTGACAGCAGCATTAGCTGCTGTTCTCTGTGTGCTCTGGGAAGCGATTTTTAAGTGTTTAAAAATGCAGCCATGGAACAGTGTGCTGCCTGACATTTACCCAATAAATATGTATGAGTTTAATTTTTCTATTACTCTACTTTTCTTCCTTATGGCCTTTCTTATTTGTTGTAATGTATCACTTACCAGCACTTAGTTTGGACTAACACTGTAGTAGTTACTGTAGTTTACATGCTTCCTTCAACAGTAAAAACTTCTGTCCTTACAGTTTACATGGAAAATGTGCGGATTGATATAGTAAAGTGTTACGAAATACAGTTTCTATATCAGCACTTATGAGTTGATTCAGTTTAGAATGGTTTTTATTTGCTGCTATTTCACTGCACTACAGATTACCTCCAAGCTTGAGGTGCTTGATAAATCTTTCACCTCATGTGAAGTCAGGCATTCCAGATCAGATAACTTAGGGTTTTGAGTTCCAACACTTGTGAGTAATATTGTTCTGGTACTGCTTGGTTACTGTTCTACTTAAGCAGGATTTTGCTTGAAGAGACTGAAAACTACTCAGCAGTTTTCTTTCTTCAAAAATGTAGTGCTGATGAATTTAACTTCTGACTAGAGCTGCTGTGTTGTGGGCTTATTGGAACACAACAAATTCACTCTGTTGCTAACTTATTTTGAGGAAGGACTTGTGTTAAGGGTTTTCATAAATCTGCCATGTGTGCTCAGTCCCCACCTTTCAGAGGGATTTTAAGTTACATGATTTATTTCAATAATTTTCAGAAAGAAATGCTCATAAGTAAATCCTGATGATGTTCACATGTATTTGGTGTCTTTGACACACCAGTAAAAATATCTTAAGGGCTCCAACATGTATGTTCCTCATGTCTCAGGCCCACTCTTCTCTTTATTAGGCTCTTCTGATCTGCTTTGATAATACTGGGCAAAAGCTGAACTTTGATCTGTGAAACAAAATGAGTGTTCAGCACTAAAGGTACCCAATATGACATACAGAAATTCTTACTGCTTTTCTTCCAGAGGTTAATTTCTGTTCTGAAAATCTTTAGTCCACTTGTTCGTTTGTTTAATCAGTTTCACAGTGCAGCATTTAATGCAGTTATTACGCGTGGGATGTAGAAAAAGCCTAAAATAAGAAGTTTGAAGTTTTTTATGTGTGACAAGATTGAGTCTTTATGGAAAGAAAAAAAAAAAAAAAAGTAGACCATGGGACTCAATTTTTTGTGTCACTTCAGAACACCACAAAGCATTTCCCTTCTCTAAAGCCAGTGCTTTGACAACTGAATTGTTTCTAATTCCATCTGTCCAAATACCAGCATTAGCAACCCAGCATTTTAACAAAGAGAGCTGACATGCTGATCTGCACAGGGAACAAAGAACACCTACATTTGTTCCTCCAAAGGTTGCCTTCTTGGCATTCAGAATGAATCTTGCAGCACTGTAAGCTTTTCATTGCCTCTTAAGTGAGATTGCCTGTCTCTTTTCACAGGCACTGTCCGGTTTTAGACAGATCCATGTTATAGACATGGATACCATAGATGTGTCTAACCTTAACCGACAGTTTCTGTTTCGGTAAGTGTTATTTTCATGATTTGTTCTTTGTATCTAAACAACACATATGAATACAATCGCTATTTTGATGGACAAAATGTCATTAAAGGTTTCTAGACTTCCACATCGCAATAGTAAAATAGTACTTGCAGTTAACTAAATGTTAGGTGTGATTTCTTCTTTTTTTTTTTTTTCTTCTGAGGTCTGTGTTGTTAATGACTGATGAAGATAGAGACACCAAAGTATAATGCTTGCAAATAGAGATAGCAGTTTTTCTGGTACCTTTCTTTTTGTCAGATTTTGTGTGTGTGTGTTGGTGTGCTGATAACAGTTGTTTCAGGGATAGACTTTGATAACTCTGGGGCTCTCACATCTAATGCTTTACAGGAATGTCTTAATATTATCCATATCGATGTTGTCCTATAGTAATAATTAATCACTTAATTCAGTATTCGTAAATAAACTCTCAAAAGTCTGAATGTTACAAATTAATCCATTTGTAATTACTTTTTTTTTCAGACCGAAAGACGTTGGGCGACCAAAAGCAGAAGTTGCAGCAGAATTCCTGAACAGTCGCATCCCCAACTGTGCTGTTGTAGCGTATCCTTTTAGAGTGAAGTAGCCCCAAAGACTTCAAAAAGTCTAGAAAACTCTGTAGGTGGTGAGAGTATCTGAAATATTTTGCTGCAGTCCTTTTTTTTCTATACAATAAAGAACAGATTCATTCAGCTGATGGTTGAGAATTCTTTCCCAGAGTGGCTTTGACGTGCAGTAAATATGCCTGGGGAAACAAGCCTAAGCTCTAAGAAACTGTTTTGCATGTTTCCACGGAGTCTTTTTATTTAAATTAGATATTCTCATTTTCACTGGAATGTTGGAATTACAGGTTTATTCACCAGAGGATTTTGAGTATGCGGTGGTAATGTGGTTCATTTATAAACATAGAGCAGCACTGCTGATGTAGAACTTTGTAAGACCACATGTTTTGAGCTTCCTGAATAGTGTTCTCTTCTGAGCTCTCTCCTGTGTGTGAATGTGACATTGCGTACCTTACTTGTTTTACCACTTGCTACAGCATCAGCTGTAAGAATTTTGAATATTCTGATCACTTAGTTTTAAAAGAAAGCCTCATATAAAATCATAGTGATGGATTATATCATGCTTTGGCTTTAGATTAGCAAACAGAAAACAATAAAATCAACTGCATTATAAATATATTCCTTTATTGTGCTTACATTCAGATATTTTAAAAAGATTCAAGACATGGATGAAAGCTTTTATCGACGTAAGTGGCATTTGTTTGCATGCCAAACACTACTGGTGCTTCAGGAGAACACTGCAGTTGTTTTTTGCTGTTTTCATGCTAGCTAGATTGCTAATTATTTTAGACTTCTACAGTGTACTGAGTGTAGACTGACTGTGACAGAGGTAACACAGAGAAGACTTAAATGTATCTATCTTGGTGACCTAGGAAAAGTGGTTAAACTACAGCCAGTTTCTCTGGAAAAGTTATAGGCAGAATACATTGGTTGTCTTAAGAAGTATGCACTAGTATAGACTTTAAATATCACTTTTTCCCCCCCCCAGAGTTTCATATTATTGTTTGTGGGCTGGATTCTATAATTGCAAGAAGATGGATAAATGGCATGCTGGTAAAGTATTAAATTTTCTTAAAGCCTTGTTATTGCTTGAGTATATGTAACTAAAGTTGATGAGCTTTGCATAGAATATATCATTAAAATGAAATAAGGGCTGTTCAAACTCACAGCTGTGTGTATCTTCTTCTACCTTACTGTTGTTGTGAAAAGGATAAAGTCCATGTTCTAACCTGCCTTTTTCTTGAGGAGCGTTAGTCAGCACCTGTGCAGTGCCTTGAAGGGGTTATTTCAAAATTAGGGTACCTAACTGGGACACTGTTCAGTTGGGTTTTGAACATCGTAAGTATGAAAATTCCACAGCCTCTCTGGATGCTACTGTTGTGATTTTTTGGTTTTCGTTAGCTAAGTACTTGCATTCTCCAACTTGTAAAAGTTGTCTTTTGTAGCCCTGCTGCTACAACATAGAATGCTGGGCATTAAACTCAGTAGTTTCATCACTGCAAATCTGTCTAAAAAGGAGTCACTATTTACCAATATTAAACCTAAAAAAAAAAAAAAAGAAAACATATCCTTCAAACCAACCAATCAATTCTTCTGGTTTACGGTATGGAAATAATAGCACATGCTGTGTGTGTGTGAAGTTGGGTGAAGCTGGTAGCTAAAAGTCTTGTGCACTAACAAATAAGCAGTGTTTTATGGACTTAAAATAGCCCATATACTAAGTCTTCAGTCTTATTTCATACCATTAAGAATAAAATTGTTACCCATTTTTTCCTGCAAGTTGTAAAATCAAACAAACAAAAGCACAGCAAAGTCCACTTTTGTTTCTTAGATGTCATTTTTACGTTATGAAGATGGTGTACTGGATCCAAGTTCCATCATACCTTTAATAGATGGAGGGACAGAAGGTTTCAAAGGAAATGCTCGTGTGATTATTCCTGGTATGACAGCGTGTGTTGAATGCACACTTGAACTTTATCCACCACAGGTAGTTAGCATGGATGTTTCCTTTTTTTATATGTATTCTGTTTTCTGGTTTGATTGTTTCTTTTCGAAGTACTATATGTAATAGATTAAATACTTTTTTCTGTTTTTCTCCCCACCTCTGACCACTCAGGTCAATTTTCCCATGTGTACTATTGCATCTATGCCCAGACTACCAGAGCATTGTATTGAGTATGTCAGGATATTGCAGTGGCCAAAGGAGCAACCTTTTGGAGGTAATTATTATGTTGCATTGATACTAAGGTAATGTTTCTAATTTCAACAGTTTTGTTTTGAGTTCAGTGTACACACCTACAACCTGACCTTCTAACCAATGTGATGCAGTGTACTTTGGAAACTGGGCCTTCTCTGAGCTGGTGATAAATCTTTCTCTTCTCAGACTCACTCTCCAGTCCATTATTTGTTCATAGGTACTGATAGGTATCTCTTTCTCCTACTGTACAATATCTTTCCTGACTCAGAATGTAGCACGTAACCTCTCTATAAACCTGTGAAATTAAGACAGATTAAGACAGTACATAAAATGTGTTACAACATAGTATGTTTGTAGAAATTATGTTTTGATTTGAAGTGTCAAAGTGTCAAGCTTTTGTATTTAAATGAACTACTGTTTTTTACACAAATTAAAACAGAGGATGTTTTTAGGCAAAAAATAATGCTGTATTTCTGAAGAGGTCTTATAACTGTAACTTGTCTGTAAATTGCTGCAGAAGGTGTTGCTTTGGATGGAGATGATCCTGAACATATACAGTGGATTTACCAGAAGTCTTTGGAAAGAGCATCACAATTTAATATTAAAGGTGTTACATACAGACTCACCCAAGGTAAGGGTATGACACTTTGCTAATTAATGCAGTTATTCTGGATTGGCATTCTTTGCATTTATTGAAGCTAAGCTGGCAGCTGTGCTGGGAAAGAAACAGTGCTCTTTTCCACCTAACATCTTAAAACAGAAACAAGCAACTCATCTCCTGTGCCAGCACAAATATTTTATGATGAATCAGACTGTTTAGATATTTGTGATGATTCATAGGAACTTCATCTGAACACTGAACATTCTTTTTGCCATTTTATTTTTAACCTGGAGCAACTGTTACCACGTTTGCTGGATCAAAAAGTAGGAGCAAAAGAATGTGATTTGGCCCTTTTAGCAACAGCAGCAGTTTATGCCAGTTTATGCTGCGTCAGACTATAGCAGGTAGGTTTTTGGCATAGATAAATGTGAACTCTACTTCTGAGATATTGTTATATATGTGCAAATGGCTGCACAGTTTTGAAGCATTTGAAAATAGCTTCATTTTCAGATACGCAGCAGAAAGGATCTGAAGCTTCAAGTTTTTATGGATATTTTCTTGGGTATGAAGGGAATACAGTTAGTCAGTAGCAGCAAGCCAGACTTCTTAGGACTTTGCTGTCTTTTTTGGAAGGCCTGAAAAATGAACAGGGAGCCTCTTTCTTTTTTAGTACAAACCTGTATGTATAGGAAGCTTGCTTGATATTGGTCCACATTCTGTGTTGTTTGACTGACTCAGAATTAGATGAAAGTATAGATACAGCTTGGCAAGCTTGTTCTTGCACAGGGAATATCAAATACAAGTTTTTCTCCTTCTTGCATTTCTCCAGTTAACCAGCAATAGAACTGAGTTTTACATTAATTTCTGGTGTTAAATAAATACAGCATACTTGTATTTAGAGTTTATTCACTAAAATAAATAATATGCCAAAGTACGTGAGCAGCCTGCCATTATACCTTATTGGTATAGAAGTTCCTGGAAAGTGCTTAAAGTACCTTTGGATACACCCTTCTGTAACTATTCTAGCTAAAAATAATCTTTCTGTATAGTTCTGGAAAAATACAAAGCTATATATATTTTGTTTTTACAGGGGTTGTAAAACGAATTATTCCAGCAGTAGCTTCTACAAATGCAGTAATTGCAGGTAGGCTGAAAGAACCAGAATGTCATTTCTTACTCATTTCACCTATCATTTATCAACTTCTTATTTTTTGTAATGTAGAAGTTTGGAATAGGAAACCTGGGGAGGAATAACTATAATTTTCAAATGGGTGTGATTTATACTTACAGTCTTATTGTTGTTTCCCACTTGGAGAAACTGAATTATTGTGTATGAATTTTAAGCTCATGTGTGACGGGGAGTGAGTGAGAGCATTTCAGACATGAGAAAAATAAAAACTGGAAATACAATATATAGGTTGAACATAATCTCAGATTCGTGCCAATTCTGTAGTGCATGGAGCTGCCTTCAGGTGCTTGTTTTTCCCTTTCTGAAGTTTTTTTTTGGTCGCTTCTTTGTTACAAGTTTGTGCACTAATGTCTGCGTATTCTAAGATGGATGTAGAAAACAAACAAATTGGTTTTTGTTTTTTTTTTCTGATTCCAGCTGTTTGTGCCACTGAAGTTTTTAAAATAGCCACAAGGTATTTCATTTCTTACTAATTACATACATGGCTTCCAATGTAAGGACCTGTATTAACATTAAATATGTCATTAATATGTCATTTAATATGTCATTGCAGTGCATACATTCCTCTCAACAACTACTTGGTGTTCAATGACGTGGATGGATTATACACATACACATTCGAAGCTGAAAGAAAGGTCAGTGCCATTAAAGGCTTGCAGGGTTATTTCTTTGATTTTTATTGAACTTATTACAGTTTGTTTGTGTTTGAAGCTCACTATTGAACTTCTCTGGCCCCTGGCACTATACCCAAGTATTTCCAAAGTTTTAAAAGCAGAAATTGTAATGTTATTACTCTAGTTCTTTTCTAAGATATTATTTTCAGCATGTAGGATGTGGGATTTTCTAAACCTTGTATGCTTCTGGGGTGGTGTTTTGTCCATGTAGCATAAGGAAGTTGGAGTGTTAATCTCCAGATCAACAGATACCCTGTTTGATGCCCTTATAACAGAAGATTTTCTTCTACTCATCAATTTACCAAAAACTGTTGCATAGTATATGTAATGACATATTTAATTTTTGCCTGCTTAGCCAAAGTTTCCTAATATTTTGAAAAGTAGTTTCTAGGGATATTCTTCAGACAGCTACTCTGTGGTTAGTGCTGGTACTACATTGGTACCTGAAAGGTTTGTGATGTGACCTGTGGAGGAAAACAGTCCTTGACTTTTTTGAAAGCGAATCCTGAAGATTTCACCTGTTACCTGCGAAGCACAGCTTACAGAATAAAATACAATCTTAAGAATAGTCAGAAGCAAATCTTCTCACAAAAGGTTATGACAGCAGTTGTTTTGAAAGACACAACCTATGCTCGTGTGGTGCTTTGTTGTAGGAGAACTGTCCAGCTTGCAGCCAGCTTCCCCAGAACATTGAGATTTCTCCATCAGCTAAATTGCAGGAGATCTTGGATTACTTGACAAATAATGCTTCATTGTAAGTATGCAAGTATTCTGACTTATTTAATAATTTTAGGTAATTTTTACTTATATTTTTCGTCTGTATCTGTTTTGTTTTTGTTTTGCTATGTTTTGTTTTTAATGTTTTTTATATAGGCAAATGAAATCTCCTGCAATCACAGCAACCATGTATGGGGGAAATAAAACACTTTATTTACAGGTAAACAGAACCTGCTTAATTTTGTTACATAATTTTATTCAAATTTACTTGCCTGAATTTGACATGAAATATTTTGACTTTTTTCAGACAGTAGCTTCAATTGAAGAACGAACAAGGCCAAATCTTTCCAAAACACTAAAAGGTAACATATAGTTGTCACATGTAGGTTTCCAAGATACACTTCTAAATAGAAAGATAGTCATTTGGTTTCACCCCTCTGTATGGCATGCGTTGCTTCATTATCAAGTACAGCTTGCTCTTTTTAGAC
>JAOWBP010004220.1:14509158-14521122 GCA_028571105.1 Tragopan temminckii | reverse complement strand
TGGAAATATTTCTGCTGTACTGCTGGATGGAAGCCATGACTTTTAAAGTGTAACAGTAGTTTTACTGACCTGCATTTAAGTTGTACAGGAGTGTGTTACAAGTAAACAACTTGTAATATGCCAGACAACATGTATGTCAGGTTCAGAAGGAACAAAGCTTTTGATGATACAACATTGTCCCACATCTGTTACCTTGTTCTCCTATAATACTGTTTTCTTCCTTTGCATTGACTGCTATGACAAATATTCAGTAAAAAACTGCAAATATTTCATGCTTGCTGTTTAATAAGAAGCCTCTTTCTTGGCTCTTTTTTTTCCTTTTTTTAGTTCTCTTACATTTTGAAAGCTAAAATAAATGTGCCTGCCAGATAAGCAAGCTTGCTTTATAGAGAGAGCCGTTATTAATCCAGCTCCAATGGCTTTCTGAAAAGTTCAGCTGTGTCAGAACTGTAAATTACTTTGAAAAGAAACTCTTTTTCTTATATTGCATTGTTGAATCAAATAACTCTTTCAAAGTAGCATTCAAAGTATGTACTGAAACAGCACCATCATTTTAAATGAGTCTTAACTGCTTGATTTGCTTGAGTTCATTGCCATGGACAGCCAGATGATGGCACCAACTAACTGCTGATGAGCTGTTTATACCTATCAAATGATGGACTTGATCTTATTATTCATTCTCTCTTTTTTTCTTTTCTTGATGTAATTAGATCTGGGCATACTTTCTAGCTACTGTAGAGTTGGTGCACTACTCTTATTAAACAGTAATGCCCTCTGATGTAGGTTAAACAGAGCAGAAAATGAGTAGGAAATCCACTGGGTGTTGATCTGCAGACTGTCTTTGCAACTGCAAGAAAGCAATGTTTCTAAAGCCCTTTTAAGGTGAGCAGATAGAGTTAGAGAGAAGTCCTTTCAGCATATTTCCCAATTCCCCCTTCCACCAAATCAGATCATTACTTTCAGTTTGAGATGCGTGTGCAGTACGCAAATGAGCATCCCAGAACAGAGGCAAATATGGAACAAACTTGCTGTAACATTTTACTTCAAATGCTACTGCTGCACTTGGGTTCCTGGGTGGTTTTTAGTCTCAGGAGTCCAAGTTCTTCTTCTTCTCTCCTTCTATTTCTGTTGTTTCTGTTCCACTTGTGTTCTGTTGTCTCTGGGGAAACACCTTACACCTTGCTCCTAACTCAGATTCTAATCTGCTGCTGTAGAATTTGTCTAGATTGCTAAGTTATAGAACTGTTCTAATAAAAAATTAACTACCTGCCAGGTAATTCAACTACCTTTGTAAGTGCAGTTCAAGGTATTCAGTAATGTGTGCTTTCTGTGCTAGAATGTCTTCGGTTCGGTGGTGGTGATGTGCATGTTAAGATTGTGTTTAAACTTGTGTATAGAACTTTTAAGTCACAAAGGGAGTTTTTATATGCATTTATGTCATCATTGTGCCTTTCTGTCCTTCCTTTCTGACACAGAGCTCCTATGGCTATGGCGACCTGTTCAGCGAGACGTGGAAAGCATTTACTGACTATGACATAATACACTTGAAAACTTTTGACTCTAAAAGGGTATGGAATTTCATATTTTGTCATAATTCATAGCGACTGTGTAGCAAGAATGACTACTTCTAAAGCTGCTACTGGATATATATTTTTCAGAGGGGAGCACTGATGCTTTACATGCATGTTTAATCAGTGTAATATGAGTGTGTTGCAAACAGGAGATATAGTTGTAACCTAATTCTGTGGCATGTCTGCACCAAACTTCTCTGCCTGTGAGAAGTGATATTTGTGTATTCATTTCACTTCTGCAGCACATTCAGATCTCATATCAGTCTCTTAAATCCCTTAAACTCAGTCTAAACTCTACGCTTCACCTGGTTTTCTTCTATTTAATTCAGATTTGTTCTGGCTTTTGGGGTGTTTTTTTCCAATTTGTTTGTTTTTTAGATGTCTTCGCACATGTGAATCTGTAGCATCTGAGCTGAGATCTCCTTTGGGATCAGGATGCTCTTTGTTCTACTCTTTTGCACAGTCAAGGAAGTGAGGATGTTCTGAGGAGTGTGTAATTGCTGGCTCGTTATAAACAGTGATCCCACTGAATGAGCATGGGACAAACCAGCGGAAGGTAACAGCACAGTGTAACTTCCTGTGATCTCCTTTTGCAGGTGTGCTTTAAAGAAGCAGTCTTCTCATTACTGCCTCGAATGCGGTATGGCTTGTTTTATAACACACCATTGGTGAGTCCTCCTTATCCATCCTCGTGGTAACTACAAGTGTATATGACACTGTGAAGTCTGAGCTAATGAGTTTCTCAGGTATCCAGCTGAGTTGTCATGAAGCATACTGCACTGAAGCTCTGTTTAACTTCAAATGATTTTAAAGTTACTTCAGCTAGTCGACAGTAACTGGTTATATGCAATCCTCTATCCCACTGTTTTTGAGATATGCTGTACTTCTAGTGAGAGGGCACCATGAACATTTGGCAGAGCACAAGAGCTTCTACTCTGACAGGCTTTCCTAGGGTTATTAGCTCATGTCTTTAGGCTATAACACTGCAGAGGGAGCCACATTTTTTCTAAGTGAAAGTGCTGCTTGCATTGCAGCAAATAGTGATGTGCTTAGTGCAGCGTGTGGTACTTGGCTTTTGTTCCATAAGAATGGCACAGGACTGATACCAGAGAAAGTTTTATTTTCTGTGTGGAATAACTTTTCATAGTAACGATTGCTTTTCTACTTTCAGATATCTGGCTGCCACGGTACAGGGCTGTTCAGAGCATTTTCTCAGCATGTGTTACACAGATTAAATATCACACAAGAAGGACCCAAGGTACGATAACTGAATGCTGAAACTGTAATATGGAGCTGACAGATCTTAGCAGAGAAACATCATCATCTAGTTGGTGTGGAGTGGTTTCAGTGTGGAATAGGAGCACACAGTGCACTTTCTGGGACTTCCAGTCAGTCAGTAAAGGCTTTCAGCAGACATAAGGACAGTTGCCCTCCTGTCTTATTTCCATAGGCCAGGCCTTTAGAACAACTTCCTTTCAAACCTCCCTACCTCTGTTCTCTGTTCCTGAGGTCTTTGTGTTCTTCCCAGCCAAGCAGTATGTAGTACATGATCTTTTCTGGAGCATGCTGACAAGAACTTGCCCTTGGGCCCAACAGAGAGGATCTCATGAAGCAATACAGCCAGCTTGTTCTCTGCAGGCATGCTCTTTCTCCGTTCTCATAGGTACTGCTGAGCTCAGATCAGAGGAAGAGTTGGCTGAGTCTGGTCCTTCTATTCCTGCCCAGTACCACCTGTCTGGCCATAGGCTTCTCTGTTGTACGTGCTGGTAGTTGTTGCAAAATGTCACAAGGGCTGCATTGGTGGGTACAGCAGTCCTGAGCTTCTTGAAATGTTTGCTAGAGAGTAGCCTATGTATTATCATTGAGGGGCACGCATTCAAAGCACAGTGCAGACATTTAGTTGTGCTTCTCCTGCTGACACTAATGGGAGTCACGCAGTTAAATCTCTTTATTTCACTTGGAACGTTCACCCCCATGAGACCAATTAATTTATGAAGAGGTAAAATGGAGAACTGTTACAGAAGAAAAATACTTTTTTTTCCCTTGGATCTTGTGTACAAACCATCCTGAAAGCTGCTTTCAAAAACTGCTGTGTAATGCGTAACACAAAGACTCTCTTGTACGGAATAAAATAAATCTCTCAGAAAACATTTTATTATATTTTAATAGTCAGACTTTCACAAAGTTTTTGACACTTTGAATCTGTTGGAAAATACAGTGTGAATTTTAAGGTGGTTACATCATCTATCACACGAGGAGGGAACATATTGCTCAAATAATTGCCAAAATTAAATATGGAAGTTGTGGTTGTGTTTGTGAGATCTGCCTCACTGCTGATCCTCTGCTTCTTCTTTATTTTTAGGATGGGAAAATCCGAGTCACAATACTCGCACGCAGTACAGATTACCGGAAAATATTAAACCAGAATGAGGTGTGGCCCTTTTTATTCTTAAAACAAATTTATTGGAAGTTAAATGTTGCTCCTTGGATTGATTTTCCAGGCACAACCACGACATCTGCTAACAAGTCTTGGGCAAATGCATTTAGTGCTAGTATTAATTTCTTCTAATACGCCGTTTATCCTGTCTCTGCTTCTGCACGCCAGATGCTGAACCTTGTTGCCCTTTTTAAAATTCCAGTGGAAGACTACAGATGTAATACTAAAAGTATTTCCTCTTAACAAACAGATGCTGCAGTGCTTCTGATGACATTAAATTATTTTGCTTTCAGATAATTCTTTTTAGTTTCTAACGTTCCCAGAGTTAAGGGCTCTAACAAAAGCTCTGCTACACTTGCAAATCAAAATATGTAAGCAGTTGTATCTGAGTGTATGCATTTAAAACTCTGTGAGTTTTTACACTGAATCGCTGTTTCAAATCATGCAGCTTAGTGGCTTTATGGTGAAGCTTTTCTTGTGATAAAATGATAGCATCGCTTTTTTTTATAGCTCTCTTCATTCTTAGCTACTAGTGCCTGACAAAAATGGATGGGCATTATTATTCCCAATGTAAGGGAGAAACTGAGTCTTATTTCATGCAATAGCTTGGTGTCAGAGCAGGCAGGGCTCAGATTGCCAGACTTGTGCATTGTCTGCTGCACTGACCACAGCGCCTGCTTACACCAGCTGTGCTGTGTAATTTCTAATAATGAGCATATAATGGAAAATGAGAAATTAATCTTTTCTTTACTGATCTTTTGTTAAGAAAAACGCTTGTAACTCTCTCCCTGTCCTGCTAGTTTTTAATTGAAGACTTGGAAAAAGCCCTTTTAAGTTAGAAGCCAGGAGTCTGACCTGGTCATACATTTTTGAAAACCCTTCTAGTAGCCAATTTGCTTCTTTAGGTATTGAAATATCTTTTGAAAATCCAGTCTTGTCACATCTTCATCAATTCCCACCCTCAGCAAAACTGATACTAGTTAGAGTGGCTTGGCATTTGGCCCTGTAACATACCTAAAAGTCAGCAGTAGTCTCTGATTCAAGTCCACTCTGCAGTGGCTGATTTACTAGGAATGATATATGTATCCTAGATGAGAATGTAGAAAAGTAGGAGAACATCTCCTTTATATGGCAGTGACAGTATGTTGTGTCTTCCTTGTTGTAATTCCCTGGTGAGGAGTGTTAGGGAGGAATTAATTCAAGCAGAACACCAAATCACGGTTTTTCCTTCTCTCTCCTCCTAGCTGGTGAATGCTTTGAAAACAGTATCAACGTTGGAGGTCAAAGTGGTAGACTACAAATACAAGTATGTATGTTGCTAGAGGAAACTAGTATGGCTATTTGCTTTCTGTGGCTGGTGCAAGCTGTTGTCATGCAAAAGTATCCATGTCCCAGTTTTTAAGCTGTGCAAAATCTAGGAACTGGTAGGAAGAGATGAATGTTACAGAGGGAGTGGTGGGTGAGCTAGTTAAGCATTCCCATCCTATGATGCAGTGCCTAGGAATGAAACTATCCTGCAGTATGCTGGTGTCTTATTTTATATGACTCTTAATTTAGTAATGAATGATAACTTATTTGCTGCTCTGTTGGCCCCCAAAGACACCATTGAGAACATTTTGCGGTGCCCAGATGTGCTAGGCACTGTGCCAGTAAGAAATGGCCTGAAAAGGAAGTTCCCAAGTGGTGTATTTCTGCACCAGATGGCAGCAGCTCCTTTGTGGTCAGTGGTGCTGTCATGGATCACACAGGAATAGTGAGGAATTGAAGCTTCACCTAAGCAGAAGCAAAGCAAGGAAGTCAAGATTTGATTCTTTTTCTTTTGTCAATGACAGCATTTGAAGGAGTGAATAATACAGAAGGGGGTGGGCTTCTAGGCAGCCCCTCTGTTTGAAGGCATAACTGAGTGATGCTTCCAGAATTCCTGTACTTGTTGAAACTGTAGTACCATTCACTATTCGAGATTTCTACAGCTATCCTGCTGCATCATCCCCATCACAATTAAGGGGTTTCCCTGATGTCTGCGCTTACAGTAGGTTAAGCAGTTGACATTTTCCTGTTGCAGCTTGAGCCAGCTTCTTTCTATTCTCTTCAAAATTATCAAAGAACTTGCTCTCTTCCTTTTCAGTGTATGTACTGTTAACACGTGAATGAAGCCTGCTGTGATTTCCCTTTCCACTTGTCAATCTTCTCTCACAATTAAGTATCTTTAGCCCATTATTTACTTGTGTGCTCAGGGAACACCTGGTTATTTAAAATACTGTATTTGGAGGTAACATTGAAAGGATGGGAAAGAAGTGAGAGTTTGAAGAAGGAACTGAAAAACAAAGCAAAAATTCGTCTCCAAACTGTGACAAGTTTAAACTTACCAATGAAATCACACCTTTGGAATAGGCTCTTATTAATGTGAAGCTTTGAAACCCGTCTGCATTTCTTCTAATTCCATGCTGAGTTATTGCTCGCTGCCACATTTATGATTCTTAGTACTGTTCCTTGAAAAATCAATTCTCTCTTTCAGTATTCCCTTAAGTTAATTTTGTGCTTTCTACATGTAACTGGTTCTTACTGAGATGGATAGGCATGCCACATCACTATTTTTGTTGTGTTGTCTGCAGGGAACTCAAATTTTCAGAGCAATTGAGAATTACACATAACTCTGATATATTCATTGGGATGCACGGAGCTGGACTTACCCATTTGCTCTTTCTACCAGACTGGGCTGTTGTTTTTGAACTGTAAGTGTTTCTCTCCTGTTTCTCTTTCTATTATACACACAACTGCTAAAATCTGTTCGTATCTGTTAATGAAGCACTTTCTCCTTCTAGTATTTGACTACAGATGTTTCACTTGTGTGGTCTTCTAGACTTCATTTTTGATAGTCTCTCCTGGAAACATAAAGTGAGCAAGCTTTCATTAACAAGTGATGGTGTAGCTATCATAAGGGCTTAGCAAGTGATTTCTTAAGATGTCATGTTATCAATACAATGCAGCATTTTATACAACGAATCTCACAGATCAGATTCTGTCTATGGGTCTGAGTACAGTGGTGTTTTGGTGATCTGTCTGATTATATAACAGTGCACGTCCAGCCTGTTACAGGTCCCTCTGGAGGATATTACTGCTCTTCTTTCCATACCTGGTACACAAGCACCAGCTTGCTGGCCAAGCTCAGCTGAATGTCGTTCTATCTTATCCAAAGTTCTCCAGTAGTTCCATTTGAAATATGTTTTGTCATGAAGCTGGCTGTTAACAGACATTCCAGTTGTGTGGAACTAAAGAAAAATGCAGCATGCTTGTCCAAAGAGCACTGAATTCCCTATCTTGGGAAATTCCACCTGATCCCCTGCAGCAGGGAGGGCTGTGGAGCTGCTGATGTGGTGTAATCTTGGCTTAAGAACATTGGGAAATGAATTCAGGCACCTAGGGTTTTTCTTAGATGCCCAAGAACTGCTGCAGTTGGGCTGGGAGGTGTCTGATCATGTCTCAATCTGTTTCCTTGAGTACATGTTAAGAACAGGTGGGCAGCCCTCATTCTTCTCTGCAGTGGAGCAGAATTTGTCCATGTTTTTATTACCTTGGAATTGGCCAACAAAGGTATAGGCTTAGACCCTTTTTTCCTGTTCTATCCTGATCAACTTGAGCACAAACTGTAGGTGAGTGGGTCCTTCTGCCTTTTCCTAGGTACAATTGTGAGGATGAACGTTGTTACCTGGATTTGGCAAGACTGAGAGGCATTCACTACATCACTTGGCGAAAAAGAAATAAAGTATTCCCTCAAGATCAGGTAATGATGGCCACTGGTGGAAGGGTGGGGATGGCTTTTTGCTGTATTCATACTCTACTGAATGGATTTAAAGACTAGTTTGTTTTACTTGTCTGCGTTCAGATATTTGAAATACGATTTTCATTCTTAAGACCAAATAAATTAAATTCCGTGTTGTGATTAAGAAATCGTTTGGTATTAATGGGTGAGGGAAGAAGAGGAATTAATCCATTAAGCCATCCATTGCATTGCTGTTGTGCAGTTAATCTTTTGCCTCAGAGCAGATCAGTGGATCAGAAATAATGTATTAATAGCACACGCTTCATGTTTTTTTTTTCTTGCTTTTGAATGGAAGATATATGGGAACTTTTTCTGTCTAAAAGGCCTTATTTCATTTTTTTAGGGACACCACCCAACGCTGGGAGAGCATCCAAAATTTACAAACTACTCTTTTGATGTGGAAGAATTTATGTACTTGGTGCTTTTGGCTGCAAATCATGTTTCACAGCATTCCAAGTGGCCATTTAGAGTAAAGCACGATGAATTCTAAATCAGACTTCTGACTGAAATATTATTTTTGAATAATGCTCCATAAAATACTGTAACAACGTGAAGCAAAATGCTGGTGTGAAATAAGTAAACCTCTACGAGGGAAATAACTCTTAATTAGTTTGTCAGAACACTTCAGGGCACCACACCTTATCTGTGTCATCCATCTCTTTAATTCTGGGTGTTTTTCTTAAATAAGAAATATTTATAGAAATTTTCCCTCCCTTTTCCCCTATATTTCTGCATTGCAGATTCTGAAATACTTGTCTTTGTAAAAAGATATGTCCATCCATTTCATTCACATTAGAGACTCTTTACGTTTTTGCATTTAAATTTAACTTTGACTCTTCTCCCTCTAGTTTTAGGTGCTAAAATGTAACAGATCTGCTCAGTAAGTTTTGTCAGTCTTCTTCTCAATGCAGGTAAATCTTTTCCTAAATGAATACTTACAAACTGCAGGTCATCTGGGTATTTCCTACTTTGTCACTTAACACAGCACTTTTGCAGTGGAAAACCTATGCAAATTGGAAGAAAAGCACACACAGAAACCTTCATCTTTTTGAGGATGCTGAAGGGACTGGACTTCAGGGTTTGTTTTTTTTTAATGACAAATGATAAGGAATAAAGGATGTCTTTCAGCTGCAGCTGAAAGGAAATGAAATCATGAGGATCTTTGTTCATGGAATCATTAAGAGCCTCATCTATTTCTGTTTTTGTTTTCTTGAAATGTTGAAGAGTCAATCTCAGAAACTTACAAAAGTCCTTCCAAAGCCAATAGCATCGCTGACTGTTCTCACTTAAGCCAAAATTGAGTTGTTTATAAAATCCGCCCCCCCGATTTATGGGCTGATACAGTTTGGTGCTAAGGAGGGGAGGAGGGAAAGAAGGAAACAGAGTAGTTGTGTTGTCTTAAGGGGATCCAGAAGGATGTGTGGAAGAACCAAGTTCAGTGAGATTTCAAAGGGGAAAAGAAAAAAAGAGTTCCCTTTTACACTATGGATTTTCTGAGAATATATTCCCACGATACATTTGCAGTATAATCAAACAGTTTCAGTGGCTTGAAGCAAAGCATACATTTGTATGCAAAAGCAAGGCAGTTACAGTAAATGTAAACACTCCACCGGTATAATTGTAGATATTATTGAATTCCATTCACCAGCAGTCATAGGCAATTTCACAGAGAGTAGCTTCACTCACTGACCTGCCTATCCTGGTAAAAATGACTTACAGTAAGCATAATTTTCATACAGATCTCTCGTGACCTTAAGCAGTGCATAGCAAAAGCTGATCCATAAGGTATATTAAGGTATTTGGTGCAATTTTTGGTGTGGTGTGTCGCGTTGAGGGATAAAACTGTTTTACTTTAAAGAACCATGGAAGCAAAATTGCACTTATTTATATAGGGAGAAGGAAAAACCTTTGAGAATACGATGTCCTGTGTGTTTGTGTTTTGGGTTGGGTTTGGTTTTGTTTGTTTTCAAACCTTGTAGGATTTTTAAAGTAATGTATAAACTTAAGTCAGTAAAACGTGTGAGTGTGAAGAGGGCAAAACAACCCGACAAAATAACTGAAAATATAAAAGACATTTAACTATGAGCTGTGCACAGATGTATTTGATAACTTTTATGAAAAGACTTTTAATAAAAAATTAAAACAAACTTTTGGTCATGGTTTGTCAGTTGTTGGAAGCCAGCGTTGTAGATACCAGTCGTTACGTTGCATAGTGTTGTCTCTTGACTTCTCCTGCCCTGATAACCTGATGTCTGGAGACCCAAGCTGGTACTCGTTTCTTTAGCTGTTCAAGTAATTGTGTGAGGGCAAATGTTCTTGAACCTTTACAGAAGCAGCTAATGAGGAGCTTCTCTTTCATGCTGTGCTAGGACTCGCTAAATCAAGCGGTCAACCATATGCCTGAATGCGTGGTGAGAGGCTGCGGGGACTTCATCCAAGGGTAAAATGTCCTGCCAGCATTCACTGGTTTCTGCACATTTGAGTGCAGTGTCAATACTCTATACTGACATTAGCCAACATATTCTTTATTATGGTTTAATATTATGGGGATGAAAATAGTAATCTGGTTGATGAGCTTTATGAATAGTCCTAAAATTATCTTGGCAGTCGAAAGGAGTTCTGGTGGGTTGATGGGATTTTGCCAATAAATCCTCAGATTTGTGAGGATTGAGGGTCTGAAAGAGGGTCTGGGTCATCTCAGTCTGCCAGGAAATTGGAATCAGAGGGAATCTTTGGGACTTTCTGGGCTATTTGTTCTTTAGGCAGGGTGCAGTTTGGGGCTCTGTGTTCCTAACAGATTATAGGAGTTTTGCTCTTTGCTACTCTTGATTTTTGCCTCAGGATTACTGAAGAATTAAAACTGTGTTTAACTTGTACAGTTGCATCGCTGTGATGAATTCAGATTTGGCACTCAGTGAATGCTGCCAATCCTGAATACTTCCAGCACTGCAGTGTAATCTGGAGGTAGTTTGGAAATACAGAATAACTTACAAACACACGTGGTGTCTTTGTGTTACCTCAGAAGTCTTCAAGATCTGCTTATTTAGTTAGTTTTATTTTTTTTTTTTTAAGTTCTGCAGAAGTTGAGTAAGTGTGAGGAGCGATTTGTGATGGGGAGGTGGTAAACCAGGGCTGGTAGGAATACATTTATAAATATGGTTTCATTTTTGCTGTTAATCTAACTGGTTCTACTATTAATGGTATTACTGAGGGTTTAGAATCTCTCCTGCTTAAAAAATCAGAGGCAAATTAAAGGAAATGTTCTTGAGAGCTTTTTATCTACACAGAATAGCAAAGTACAAGGGGAAAGTTTTCTTTAGTTTCAATAGGAAAAGAAGAATTGTTTCAATTTCCAATGTTTGCATTGAAGTTGTGCTCTCATTTCCATTCCTCTGAGCACGTCTGATGGTTTAGGTTCTTATATTCTGTATTTTTAGGCTGTGGGTGTGATTTCCAGGTGTCTGCTACGTACTTCAGCAGTAGGTGGCACCAGAGCCCTTTCAAAGTTCTCCTGGCTCTGCAAAAGGAGTGGAATTTCAGATGCAGAGTCAGCTCGCAGAGGAACGCAATAAAGCAATTGCTCCTGCAGGTGATGATTTTGTTTTTCCCTCCTGTTTGTGGAAGGGAATGCCTGGAGAAAATAATCTAGGGAGATTTTAGCTTTTAGCGTTGGTTTACTCGGATGCTATGGTAGCAGAATGTTTTTCCTTCAAATTTTCTAGAAGCCAAGTTGGTGTCGGAAGAATAATTTTCGGTTGATCTTTTGTGGCAAAGTAATGTATCTCATTTTCTTTTAAAAGTAGGTTTTGTGCCCCAAACAGTGCTTTTTAGCAGTTGACACAATCCCTGCTCTGATGCAGCCTTGGGTTTCCTGTGGGCACCACCCACTCATGCCATGCATCATGACTTTCTGCCACCTTATTACTTCTCCCACTGAGCCCATTGGGTGTCTGTGTGTGTGTGTGCGTGTGTGTGCACATCTGGCACCACTGGAAATGCAGACGGGTGACACTCAGAAAACTGTAAAATAAAACACCAATCGTTTTTAATTTATTAAACAACAATTAGTTTGAGGGCTTTGTGCAGGAGCTGCCCTGCCCTCACTGTGCAGCTCAGGCTTTGTAGGATGCCAGGTA
>JAOWBP010004220.1:14474664-14488193 GCA_028571105.1 Tragopan temminckii | reverse complement strand
TTGGAAGGGTAGTTGAGAGCGGTAGCTATTTGTGATCGGTACATTTGGAATATAAGTAATTGTATCCTGGCTACCAAAAAATGATCTATCTTCTGTTTTTTCCTCACCTAAAATGAAAGCTACAGCTTGAATAAAGCCAGACTGGTTTTGTTTTAAATATATATATATATATAGATAGATAGATAGATAGATAGATATAGATATATATTTTTGTACTGAAGTAATACAATCCATTACAGTTAATGGGTATTGTTGTCTGTTGTTTAAACTCTTTATTACGAGGCTTAGAGCAAGAGAGCTTTAATAACAAAAGGGACACCTTCTCTGCAATGGCTATCTGATAGCAATCCATAACATTTAAGAACAATATTTTAAAATAATTGGCTTTCAAATGAAGGATTGTGCATTACTAATTGGCAGGCGAATGGAAGATCCGTAACCTCCAAATGAATGCGGTGTCTCTCTTTAAATAGCCTGGTAATTTCTCCTTCTATTTTTCCACACTCAAGACAAAAATAAAATAAAATAAATCTAATTCAGGTTGTATTTTAATAAGACCAAACTGATAATTACATTATTATAGAGAAGGGTAGAATAGCTGGAGGATATGTGCAAGCTACATGAGTCCCACAAATAGAAGCTGATTTACTTATTGATAGTAGAGACACGTTTTAGTCACTTTATAGAATTAACAATTGATCAGCTTGTTAGGTTCTAGTTCTTCATAAGCACAGCATGTTTATTCATTATTGTCATTACATGGTGCAGGCAGCTGAGGTCATGATTAGTGAGGCAACATCTAGAAACATTTCGACTTGCTTAAGTAGAACTTTTGCAACATTGCACTGATTCTCACTTTTCTCAGATAAATAAAACTTATACCTGCCTGGCTAATTTGCATTTCATTTACATTTCTTCAGCAGATCAGATCTATTTGTTTTCCAAATGCCAGTGGACCAGCTTTGCAGAAGTGTAATAAGATGGGCAACATAAAAGCATTGCTTTTAAATTGCCTTGGTCACTGTAAATATATGCCGATCTATAGGATGGCAAACGATAAACCAAACACGCTGCTGGAGGGGAATGGAAAGATGTTATTCCAATAAATGTATTCATGATTGTTTGTCGCTAAGCGTAAGTTATTTTTTCTAAATCAGCATTGACTTAAGCTGGAGCAAACTCAATAGCAAAAAATCCCACAGAGGTTTCTCCTGCTACGTATGACTAATATATTAAAGAAGATAAATAGTCATTTTTAAAATTTATTACACAGTAGGATTGAGCACAAGAGGAAACCATTTTATAAATCTGAAAGTTAAGGTCACCCTGAGAAGAAAAGGACACTTAAGATGACTAGAAAACTCCGCTTTCTCAAGAAACACAGATTCAAAGTTTACTTATTCCACGGTGCCTTTTACAAAGCGTGAGGATCCCAAGTGTAAAAGCAGGGGCTGTTTTGATGTGCAAATATTTAGAACTGCACAGCGGATAGGCAGAAAGGCGCTGACTTCTCACCAGCGCTGCACGTTAACTTCCATCTCTCCATTCATTTCAGATTATTCTGCTTTTTGATAGAGGTTTTTATAACGTAACTCAGTATTAGGGATGAAGCAGCTGTAATGTTTCATTGAACTCTCTGTCAATTAGTTTTCCCATCTGCCTTTTCTATTTGCGTGCTGTTTTGTTTTATTTTTTAAGATCCATTTATATGTATTTTAATCACACTGAACACCTTTAAGTTTTGGTTCATAATTCAGACTTCTAGGAGTAAGAAAATTTGCCTCACAACATTTTCGTAGGGCTTCTTAATAAAGTTAATGAATTATTTTCCTATTAGGCTGTCTTATCTTAACTAATACCACTCGCTTGTTTGAGCTGTGGCAAAACCAGGACGACATTGATTTTCTTTAAGAGATGCATAATGAAAGATCCGAATTCTTAAATATGCAGATAAAGATAAGTGACTTAATTACAAAATTATCAGTGGAAGGTGGTAAGATGAATTAGCTGTTCTAATTTGTTGTATATGTCAATATACTGTGACATAACCTGGAATGTTACATAAAATCAGCTTCTGATATCTTCCTTTAATTTTTGATGTGGTTTCGTAGTGTTTTCGGTGAATTATTCTTTTGGAAATTGCTCATGTATTGCAAATGTTAAATCTCTGGGACTGTCTGTCCCGGCTTTAGCTTACACAGGCCTTCATTCTGCAGATGCTTAATGTCCAGTGCAATGCAGCCGGATGAAAATAGTTCTATTCTGATCAATAGTAATATTTACAGCCTTTACGTGGTGGAAGCCAGGTTGCTTTTTCCAGTGACTGGCAAATTCTTCTCTTTGATCACTTGTGCTATGCGTATCATAGCTAGCAAAATCCCAGGCTCAAATCTTGCTGGTTTTTTTTTTTTTTTTTGGACTGGCTTTACAAATTACACGTAATTGAAAAGGGATGTCTCAGAGCCTCTGTCTTTCAGCCCATGTCGCTTTTGACATCGTGCACCTCCTGTCAGGGTAGAGACCAGCTAACTGCAGAGGGGCACCTGGCTGTGCTGTGCAGGAGGAGGGCTCTGTGTGCATGTCAGGGTGGCCGGCTGCTCTTCTGGCCACTGCTCCCAGGGGAGGAGGAGGTAGAAGGAGCTGCTCTCTGACGACATGGTAGCTGATCTCATTAAAGGAGGAGATAAATGGCCTTCTACTGGAAAGGCTGCTCTGTCACAAACTTTTTTCTTTTTTTTTTCTCACGAGTTCCACTGGTGGATTCTCCAGCGGAATATTTATGTGCATAGTACTGTGCCTGAAATAAAGCTTCCACAATTCTCATGCTTAAATTCTAAGTGACTCCTGAGTCATGCTGGTTTTCAAGCTTGAAGATCCTGGTTGTTTTTTTTTTTTTCAGAATATATTTTCTCAAATCTCAGTGCAGCTACAAATACATCATTTGACAAGCATGGCTGAGCTGCTGCTTCAGGTCTTTGGGTCACTGATTTTCTGTTTGCAATTGTGTTGTCCAACAGTTGTTCTGAAGTTTGGTTATTCTTATCATTTCTAGACGACTGTTAGCTTCCAAGGGTAAAGCAATAGTTAGTTCACAAAGATTTCAGATTTTGCCTTCTCCTACTGTTGTGGCTGCCTTCTTTGAGGAATCTCAGCTGGGTGATGCAAAAGAGAGGGGCTATGCTGTGGGTATGCCATGCTTCTACCAGGAGTAGGTCGGACAGTGCCTTTGTGAACTCCCTGGTGTGGCATTGGCACATAGGACAGGAGCTGAGAACTCTGTTAGAATGACTTTGTTGAGCTTCCATGGGATGATTTGACAGTACAGAGTGTGATTTTTGTCCCAGACAGACCAATTTTACCCTGAGATTGTTACTCAGCAGCTCCCTGACGAACTGTGAGAAGTTGAGCATAGACTGCTGCTTCAGGCTTTGCGTGGGTTTATCTTGTTTTATTCATTTTGTCTTGCTTTGGCTTTTGATTAAAGATAATACTTGTGTCAATGAAATGAGTAGCAAACACCTGCCACATTATGGATTTTGTTACGTTAGGAGCTATGAGTGGAGCCAGTGTTTTTCATTCAGAAGAGGAAGGCTGCCAGGACCAAAGATGTAAATAAGAGCCAAGGAAAATTAATTGCAAACCTGTCAGCTCTGGTCTGTCTTCATTGTTATTACACGGTGCTCAGCAGATCTTACTTAGAGATGTTAAGGAAAAAAAAAATCCTGCTACTTGTGCGAATCCAGCTGAAAGTAACCCAGTCACAGCAGAGATAGTTACTGGTTTTTCAGTGCCAGGGGAGCAATAGTGGGATTAGTTCTTTCATCCTGAAATTTTTTTTGTTCAGTGCTGCACAACACACAGGCAGGGTATGGCTGTGGCTCTACACTTGTGTCACAAATAATAAGGGTGGGGGAGAGCTTCAGGCGGTCCCCAGAGACCTACAGCTGTGCTTAGGCTGTTGCTCTGGAGCTTAACAGCTCTGCTAACTTGACACAGACCCAAGCAGAGCAATAGCAATCATGCTAGCCTGCAGTCTGGTATCTCCTTGGTGCAACACTCACACTTCTAGCCTGAATGCTGACAAACAGCACGCAGATCTTGGCTCTCCACGGTACAGGCAGCCTGCTCTTGATCTCCATGCTTATGCATCTCAGCACTGTCATCTGCTGTGCAGAAGTATTTTGACCCTAAATACTTCAGAATGGAAAACAGTGAGCTTCAGAAGCTCTTACTTTCCCGTAAGAGTGACTATGATAGGAATATTCCATTATTAAATCAGAAATTTTTCATACTCTCCAAGATCAGATGTTGAGACCTTCAGGTTCAAAAGGCTGTAGATTATTCATGTGATACTGCTATTCTCAGGTAATAAGTTGGATAGTGGTACTGCAAGCAGAAAAATAATGAGGAAGTCCTGTTCAATTGAGTCAAATTAAAAAAGACAAGATCAGCTGTCTTTGGCTTGAGTACAAAAATAATTTAAAATGATGAACCACGCCCCCAGTGGCCATTTATTCTGTTTTAAGCAGTGCTGTCTGTGCACCAAGTAAGTTATGGTATCTTTCTGCCAGAAAGATGCTATAAAACACCTCATACTCACAAATACCTCCTCAGAATTAAACAGTTTGAAGGAAGCTGAGTAGATAACTACCCAAGTATTCCTATTTGCTTAAAGCCATCAAAATTAGGAAAAGGACCAAGAGTGTGATAACATAAATGAAAAAGAATATTTCAGGAGCAGAAATATTGCTCATTTCCATCTTACATATGAACAGTTGTCTCCATGGGGCTCTTTCTAAAACATCCTTTAGGTACTCATCAGTCAGCAGCTGCGAGCAGAGAAGGGAATTCTGACCATTCTCGGTGAGGGTAGAGATGGTTTAAAAACAGTCAGACCAAACAGGCAGCAGATGGCTGCAGGAAAATGAGAGGGATTTGCCCAAAACAGTGCAAAACTCTGTCTTTCTTTCTGGATGCAGTGGCAGCCTCTGGTGAGCAGAAGTTTGGTTCCTACAGGCTCTTTTGCTGATTGTGGAGGTTGCTGTTTGCAGGGAAGGGGTTTCATCTGGGGAGGGGAAAATGTAAATCTATTATGTGATTTTATGTATCGTGTTTGTTTTTTTTCCTTCAATTCCATTGGCTTTTTTTTTGTTTTCCATCGTGTTATTTACCACTGTTAAAGTTAAAAGGCCTAAGAAATTCTTGCTGTTGTCCCTGAGATGTAGGGCACTTCTACTAACAGCAAGATTTCAACTGCAATAGTCCTGTGACTGTCTCATGTTCCGTGTAGCTGTTTTGCCTATTGCCAGGCTATGGAAGTGCTTTGTGCAATAACCTGAAAATTTGGATTTGAATCAATGACGTAACCACTCCATAGCACTCTTTAAAAATGTATCTCACGGTGAAGGAAATTCAGATGGGAACGGTTAAAGTGAGAGAATTTCACTTTTGTGTTTCAGTTCATCAATCTTTAAAGAGACACTGGTAGGTCAAATGGGTCTAACACTGATCGATTTACAAGAAGAATCTCTTTCTAAAGTGAATCACAATTCATCTCCAATGGGAAATTGAAAAATTAAATAAAATGCAGCTGTGGTCCTGATGGGGAAGTATTTAATTAGTTCAGCCCCTCACACACTCTAGTTAGTCGTCCCTTAAAATCCATAATCCAGTCTGATCTGTTTTTCACAGTCCATTACGTTTTTGTTCCGTTAGCTCTGGCTGGGTCTGAGAAATATATTTGACTAGTGCCTACCTGCAAGAAGGGCATCTTTTCTTGAGTCTGAGGGCACATTTCATGGTATGTAACAATCAAACATGTCTGCCTCCCAGCCTTCCTACAAAGGGCTGCTTGCTACTTAACTGCAATTTAGGAATATGTAGGACATTGTCATCATCCCAAAAGAGAAATATCTGTTGAAAACTAGACTCAGAATCTAGTGAAGTTCTCATAATCTTGTTTTCTGGAAGGACAGCTGCATTTGAGCTACAAATGTCAATAGGATGGAGGTAAATGAGGCATACTGAGGGTTTATTTTCATAGAATCATAGAATGGCCTGAGTTGAAAAGGACCACAGCGCTCATCTAGTTTCAACCCCCTGCTATATGCAGGGTTGCCAACCGCCAGACCAGGCTGCCCAGAGCCACATCCAGTCTGGCCTTGAATGCCTCCAGGGATGGGACACCCACAACGTCCCTGGACAACCTGTTCCAGTGCCTCACCACCCTCTGTGTGAAAAACTTCGTTCTAATATCTAATCTAAACCTCCTCTGTCTTAGTTTTAAACCACTCTCCCTTGTCCTATTTTCATGGGATTATTGGTAGGGACAACTTCTGAAGAGTTGTGTGTGGGATGGTGGGGCTCTGTTTAGTTAATATTGCCTATCTGAAGCCACAGAAAGGTGACATCTGCTGAGATGTTTCCTACCTGTTGCTAATTCTGATAGGATGGAAATTTGGAGGCTGCTCTCTTTATTGTAGCTAAGTGTGAGGATTATTGCCTCTAGGACAATATTCACATTTCATTTACCAAAAAATGCAAAAATATGTATTGCAGGGACCTGATAAATGGGATTGTGTGAGAAATGAGAGAAATGAAAGGTTCCTGCAATCTCTTTCCTTAAGCCACAACCAATAAACAAACCAAACCATCAACCAATTTGACTGTCCATCCAAGGTGGCTGGAAATACTGGTTCTTATTCATATGTGAGTACCTATAATGTGCTCAGAAAGCACAGCACACAGAAACAGAAATGGTGGTTATTTTATTTAGCTCTGCCATTGTGAGCGTGACCTCAGACAAATTGTATCTGGGGGAAGCAAGGGGAAACAGCTGCCAATCTGATAGTAAATCTGGAAGCTGTGGCAAAAGGACAGTGCTCTGGGAGACAAAAGGTGGAGAAAAACCTCAAAGAGATTTGAGAGGAGGAAGGCAGGGCAGTGCTGGCTGTGACGAGGTGTATGAGTCAGTCAGAGCTCAGCACAGGCTGAGATAAAGCTTTGGGCAACATGCTGAAGTAGGCTTGGTGAAAAACGTAACTATCATTCTGTTCGTGTTTTGCTGCCCCAGCTCTCTGGCAAACAGTATCTCATGTTAAATAAGTGAACTAAATGTGCCACCAAGTTCAGCTTGTTTTTTTCTTTCTTTTTTTTCTTTCCCTCTGGATCTTGATTTTATTCATAAAGTCTCAAGTTCCTGGATGAAAATAATTAGAGGAAATTTTTCTTTTCTACTTCGTAATTATTTTTAAGAGAGTTAATAGCTCTCCAGAGGTGATGAAAAGCTGATTAAAAGCTGATTGTTGTCTACCATGAAACCAAACAAATGATCAACAATTTATTACTTTCAAGAGATCTCACATTTTTTAAGGCAATCGTAATCATGGGAAAGTGAGCGGATCTCATACCTCATTTCCAACCCTGAGCATTTCAAAACACAATCAAAATTATGCCACTTAGCCTCCTCCCAGCTCCTCCCATCACTCATGCAGACAGCTATGTGATCATGAAGTGAGCAAAGGAGCTGTACAAAAGCAAAACCCATTGTAGCCAGATTGGGAACAGAAGGAATAAGGTTTGTGAAAATGCCTTTTTTTTTTTCTTAAGCAAATAAGGAAGTTTCTAGCTTTGCTCTTGAAGAGGACGTGCTGTTTTTCAGAGTCTGGCCGTGCTCTTACTCCAGTTAGTATAACAGGGCTGAGCCTCCTGTGTGGAAACACATTCACATGCTGCTCCTTTAGCTGCGGCAGGTGCCAGAAGGAGGGCTCTGTTTCTGTCTCCCTTCTGACACTTCAGGTGCTCCAGAGGTAAATACCACGCTAACACCTCTTACTGCTTCTGACAAACAGTATCAGCTTGCTGCTGCTGCTGTCCTGCCTTGGCAGTGGTAAGAGGTTTGTCTGGCTTCCCTGCACTTGTGAAAGGATGCAAACAGCAGCCAGCAGATGATTAACCTCCTCTAAGCAAGAAGGCCACCTTTCACCATTGATCAATGCATGACCTCCAGTTGGGGTTTCTTTCTGTCTGCCAACTGTTCTCCTGATGCTCTCACACACTGCTGCAGAGCGGGTGGGTTTCCCAGGGGAGACAGGAAGAGCTGCTATGTAAACAAGAAAGGGGCTGAGGAGTGACAGTGAAAGAGATGTGAAGGATAGGGCTGGAAGAGGAAGGAACAAAGGCAATCACTTCTGGAGAGGAGGAAACAGAACGTAAATAATAGGAGTTTTGAAACTCTCTTGCACCAGGGCATGCTGTCACGACGTAGAAAACCTTACGAGACTCCTGGTACTTGCAGAGCACAATATAAAGGATGTAAAGCCTCACTCAAGTCTCTCAAACTCAGTGAGAGCTGAGCTTACCTGTGCTGTGTCTATACAGTGATGGTCATGTTCCGATTAGCTCCAAACAAGCAGATACTCCTCCAGGATATGAGGCCGAGCAAAAGTCAGAATTCAGGACTCAAGACAGTGCAGTCAGTGGTGGAATGCAAGTTAGGGTACCTCCAGTTCAGATAGAGCTGTGTGCTTGGGGGATGCATTTAATGATGGTCAGAACTTTTATCCAGCATGGTGCTGCCAAGCTGTACAACATTGAGACTGGGTGATTTTTTAGAATAATTTGAGGACCAGAGTTTGATAAGCAAACAATGTTTTCTAACTCCAGGTAAAAAGATTATCCAGTCGTTTCGAAGTCAAATGACAATAAAAGATCAAGAAATTGACTCACAGCTCTGTGGTCTGCACCTTTTCCCTCCTATGCAAGTTTAGTTCTTCACCGTTGCCACAAGAAATTTTGTATGTTGGAATCTCAAGCTAACTGTGCTATTTTTGTACAAAAATAGGAATATTAAAATTTCAATTTGCTAGTAGTTATCCTATGCACTACAATGCGGCTGAGAGCAAGAACAGAAATAGCACAGCACAACATATTTTGCTGTTGGCTTGTGTAGTTGATAACGCAGGTGCTAAAAGTGTGCATTCAGTCCATAATTACACTTTTGGAAATTTAGTGCTGTATTTATGAGATGCTTTTCATTAGAATCTTTTAACAATTAGCTAATGAGTCCCAAGTGGGACAATTATCCCATATACCCAGGCAGTTGGGATTCTTTATCGGCCATAGTGCATCCATTGCTCATAAAGCATGTTTGTGTTCTAAGAGTGAATCTAACCATTCTGTGCTTTCCTCTTGGAGTCTTTCATGAAACGAAATGAAAGTAGAGATCAGATCATGCTGGTGATGCAGAAATGGACAGACCCTGTCGGAGTCATGGCCTGATGGGGACTGAGGGGAAAGAATGAACAGATGTGATGTGACTATTTACCATGAGTGAAATGTCTTAGAGAATGAGAGAATATAGTGTTCTAATACAGTAGGGTCAGAAAGAACTAGATCTGTCTGCATAAATCCCCTAGAACCACCAGAAAAGCATAATGATAGCTAGGTGTACCACAAGTTGACCATGTCTTTGTGAAAAAACTCCAGTTCAACTAGGAGGTGTTTCCAGATTCTTTCTGCTGCTATTTTCCTCCGCTTACGAGAGATGTACACTGGGTGGCTGTCTATGCTCAGGGACAGTTGGGGTTCGTCTGCTTCTTGCATGTGAGTCCAGGCCTGGCTGCACAGTGGGGCAGAAGCCAGCACAGCCCTGGGACCTTATCCAGAGGCACAAGCAGGTATGGGACCCGTTTCCCTCACCTTTCATTCCCTTGTTCAAGTGATCTCTGTGAAAACACTTATCTGGGTCCATGGTGAGTGGGAAGAAAGGCAGGAGACCTACTCTGTAGCTATGGGTCAGTTATCTTTTACTTCTATGCAAATGAATCAAATTCCTACATCAACCCAGGGTATGGAAAACAGGGGTTTTTATTGCTTGAAATATTCCGTGCAACCAATTTACCACTTTGCTACCTGGTAGAAAAAGCATGTAGTAGGGGAAATGCATATTTGCTCTGTCTGAAACATTCTGCTGAAGAGATTTATTTCAGATATCCATATCTCTTGGCATGCTGCCTGCTTTGCAACAGCACTGCTTTGCTTTCGGGGAGGTCAGCTGGGAGTGGAGCTGGACACTGCCTCCTCTTTGAACAGGGCTGAGGCAGCTCCTGTGCTTCCTTGAACACAGTGCCTGCAATTCTGCCCATTTCTTAAGTAGGCCATACACCAGGAGGTGGGGAAGACTTCGAGATGTTTCACAGGCTACGGTGAGGGCCTGAAAGAACCTGGATAATCACAGTGAAAAATTCTCTCTGATAAATGTAGTTAAAAGAGTTGAAATGCTAGGCTGTAATGAGGAAATATCCTGTGTTTGCTGTCCAAGTTGAGAAACCTTTTTATGAAACCTTCAAAATGAAACCTTGATAGCATTACTTACCTCTCTGTGCATTTACTTTGGCAGAAGGGTTCTTTGTAGGATGATTATGAATAATAAATAATGCTATATGGAGAAAAGCGTACATTCTGTCTTCACTTTACAGCTATAATTTACAGGATTACAGCTGTAATCCTATTGGTCTTAGTAGAATTTTTTCCTGAAGGAAAGATGTTGACTCAGTTTGAGTTGAGAGAGCAGGCTCTAACATCTTTTCCTAACATTTCAAGTACTAAATTAGATTCTATTTCATTTAGATGATCTTCTCATATTTTTTCTCGTATTTCTGGACTGCAAGTGATCAGTTACTTGTGCCAGCACAACTCAGCTGCTAGTTCTACTGGCCACGTAAATGCTCTCTAAAACTGTGAGTTCTGGGAATCACAGGTGCTGGAATATTTGAAGACATGAGTGCTGTCCTGCCTGGAGTGGACTTAAGCTAGGCCCTGCAGTTTGCACTGTGTCAGGTTCTGAGTCGATACCTGACTTGTTTTGCCTAAGCAAATGCAGCAACTGCTGTGATTTCAAGATCCTCCTTGCATTATGTGAACTTGAGAGCTTCTGCCACTCCTCTAGTTTTCATCTTCAGTTTCTTCTCACCTTGAATTTGTTTTCCTATTCTACATACCTCTGTTATTGCTTCTGTGTGACCTGACCTCCACCGGGTTAAACTTTGAGGCCTTTAGTCCAACTAAAAAAGGCTTTCCAACAGAGGATCCATATTCTCACTCTCTACAGCCCTCCCAGCTCATCCTATTAACAGGTCCGCAATGGATGGAAGGTTTGTTCTCATCTCTAACACAGACAGTAAAGACAGATATACCATGGAGAGAGCTCCAAATGCTGATGAAGACAGACACATGTGCCCCCAGACAAATGGCACACAGGATGTTCGTATTAGTGTGGATAGGCTGACTGTTATTGGGGCCAACGCCTCATGCTATGTGGATATATCAGCAGTTCAGTAATTGGTGTGGTCAGGCCTTCCTCAGTAGTACCTGCAGGGAGGGAACTGCAGCAGAAAAGTTGATGTTTTGCCTGTGAGTAAAGGACGTGGGAACTGGTCACAGTAAAAGTTTTGCTTTCTCGCAATGGGAGAACAGTCTCATGTTCCTCTGTGCACAGTTTTGTGCTCTTTCTGTTTGCAAAGCCCTCTTACTAGATGTAGGTGTTAATAAGGATGGGCAGAACTGTGATGAACCCACTTGGAAGACGCACAGGATCTATCACTGAGAACACTGAGTACAGTCTGGAAAGTTTGTTACCTCTCGTTGTGGTATTAATAAAGATCATCTCTAGTTACTATACCTTCTGGTGTTCACTTCAAAAAACCTGACGTTGAGAAATCAGCAGCAATACAGAGAAGAGCGATGTGATGGGTTTAATATTGCAAAACCTCTCAAGGAGAGGCTTCCTGCATCGAACGAACACGTGAAGTTGCTCAGCAAGGGCTTGACTGCAGGCTGCAAGTGCTGCGTGTGATAGCAGAGGAGAAGGAGAAACAGCCTAATGAGTTCGGATGCCTGGAAGCAGAGCTGGACAAATGCTGATTAGAAATAAGGCGCAGTGTTTAAAGGGAGGTTAATGAACTGCTGGAATAACTTTGCCGTGCTGAATTTACTGCAACTTGAAGGCTTCAGATCTAACCCGTGGCTGGGATTTGAAGCATTATTGCCCATTTCTGGGGGTTCTCGGAGGACCTCGAGGGTTGGGAGCAGCGCTCAGCCTGGCATCTACCCACACAGCCGCCTGGCTCCCCGAGGGGACGGTGAACGGAGGAGTCCTGTGACAGCAGCGTGTTAGCATGATTAATGACAACACTTAATTTGCCTGGACAGCTCATTCCCGCACAAAGGAAGGAAGGGCTGGCGACAGCTCCGCCGCGCGGGGCCGGCTGAGGCGGCGAGGTGCCGCCAGGGGGCAGCAGCGCCCCGCGCACCCCCGCCCGTTCGCGCGCACCGCGGTGTTTGTCTCGATTTAAAGCAGGGACGGGATGCGGGAGGGGGACAGGAACCTCAGCTACGAGAGAGTTAAATTCGGCGTTAAGAGAGTTCTGTGCCCCCGAGGTTTTATAAGGCTCCTGCAGGGCTTTTTCTCTTCGTCGTTGGCTTTCTGTAGGTCTTGAGCATCTGGAAAGGGAAACGAACACGGAAGGAATGGAGTCTATTGGAAAGTTGTGCTGCCGTGCGTACACCGCCCGGGGGAAGAGATCTTCTTTGAACGCGCCTGGAAAATGCCATCACCCCCTGCCCAGAAAAGGAAAAAGAGAGAAAGAGGAAGAAAAAATAAGGAAGGGATGCAGGGAAGAGGAAGAAGAAGAGCAAGAGGAAGGAGAAAAAGATGACAAAAGTAAAAAGAAAGCAAGAAATAAAAAAAGAAAAAGTGGGAAAAAAATAAGAAAAAAGGAAAGAAAAGAGCAAGAGAAAAGAGGACGAGGGAAAAAAAAAAGGAAAGGAAAAGCAAAAGAAAAAGAAAAAGAAAAAAAAAGAAGAAAAAAAGAAAAAGAAGACGAAAAAGGAAAGGAAAAAAGAAAGAGAAAGCAAGAGAAACTGGAAAAGAAAAAGAAACAGGAAAAGGAGAAGGAAAGGGAAAAGGAGGACAATGTAATTGATGCAGTTTCTGTAACTGTTTTCCTCCCTTGAGCTAAATAGGGACGGGGCCTCTCTCGCACCCGGCCGCTCCTTCCCGGCCGGACAGCGCCGCTCCGTTGCGGAGCTGCTCGGGCTCAACACTCTCTCCCACCTTTCTCGCTTCTGCGGAGGTGACGTCGCTCCCTCCGCTCGCGCTCCCCGCGCTCCGGTCCGGGCTCTGCAAAGCGAAGCGGCGCTCGCGCGGTGCCGCGGAAACAGCTGGGTTCGGTTTCGGCGCCGGTGAGAGCAGATCAGCAGCGTGGGGTTCAAACATGAGCGATCAAAGCGTGACCAGACGTTCTCCGTTTGTCGCTTAGTGAAACATTTTTACAGCAACGCTGCGGTCAGACTTTGTACGAAGCAGCCTCAATCGGAGCACCCAACTTCCCATTCGCTTTGTGGCTGCTCTCAGCCCATCCCCAGGAGAAGTGCCCCTCACTCAGGGAGCATGAGCTGCGGGCTGGCAGCTCACATTACTCCAGTAATATGGGATGGGATGGGATGGGATGGGATGGGATGGGATGGGA
>JAOWBP010004220.1:14404825-14446520 GCA_028571105.1 Tragopan temminckii | reverse complement strand
ACTCGCTGTCCTACAGAACTCCGAAAATAACAGATGAACAGTTGTTAGTGAAGGAGAGGTCTTTTTCCATGACCTATCCAGCCATTGTACAAGTGAGTTGTGTTGACTGTGGAGGGCTTCACAGCTCATTATTGACAGTGGTGCCAATGCAGTTGTCACTGACTCCTGCTGTTGTGATTCACAAGTGATTAAACTGACCTTTGCGTGGGTTTCCAGAACCTTGGTCTTGCTGAAATACCTGCCTTCATGGAGTTGCCACTGCTCTGTAGAACAACTATCACAAGCAATGCCTGTTGGTCCTTCCCCTCTGTCTCTGGTGGGACGCTGAATTAAAAGAAATACCAGAAGGTGTGTTGTCTATATTCATGAATTTGTGGAGATGGCTATGATTCTGCTAACGTATTTTGCAAGTGAGGCAATGCATGTTTTAAGATTAAGAAAAGTCAGTCAGAAAAGAGTAATTTTTTTTTCTAATGAGTTAAAATCAACACAGATTTAAAAGGTAAGTGAAATAAGCCGTGTAACTGTTGATTTTACTTTTTTTTTCCTTGAGATTGTGATCAGGATAAGTATTTGAGATGTTTCCCCCTTTGTAACGTGCACACTACAAGAGGAAAAACCTAATTAAAATGGTCAGAGGACCACCTTTGTGGAAGAATGGTGGAACTAATGACAACTGTACCAGGTCACCTTTAATCCGATTCAGGCTGGGGAGATGGTGCAACATTTCTGTTAAAGTCAATGGCTCTTGGGGGAGACTATCTAGCATTGTGTAAGTTAATGGCATGCCCTCTCCTGCCACCTATGCCTGCTCCATTATCCTTGAAAGCAGACGTCAAATTTGCACAGCTCTAACAGGAACATCTGCTTCTCTCCCCTGGTTATTTCCTTCACATCTGCAGTGGTTGTGACAGGGCACGTGCTCTTCTTCATTCACCCTCATTGCTCTGACCTTTCCCATGGCTCATTTTTTATGCTCTGCCTCCTTAATGACTATTCTAATTCATCTCTGCATTTGCTGATAGTCTCATTAGGGTCGAGGGAAAATTCGCCAGGTGAGGCAGTCTGTTGTTTTCCGGTTAGAATAAAAGTTTGTCAAATCTGACAAGCTACCTGGGATACTTTGAAAAGACAATTTCACTACATTGCTTCTGCAACCTGCCCTGTTGTGACAAATGTTCCTGCTAACACTGGGAATCTTCTCTATGGCGAGCTAAACCTGTTCCTTTTTTCAGGTGACCTGTTTGTTTTCTGGCCAAGATCTGGAAAGATATCCAGGTGTCCTCCTGCTATTTAAATATCTCGTTTTCATTGATTTCAGATAGATATTGATTTCTTATTTTGGCAACAGAATCTAAAAGCCCTTAGGAATCTGAGGCCCTCTCACATTCCGTCCTGCCTCTTTAAGCAACCAATCCAAATGTAAAAAATGTGTAAATTGAAAGACTCAAGAGATCTGCAGAACCTTGAAAAATATTGTCATGGTAGAGCTTGGAAAAAGAGTCACCAGCGTGACATAAGAAATTGATGGACCTCTACAACATCTGAATCCTGTCCTTCTCTTAAATTATCATTTTACCCTTAATTCAGAATAATAATACTAAATAATTCAGGATCATGAGTTACAGTGTGAAGGAAGATTGTGATCAGTTTCCGATTCTTTATTTGATTGTAACTATATTTTATGTGTTTTTTCTTTTCGTTTGTTTTAATTGTTACAGTGTGGCATTAAATGGTGGGCACTCTGCGTATAAGGAATATATATGCACGTATAAGGGCACTCCATATAAGGAAAAAAACAACATTCTATAGTATTGGCTGAAAAAGTCTGTCAGCATTCTGGAAAGCTCACATAAATGTTGCCCTTATGGATATAATAGTTAAAACAGCTTAAGTTCAATTAGCTGTTCAGCCAGGTTGGATAGTCTGTACTTGCTGAAGCCATTTATAAGTCCTCACGTCACTCAGAATTAAAAATGCATTTGTGCAATTTAGTTTTATGACCTGTTATTGCTTAACTGGCAGCTGGATCTTATAGTTGGACTGCTGCAATGCTTTTCTTGTCCACTCCATCAGAATAAACCCAAGATAACCATTACAGCTATATAAAACCTGATATAAAATGAAGCAAACTCTGAAAATAATTAATCAGTGGTGATCAAGGCATAGAGGCTTTTCCAGGGATTAAAGACCAGCTGAGGAGCTGATGGCCCGGTGCCCAGTGCATTAACCGATCTGATTGCTTTCAGTGTGCCTCGAAATTCCATTTACTGGTTTGCCTATCACATGAAAATTTCATTCCACTTCAGCAATGAAATGTATCACTCAAATTCTCCGTGTTATCCACTGGCCCTTGTTTTTGAAAGAGGCGATCCTTCTAGTAGCAGCAAATATTGCTATGTGGTTATAATAAACAGAGAGCAATTAATGGAAGGGTTTCACTGCCAAATTCAGTCTTTTAAATTGAGGCTGTCAAACAGGAAATGGCACCAGAAAAACTTTCATAAACCGCAGTGTTTAATGACCAGTTATTTTTGGATCTTTCTTGAGCAGATTATCAAATGAGGGTTAACTAACGAGTAATTATTTGTTTGTTTACCTTTGACTGCCAAATTCAGGCACAGTCCTATTCCTTTGCAGTCACAGAAAAGGTAATTAAAGAAGGGAGACTCAGCTTTGCATTTAAGAAAGATAAAAAGGTGGAGCTCTTTTGCTGTTGTGTATTTAAAGTATATTGCACTGAAGTGCAAGATTACAGTTCCCTTACTTGCTCTCCTCCATTTAATGTGTTATACTTGGGCATGACTATAAAATTTAATTTTTGCTTGAAATGAAAAAAATGCTTTTTTCTCCAATATCTGCTCTGTTTTCTGGCAACTGCTATTTTCTTAATCTGTAGAGGCTCGTGTCTTAGCTGAGAATTACTCTTTTGTGTTCTCTAAACAAATATCATTCTTGTCTGATGAATGACCTTGAACTGAGTCAGAAATACCTCTGGTATTAAGTAGATTACAAACATTTGTTTTATACAGCTAAGCCCAAAAGCAGTCATTTGATATTTCAGGTGGTGGAGGAATGCTCAGAAGGGCACAAGGACTAATCCCCCAAATTTGTTTTGTTGCATATGTGGGACAGAGTTTTTCTTTCGATCGTTTCTTTCTTGTTTATGATAATATTAATAGTACTTCCATTCTTTTTCCTATTCTCCCATGATAAATCTGTGAAGGAAGAAACAAACAAGAAAAAGGGCTGTCCATGTGTAATAGCACGTATGCATGTTAAAGGGACATGCAGGAAATACGCTTATGTTACAGCACACAGCATTGCTCATTTGCTACAAGATGTGATGGAAAACCAAGTCTTTCCCTTAGATATTTTTTCATGCCTCACCTAGAATAGGTATGCGTTGGAAAGTTTCCTGCAGGAAGTATAAGCACCACTCTACTCTGAGGTACTTTCTGAAGTTCATGGTCTTAGGTTGAGTTTGTGCAAGCAGTATGTGTGCTTGAACTGGGATGAATATTACTGGCTGGCTGAAAGGCAGTCCTTATTGATTAGCTTCAGCATAGTTTTTGCTTCCAGGTCACTCTTCATCTCCCTTCCTTTTCATTTGCAGCAACTTTTCCCTCTTCCTTCCTTCACTTGCAGCACTTACTTTGGTCTCAGCTATTTTGATTTATTGACTGCTCAGATTTAATGTTTTGTTCCATGGAGAAGTCTCAGTGTTTGTGTCTGATCTAAGGTCACTTACAGCAGTTATTCCAGAGGACCTTAATCTCCATATGGATGTGACCTCTGATACTTGCCAAAGAATTCACTGTTACATGATTTACTCCAGCTGTGTCAGCATGTTCCTCTACCTGCACATGTGAAGGGTTATGCTTTTGATTTCAGTAACTGTTTGGGGTTTCATTATCAGGGCTTGAAGTCACTCATTTTCTTTTGGAATACGTACCTAGATCTGCTCTTCCTACAGCTCCTCTCAAATTGGTTGCATGTTTGAGAATCATCGTCACATCTTGCCCCAGACAAGTTAAAGGTGTTCAGTGTTGGTTCACTTGTTACTGAATACTGATTGGGATTTTGGACATGCCACATTGCTGGCTGACTGGAACATGGGATGCAATGTTGGGAACTCTTTGGTTGGAAACATGAATACTGTGTAAGCATTTGTGTCGATTTCTTAATGTGGAAGATCACTGCATCTCTTCTTACTTGCTTTGTTACAGCTGTTAGCTTCAGTAATCACAATACTGCTATGTATGTGAGGAATGTGAAAGTAATGGATAGATAGCAAGCTGAATACCTTTTCTTTTTGGTTTTGTACTACATCTTATTTTGCCTGTTACCATGGGCAGGTGATTATGGGAAGATATCTCATGCCTATTTATCTGGCAAGCAGTTGAGATGTCTGTTTGTGGCAGATCTGGACTGCCTCTGAACAGTTTCTTTACTGCCAACGAGTGAAAAGATACAGCTTTACAAGCAAGAGTGAACCGAGCTGTGTATGCAGAGACCATTCATGAGAAAGTGTTCATATAAGTATTGTGCATCCTTGAAAGAGAGCATCTAGGTCAGGACCTTGATGTGAATGTGAAATGATTGTGAAGAAATCCAGTGGTGGGTGGAATGTTAGCAGAGAAGTCCTCTGCTTTCATTTCATCTTAGAAGAGGGTGTCTTAGTTTTACATTCCAAGTGACTTTCAGCTTTTTCTCCTAGAAACACCTGTTGTCTTTAGAAATGCCCTCTCTCCATTTCCCCTTCCCTCATCTCACAAAGACACACACACACAGACAGTGCAACAGTGATCCGGTGAGGTTCTCGTATGTATGTTGGGTAACAAAATGTGAAAAACAACAAATACTATTTCCTTTATTTATTTTTTTCTGGAGGAATATTCGTCTCTTAGTGAGCACTTACGTAAGCAAAAGCTAACATGAAATGAAGGCTGAACAGATGAACTGGTACTGAGCTTCTTAGAGTGCTTTTCTCTTTCATACTGCATTGCTGACTTTTAAACTTACTTGTTTCTAGTACTGTTGGTGCAATATTAGCTTCCATAGCCATTCATCTCTTTATTGACAGACATCCCCTTACCTTTTAAATAAATGATGCAATGTTTTTGTGTGCAGACCAAGGTTGCTGGTTTCGAGGCTCAGCGAAGAATGCGCTGAGATAGGGTAGTATTATCCTAGATACATTGTTCTTCACAGTGTTAGTTCCATTCCTCATCAAAAGGAACAACTTATGAAACAGAAATTAAAAACCTTCTTTATATGTGATGTTTCCGTATGTTTCTGAGCTAAGAAATTAGAAGAGAGGAGGTTATCCAGGATTAAGCCTTTCTGATAAAGGCATGCAGCCTGCGTGCATGTAGTATTGAAAGAATGCTCTTTGGGAGTGATTAGAATTAGAGATGAAATGGACATGGACAGGATTGGCTAGTAACATTCTGAAAGCCTTTCTCTTTCTTTCTTTTTCCTTGTAGTTTTGAAGTACATCACTGTGATGTTTGATATTGACAATAATTGTGTTTTTCTTTTTTTCATTTGAAGATTTCAGAGTTTTAGAAGCATTAATTGCATATCTGTCCCTTGATTTAAATAGAAGAAAGTGAAAGCAAGGTCTTGTCAAATTTAATAGTTGAAAATTGTATTAAACAGAGGCAACTTCCATTAACAAGCCCTCTCCCATTTTGTCTGAGTCCTATATGGAGAGAGACAGAGGGTGTCATTAGTTAGCATTAGTAATTCTGAGGAAGCTAAGAGATGAGGGATATAGAGAACATCACCCGTGCCAAACTCCTGATCAGACGCAGCCCGGTGTCCTACAGTTCTCAGGATTTGTGCTCTGTCCTCCAGAATGCTTGATGGCAGACATCTCCTCTTTCAGTATGCAGAAGTTGTTCAACAACAGGAACCTCTCTCCAGTACTGTTGCTGATAAAATGCATCTCTCCTTGGAGAGTTCTCTTATTTAAATGTGAAGATGTAACTGAATTTCAACTGCAAATATTGACAGCCCTTAGGTTGCAGATCTGAATAGGTTTACAGGTGAAGAGCTGTGAATTTATAGGTTTTTTATAAGTGAGCCCAAAGGGGCTTTGCTCTCCCAGTTCTGGTTTCCTACCTCTCTCTCACTGCAGTTCTCCCTGGAATGGCTTTCCTGATGTGTCTGGCATAGAATTCACTTACTGTGATCTTCACACTTTAAAAAATTCTTCAGACCCCACTTCTCTAGCACGTTGTCTTCCCGAGAATCCATTCATTATAAAATATTTTAAGAATGTTCTTGAGTATTTTGATTCTTCTACTCTCAGCCATAACTTAAATGTACTCTAAACCTGAGCTGAAGGTTTATCCAGTGCAAAACGAAGGTTAAAATGCGCAGAAAAGTATTCTTGTATCTTTCTTTTCTCTGCCTTTGGGCACCTGGATGTAGATAAGATAGGTTTCAAGAGATTTAGGCAGCAAATAGCTTGTTTGAGTTGATGGTTAGTTTTTTAAGTACTCGTTGAGTTTTGTGAACTCTGAAAGCCACTCTGCACACTGAGTGCTTGTCCTCTAGATTGCTGAATGTTGAGAAAAATGGTGCACAGAGCTAGCTTGTTAATGCTTAGCAATTGTTCAGCACCTGTTCACAAATGTGCCTGAACATTAAGAGGAAATGCATACGGGTGTTCAACAGAATGAAGGGTTGTTAAGATGTGCGTGAACAAGCAGGAGGAAATACAGATGTGAGTATGTAGGAGGGAAAAGACTATTACAAGGGCAATCCAATTAATGCAAATGATGCATGCAGATGTCTTTGGCTTTTTAGTACCTTTCAGTGTTTTACTCCATAGGATCTGCATGCTAGGGGCAGAGGATAGAAGCTCTGTCTTCCTTTTCATGACAGCAGCACTCTCAAACCTTAAAATCCTACCCCTGCCAGCAAAGAGGAGACACCTTCTCTTCCCTGTGCATGAATGAGCATATAGCAAAACAACTATTGAGCCACAGGACACATCTGGGATGTAATGTAATTTTGCCTTACACAAGTATCTGAGCTCCTGTTGACTCCTGGCACTTTACAGGAGCAATGCCAGTGCTTCAAAATTCAAATAAGATAATTGAAAGCAAGCCCTTAGCTTTTTTTATTATTATTATTTTTTCTTCTCCTGTATGCTGAGGGTCAAATCCTGTTTGATTTATTTTGGTACTGACTTCTCAGGACTATTCACCTCAAGGTAGCAGGGTTTGGGTTTGAAAAGAGAGATTCTTTCAGCTACATATTGATCCCTGGAGCTGGCTCTAGTCCATCCTTATGATGTACTCTCTGACAAAATGGCTTCTCTTATCTTGGCATCTAATGTGGGGTGAATAATGACTTTAATTAAAACAAGACCTGACCACTTGGTGTTTCAGGTGAAATACATAGCAAACTCAAGTATGTGGCTTGAGTAGTTCCATTTTTTTTCTTTCCTCACTCCATTATGAAGTGTCCTTCTCAAGGCATGGCCCAGTAACCTTGCTCTCCTGAAGTCAGGAGGAATTTTGGCACTGACACCAGTGAGTGCAGGACCACTACTCTAAGCCAATGGAAACTTATCCTGTTTACTCCAAAGTGTTTTGGCTCACGACTTTGATCCAATAAATAAATAAATAGAGAAATGCTCTCAGACTAACAACCTCAATTTACAAAATCTTTTCTGTCACAATCTCTGTCCATCTGCTCATTATCTCCAAACGCTGCCACACAGAGGTGTTTTGTAGAAAAATACTCTGGAATGAAGTGGCACGGCCAATTTAATTTGTCTGTTTGTGCTTTTATTTTTCTTATTGACTTACAGAGAAGCTGCTGTCCTACAAGCTCATAGCTGTTTTCACCTTTTTTTCATGTTTACTATGATGTAGGTATTAGGTACTTGCATGGAAATTCACAGCCTGCCAGTAAACTTAATACAGTAGCTATGTAAGATACTTTTATGCTGTCTTCAACATTTTTCCTACTTTCTGTAAAATGCATTATGCATTTTCCTGCTCCAGCATATTTTGCTTAGATGTACAGTGTGGCTTTTTCCTGAGGAAAAAAGAAAGGCATCCAAACACCTCTGTGCACAGAATTTCTTTTTACATTTAGAGTGCGCAAATAAAGACTAAATTTCCCTTCCAGGATTTTGTATACATAGTTTTCTGCCCATTGAGGTGGTTGTGAATACATATTTGGCAAGAAAAGTCAGGCAGCCCTCCAGCTGTGTTTGAAGTACTTGTGGAACAAAAACACGCACGGCAAAGTAACACTGCCAAGCCAACCTCTTAAAAGTTGAGTATATATTTGTATGCTGTCCTCTTTTTGTTTTTTGTCATGGAAAACCTGTTTGGAGGCCTAAATTGCACTGCTAACTTTGTTGAGGGTTTCCCACTTAATCATTCAGTAACGTCTTGTCTATAAGGATTTAACCATGTAGACGTGTCCACGTTGAATTAGAGCAAGATGCCCTCTATATAGCTACAGATACTGGGTGGGCAAGCAGAGCAATTCTACAAGCTTGCCTTTGTAATGTTTTCACTTGTTTTGCTACATCTCAGTAGCTCTGATACTGCATACAGTTACATCAATGTCTGTACTTCAGTCCCTTCTCATAGTTAGGTGGTGAATATTTTGGCATCATCTGTCTAACTTACTAAAGTTAAAATCAATCAAACAAAAACCAGTGCCATTTTCCGTAGTAGTGTCTGTTTACAAGGTGCTTTACAAACATAGATAAGAGCCACTCAGGGCTCTACTCTGTGTAAGACAGACAAATGCAAGACGAAGCACTTGAAGGCAGTTCAGGAAAGTGAGGATGTGGAAATGAGTTGTGCAAAGAGAAGAGTATTATGAAGTGGGGTTTCTGAGCAAGGGTTTAGGAGGTGAGTGGAGAAAAACAGTCCAGTATAAGGAGCCCAGGATCCTGGGGAAACGTGGTTGCCATCTATTTGAAGAGCACTGGCTCTTTCTTTGTACACTGATGTTTTATTTTGCTCTCCATCACTTATCCTTGCAATTATTAGGCCAGCACCAAGTCAAGCAAGGGACATGCGAGGTTGTGGCAGTGCATCGTTGCTGCAATAAGAACCGGATTGAGGAACGATCGCAAACAGTCAAGTGCTCCTGCTTCCCAGGGCAGGTGGCTGGGACAACGCGGGCTCAGCCCTCGTGTGTGGAAGGTAAGCAGCCTCCTGCTCACCCACGGCTCATAAGGATTGTCTGAGAAGTTTATTCTCCTTGATTGTTTGACTCCCCACTGCCTCAAAAGCATAATCCTTCCTTTTGTTAATTTTGAAAACATCGCTGTGCATTGATTATAATGAGTCTGTGCATAAATCCGGGTGTAATTAATCCTCTTAATATATGTACTCGTCCATTTCATGTCTGTGCCAATAAAACTTCTTAATTTTTTTTTTTTTTTTCCACACAAGAATTCTACTTTAAAACTGGTCTGGAAACAGCAGAAATAAAATTCTTAACTGGAAGGGTTAATATCATTAATTTACCTTTAGACCTAGTAACTTGGCTGGAAAGTCACCGGATAATAAATGCAGCCCTAAGAGTAAGCATGCAGATAATGCTGGGACATCTGATTGTGAAAGCTGTTTTCCAGATGGATGATTCACCATTTTATGTGCTGAATGGTCTCTTAATGCTGGACATCAGTGCTATAATGGTGTCCCACCTCTACTCAGTTGTGTACATTGTAACTCCAAATGAGTTGGAGTTGGTAGACCAGAGCAGAGCATTTTTGTTTTTCTGTGTGAAACTACAACCTTATGAGTTAAATATAAAACAAAAGACTCAAAAACATTTTTTCTAAACTTTCAGAGCATTTAGTTCTAGAAATAAAACTAAATACGTGCAGTATGTCTTTTTTTTCTTTTCGTTTTCCACTTCTTATTAAAGAAAACATTTTAAATTTTTTTTTTAGGCTGTTTAGACTTTTCATGCCTTGTAATTTGGGAGCATAATAAGTTTTAACTGTACAATTTGTTAAGTAGTTTTCTTTTCAAGGGAGAAGTGCCCTCTGTTTTCAGGTGACACAAGCAGGAATACTTTTCAAGATGACAGATAATAAAAGTCAGTCAGTGTTCTAAACTTGCCTAAGGATTGCAAAGGTGACACTACATTCCATGATAGAAAGACATAAATGTATGATATGATAGAAGCTTAATTCAGTCTGTCAGTGCAAGTAGTTGCTGAAAGAATTTAGTGGCTGGTTTTTACCTTCAAGTATAGTTGAAATTAAAGAAGACAGAATATTATGAATGTGAGGTTTTGGTTTCTAAAGTGGAAGTCTTTGATTCCTCCTCATTTCTTAGGGTAACGCTTTAACATGCTTCACTTTTTGATTTCTTTTCCCTGCAAGAATCTGAGCCTACAGTCAGTGTTTTTTTTCTGTTGCTGTAGCACAGGAATTATAACTATTTTTACTCAGGCTCAGGATTAAATGTGTTTTTCCCCACTCTGTACACAGCCTTCAGTTGGCTTCTATGCTGTGGAAACCAGAAATCTTTTCTGAAAAGAAACTCATGAATTTGCATATTTTACGCTGATACAGAAGTTTTGTTTTCTTTTCTAACACCTTTTTGCCAAACAGAAGGATATTTGATTTGCCTATATTTTGCTCTGAATTTAAAGGGAGAGACATGCTTGCATTATAATTTTTCTAACCAAAAGAAAAGATTTTGTAGAGCAATTGTCTTACAGTAGTATTATAAAGTATTTTCTTTGAACTTCAGACCTTATCCAGTCTTAATCATTATTTGCATTCGAGTAGCAATTATCTCTGTGCTTTTGAACATACATGGCACGCACGTGGTGGCTGCTGCCTGCAGTTCCTTGCTCACATTACATACTTGTTAGATTCTGCTCGGATAAGAAGAGTAAATATGGCACTTCACATTCACTGAATGTATCCATTAGGTGCCACCCACCGGTTGTGTCAGACGATGTGATTTTTGGTCATACACACAGACGCTTTTACAGATTGAGATCCTGATTTTAAAGAAGTCTAGTGCTTAGTAATGTTTATAAAAAATGTTTTCTAAATCCAAGTAGAACGTATGTACCTATAAACATGTTCTGTTTGGACTTTAGCCTCTTCAAAAAGGAAATAAGTGAGAAAGTCGTGGTGGAGAACAATAATAAACAGGGTGAAATCAGCCAAATGTCAACACTGGCTGAACTTTTCAGGTTTTGTGTATTTTAACTGTTAGCAGCATTGGAGAGATTACTGGAAGAGGGTGAATGGGCTCATGTTTTATGTTCAACAGTGAGTGACAACCTTAAAATAAAGCTATTGGAATGGAATAACATTTTTCTTTCTTGACCAAACAAATGGTTGGTTACGTGATTACATAATTACAATTAATTAATTTGATACCTATTTGATGATTTTAAAGAAGTCTGCTTCTTTAAAGAAGTCTGCTTCTTGCTCTTCTTAAATGAAGGTCTGGTTTCTGTTTTAGTGTTTACAATCCAGGCAGCACAGTGAGCTGGCTCTAACATTCATTTCAGCCAGGCTGGCAAATCACTGATTGTAGCTCATCCACAAGGAATTAAGACTACTGCAGCAAATAGATTCTCTCAGAATATGGAAGGCAGTTAAGATGTGGGACTTCAGCAATTTCTAGACAAACTGTACTTGCTGTTCTGTTCTGGAATGGAACTTCACATTCCAGTAGCCTTCAGCTATATATATATATATGTATATATATTTTTTTTTCCTAGAAAACTGCAACAATTAAAATAAGCCTTCCTCATCTGAAATCTGTACTTCTGGTTTTGGTACTTTATAGATGTTATTTTTCTTTCCTCTTGATTTTCTTACTCTTTCAGCATATGGGTTTTCAGACCCAACTCCCACAGGATTTCAGTGACAGATTTTTGATTAATTTGGGTGGAGGTAGAATCTAGTTCATCAAACACAGCTCCTTGTTGATAGGTATTGGGCATTGTGCCCTTTTGCATAAACAGGCCATAAAATAGGTTTATAAAGCCTGTCATTATTGTTTTTAGGGTGTAGTCATAGGCCAGCTGGATATTTACATCTTGAAATAGCTTGACAGATGATGAAGAACTTCACACAAGGTCAGATTAAACCAGTACTTTATTAAAGCAGTACTGTATGTTAAGGCTAAACTGTGCTTGGAGAAGTAGAGCATAGTGTGCCAATACTCAGAGCTACCAGAATTTGAGAAAGCCTCCTGTTTGAGAAAAGTCAGACTGGATGTTTGTATGATTACATTCAGACATAGACCTCCACAAGTGACATATTTTTTCCTCATGATACACGATAAGGAGGAAACTAAAGTACTTTGAGTTGTAGAAAAAATATAAATATCTGGATAAATTTCAAGGAAAATATGTTAAAACTGTACAGGAAGGTATATAAAAATATTTAAATCTTATAAATACATCAAGTGAAACTTTTAAGTGCCTTGAGCTCTATGAGCCATTCCTTTTCAGTGTGCTATGATAATACCCACAGCGTTGTGGGGCCTAACTAACATTGATAGAGTGCTTTGCAATTCTACAGTGTCATTCATCCCAGAAACTTTAAACACCGATAGCAGCAAAAGTCAGATTAGTTCGTCTAAAAAGAAGGATATAAAGGCTAAAGTCAATGTTATAGTCTGGGATATTCAATAGGGTTTTCACAAGCACAGTAAAATCGCTTGTGGTAGCCTCAATGAGAGTATAGAGATAGAAGTCTTTGGGTCAGGATATTTCTGTAATCCCTTGTCCACATTGACATACTCATTAACTTTCTTCTCTCTCAGATAATTGTATTTTGGATGTAGCTAACAAGAAGCTCTAATTTGTGTATTTGAACTTAGTTCTGGAAGCTATTGGCAAGTATTGACAAACAAGAAAAGCAAGGCTATTGCTTCTGTACGCAGGCACATCTTGTTTTTCTGTATTTTTTCTTCTTTTTTTCCCACCTTCCAGACATAGGCTAACTTGCTGCTTTGAGAAATGTTGCTGTAGATGGACTGAGCCACTAAACTTGGGAAAAAAAACAGAACATATGACAGCAAGTAATTAAATATACAGAGAAAACAGCCCATGCAGCCTATGTACCCTGCCTTGAACTGTAGCTCTACTACTTGATTGCAGCTATAGAAAATTTTGGTTAACAAAGGTCAACTCGTTCTTCTGTCGATGATCAACAGTTACATTTAAAATAGTCATAATGAGATTTCGTTTTTATCCATTTTCTTTGTGGAAATTAAAATCTTTAGTAAGTACTTCTAGCTTGTCTGGCAGCTACTGCCAAGAAGATAAAACATTAATAACTTTTGTTTGGAGAGAAGTGAAGTGCTTTAAATGTCTCTAAGTAAATCATCACTAGCCAAATCATTTTCCATCCAGTCAAGTCTGTTAGACCTAGAATTTATGAGGAAAAGCACTCAGATTCAAGGACTAAATAATTAAAGGTTTTCTATAGGGTCAAACAAACACAATGAAGAAAAAGTACAGTTCTGGCTGAAAGCCCAACTGGATTACAGACTGAAGGAAAGAGACCATAGAGAAACAAGAAAACAAACAAAGAAAAAAATCAATCCATACATAGCAAACTGATAAAAGTACAAATGGCTGAGAAGATTCCCTTCTCACTGTGTTTGGATGTATTTCAGAATACTTGATAACTCAAAAGGATGCTAATGCTGTCAGTATTCAAAGAAGAAAAGGAAACATACAATAGAATGAATAGTATGCTGAAAATTTACATGGAAAGCTTAATCCAGTGAGGTAGGAAAGACATCTGTATTTGTCATGACTACAGATAACATGGATTTGTTTAAGCAGAATACAAAGTAATCATTAAATAAACTTTATGTAATCCCTTTAACTGACCTGAAAGCAAATATAGACCCAAAAAAAAAAAAAAAAAAGTATGGATTTCATCTGGTGGATCAAAGGAGTAACTAACGATGAGCTCCAGGCAGTCACAAGGCATAGTCCTGTGTTGTGGGGAGTTGAACCTGTTTGAAAAAACTCTGCGTTAATAAAGACAAATGCATTGCATCGAGAAACTGAAGAAGTTGAATCGGCTCAGCTTATCAGGCAGAAGATTGAAAAGTGACTTGATTGCAGCACATTCAATACCTTCACAGGGAGAAAATGATGATTACTAACAGGTGCTGTAAAGTAGGAGAAGAAAGTGCAGAAGAGGTTTAAGGAGAAAAAAAAAGCAAACCCTAAAGCTGTGTGTTTCATGCTGGGATTGTTTAATTGTTGTGAAAAATGTCAATGGGCGAAGTAACTTTCTTCACCTGTGCCAGAATGGCTTGGAAGACAATATAACCAAAAACAACTGAGGGCACAACACAGTGAATTGCATGAGGCAAGAGAAGATGATGTATTGGCACCTTTTGGCCTTAATCTCTATGAATCTACTGTTTCCATGGAGTTGCATCATCTAGGGAGCTATGTCAGCAGAAGATTCATTTCTGGTAGGGTAACCACCAGCAAATTGACTGGCAAATGTCAAACTAAAGCAGTCTCCTTTCCCTTCATTAGGGTGGTTGTGTATGAGTGTGACATAGCTGCTCTTGTTTCTTAGAAAAGTCATCTGCTGAAACCTCTCCAAGAGTGCCTCAATCTGAGAAGTGGAAACTTTGATGTCCTACGGAGTCACACGGTTACGAGGACAGCAAGAGTTGAAGAACTCTCGCTCTGAAGATAAACCTAAGTGTCTGATGGAGAATTTTAATAGACTAATCTCAGGAGTGTGTTTGACACAAACAGCCACAGCCATTTAGGATATATAGCCTGCATAGTGGACATTAGAACTACAAAGAGACTGGACATAAAATGGATATAAGAATTAGTGCGGTGCTACAGCAAAGGACTAGGGATTTGCTGAAAGTTAATAGAATGAGACCTGCATTAGGGATTTCAGAGTGTTTCCATTAATCAGAAGAAAGATGTCTGCACAGAATAGAAATCAAATAGGAGAAGGGTAAGAGTCATTTTCTCTGAAAGTGTCTAAACAAAAGATGAACAGAAGGTGAACTAGGCAGGCTACTGAAGAGCTTGTTTGAGTTGACTCTACAGTGTTTCCTTTTCGTATCTCTGCTTATTTTAATGGGAGATGGTACTGCTGGAAGTGATGGGCCTGATTCACTGTCTTTTGTACACGGCCCACGTTTCATGAACCAAGAAGCTACGTGGTCGTAGTGGTTCAGCATGCTGTGTGAACCCATTCTTGTGTTGCAGTTCTGGGCAGTCAGTGCATGCCTTTTTTGATAAGTTGTTAGAAGCAGGTTAATGCAGGTTGTATTGGTAAATAAAACCTGCAGCGTTTGGTGCACTTTCTGTAGTCTTAGAACAAATTGTGCTCAAGCCAATCTGAAAAAGGTTGGATCTGAGGAGTTATCACAATATCTGAGGCACCAGGGATTCTAGACACCTGAAGGGACAGCTGAATGAGAGAGAGGTTTTCAATGTGTGAAGCTGAACTTATGTTTTTAAGGTATCACTATAAATATGAAAGTGGGTTCACATGTCCGAGTGCAGGCAAGTTTCTTATGTCAGTGCATCCATGCTCACAACAGCACAGTGCAGAGCTGTGTAATGTGGTAGCCAGGCCTGTCAGCAGGGCTCTCAGCAGAGCAGGGCTCTGAATGTCATCTCTGTAAATGCAGCTAGCTTACTACCAGGATCTCGTGCAGACATCCCTGCAGATGCCCTCAGTCTTCTTGAGTCTCACCTTCCAGAGTTGGTTACGTTTAACAGAAATTAATGTGGTATAGAAATTAAATAAAAATTATTCAATTTTTTATTAGAAAGTAGCAAAGATATGAAATAAACTGCTGGACTATTCATCTGGAGTGGAAGTGATCCCTCACCTCTATAGGGAAGCATAACCAGGTTTCATCCATTTCATCAGCAATCAATCAGCATCAAAGCAAATGATCTAAGATGCAAATAGCTGGTGACAGGAATCATGCATTCATTTTATTATGTTAGGAGAGTGAAAGAATCATTTGTAGAAGCTAAACTGATGTTTCAGAAATACATTTTTCATAGTGCTCTTCACGTAGCCCTAGAATGAAAGCACAAAACAGAAGTAACCGAATGAGCATTTCAGCAATATCCCCACGTCAGCTTGCCTGCTTGTCACTCTAATTTGAAGGTTGCAGAGATATGAATCTACCTTGAAATTAGAAGGAAAAAGAAGTGTTTTACAACAATTAGACTAAATTATTTTTGTTCATCTCTTTTGGATGTACTGTGTTTTAAAGCATAGACTTCCATATTTTGTGCACAGAGTAGAATAATGCAGACTATCAGCATTCCCAACCATGTTTTATTTTGAAATCCAGTTTAGTTTGTGTATGATTACAAACTGATACTTTTCAAAATCATTTTTTCTGGGATTGGATGAATCCTATGAACAATGCAAAACTGAGAAATGCATGCAGAAGTTTGCGTTAGTTTTTGGGAAAGTGTATGTGTTACCAGCAGGATTAAAAAGTCACGACTACAGATATAAAAATAGCGAGCATGATCTTATTAACGAAAATTGGCTTAAGGGTAGAAAATTAATAAATTTGCAAAGTTAGTGTGCTACTGAAGCCTTGCTAAACATATTGCAAAACTGGCAGTGTAACTGCAAGTAGATTTTCAGTTAATAATCTAATGCTTTTCAATGGTTTTCGTGTCCTTATTTGCACTACCAACTGACAGACTTCACATGCTTACTTCTGTGCAGCTCTATTTTCTTACCCAGTGGAGGGAGAAACTGCCATTTCCTTGTCCACTCTCACATATGCATATCTGAATTAAATAAGAAGCTTTAATTTCCTACTGCCTTACAGCAGGTTCTTTGCTAAGGCATGTAAATGAAGGATGTATGCAACCTCTGTAGTCAGCAGAGGAGGAAAGGCACTTCCAGGGGTTGGATCTCTGCTAGCATTGGTCTGTATGCCATTTATTCTTCTGTGTGCTGGTGAACTTTTTTAGCCATATCTGCAGCTCAAACATGATCAGTGTGATAAACTTCTAAAACAGTAACTGTGGGTTCTACCTTTTGTAATCAAACAACTGAACAACTCACGGGCAATCTACTTACAAAAAACAACAGTATTAAGAAAAGATTGTGTTCTGTTTCTCTTTCCCATTTCTTTTTCAAGCTTCTATTGTCCTGCAGAAGTGGTGGTGTCATATGAACCCCTGTTTGGATGGAGAGGACTGTAAGGTACTACCAGACTATTCAGGGTGGTCTTGCAGCAGTGGAAATAAAGTCAAAACCACAAAGGCAAGTACAGAGACCGCCTATTTAAATATAGATAGAAGTCTGTTGGTGGCATTTGCTAATTTTGTTGCATTCGTGGTTGTGAGCACCAGTGCTGGACTCCTCAGTATTCTGGAAAGCAGTGATTAATGCAATTGTTCTCAGGGAGGAAAATGCTGGGTAAGAATTGCCCCTTCTCTCCAGGCCTAGTTGAGTTACTAGATGTTGGAGTCAAACCAAAGAAATGATTCAGCTGTGATTGGTGTATTGGGATAATCATGTTCCAGGATCAGTTCTTCCATTTGCATACTGATTACGTAGATCCAAGGTATAAAATTATCTAAAGTTATATGCTTGCACTACTGCAAAGCCCTTTTAGTTTTGGAATGAAGTAGCTAACCTTTGGAGTTGAGAATTTGTACTGACATCACTGGAACTGTGGGACACTGAGCACCAGTGGAAATCAAGCTGGTTCCGATAATTTCTAATTACAGGCCATCGTGGAGACAGCCTGTTTTTAAAATAAGCTTTGCTCTGCCATCCTATTTCTTAATTAATGGCCAGCAGAAAGAAAATATCATGTTCTCTGTCTACTTAGCAATCTGAAGTGAGTTCAGTGCATTGAAGTTCAACAAGTCATAGTGAACTGCATGTCTAAATATATCATAAAACATGAGCTTTCACCAGGCTATAGCAGCAAAGACATATGCTTAGCTTTTTCCTTTACAGCCTCTACTAAATGGAAATGAATATTGTTGATTAGGTAACAGTCTGAATTAATAAGCAAACACTGACATCAAATGCTGTTTAATAATGGCTGTTTTAAGGAGAAAAACATGTTCTAATTCAGGATGAAAGGGAAAATTAGTTAGTTTTGGGCAGCTGTGGAGTGAGTCCAGTGATCCAGAGCCCAGCCATACACTCGCCATGGTGGCAAGTTCATTGGAGAAATCTGACCAGAAAAGTCTGAAAAACACTGTTCATCTTTAAAAGGTCACAGAATGGTTTAGGTTGGAAGGGAAACCTGGAGGTCATCAGGTCCAATGCCACTGCTCAGTCACAGGAGTTATTGAAAGGTATAGGCTACCCTCAGCCTTTGAATTTTTTCTTGACTTCACTGACTTCAACTGCTCATATGTAAATAAGGGATAGTGTGGTGTGCTGGCATTACAGAGAATGGTGAGACAGGCCAAATAGGAGTTGTATAAGATAACGGCATCCATGGCATTGACAGTTGGAGCATCAGGTCTTCATTCATATGGCTGTCTCTTCCTTCTGTGTGCAGTTGCCTTTCAGTTCCGTGAGGTCAACTGACCCCAAGACATATAATATAGCCTGTGCTTATGCCTCTTGCTCTTAAACAGTGAAAAGAGGAAGCCTGACTCAGTGGGAGTTTACTAATAGAAGAGCAAAGTTGGCACGGATCATTTATTTTATTATCCATGACAAAAAATGCAACCAGCAAACTACAGAATGTAGCAATGCATTCTGATGAGTTTAGAGATGTCTTTATAAAGCTGGAGTGGGACAAATCATCCTGCCTGCAATTAGACCTGTGCAAATTCATCAAGTCTGGTGAGTTTGTGTGAGTCTAACAGAGGGCATAATGTAGCAATATGAGAGCAAATGCTATTTCATTAAACTTGTCCTCTACTTTGCTGGGATGTGGAGTAATGTTTTTTGCATTGATTTTTATCACCATAGGAGATTACTTTAAGGGATATTTAATTGAAAGGATAAGCAAACAACTGGCACGTGTACTTAGATGTGAATTGTTCTACTGCATTACTGATATGAGAGCTGCTCGTTCTTTTTCTTGCATGACTTTGCTTTTCTTTTGCTGTCCTTTGTTATTTTAGACTTACACATGTTAAGGTAGGGCTGTGCTTCATTGTGCATGTGCTTAGTGACAGCATAAGGGAGATCCTAGTTCTACAACAAAAGAAATATAGATATGAATAACAAAGTTAATGGTTATACATCTTATTGAGAGGAGTCCTAAACTTTACTAGTGATTGGCCACGTTAGAGAAGGGAGCAGGTGAGTAGCAGGCTGCCTTAAAGAACACATCCATGTTTCCTCTGTATGCATTTTGCACGTCTCATGGGTGATTATCTACTAAGGTACAGTCGTTGCACAAATATAATGAATAAAGGTAACTCCAGATTCTGAACAGAAGCTTGTGGTACATACAGTATTGAACTGGAAAGAGAGTGGAAAGGAATGGAAGGAAAAACCCTTTGTTAGAGGAAGAAGTATGATGTAACTTATTTTTTTTTTATTTTAAAAATGATCAAAATATTGCCCACATTCAGCTCAATCTGCAAAATATGAATTAAGTGCATTATTAAAACTCAGCACAAGTAGAGGACTGTGACCAGTAGTCCAAACCATACAGCACCCGTGTAGCTCAGTGCTGGGATACTTAAATAGGAAACGCACAGCAAAACCTTTGTGGGCAGTTATAGAAAATGTACCCACATATGAAATGCTTTCAGGTTTGTAGTAGGCTTACATCTAAAACGTGAGAATTGATATCCATTCGATACTAATTTTTTTTTTGTGTTATGTAGTGAAGATGATCTCATTACCATTTAAATTTCTAATCAATTTTTAAAGCCTACTAACACCTTGGGATCAGTGCTAGTTGGGACAGTGAGTTCCTCAGGTTAATTACACACTGAGGGAAGAAATGCCAAGTAATCACTTTTAAGTCTTCTATCTTATTTGAAAATATTAGAGTGACTTGAAGTGTATGAAGCATGGAGAGACTCCTGATGCTACTCAGTGATTAGATGTATAGGTGGTAGCTGAAGGGGACATCTAAATACATGAAAAGCTGAAGGGCTTGTGTTTAAACCAGTTACTGTGGGGAGGGAAATAAGAACTGTGCTATGTGTTTGTTAAGCTTTATAACATGTCTAGGTGCTACAGAGCAGTGCTGACCAAAATTCCTCCCTGCAGGCTGCCTTATTCTTACCCATTTGCAGGGTGGGAAGTGTGACGTGACCCCTCTCACTGTGCAGACATCCCACTGGGTTTGCTTAGCACTGTGTGCGTGCATTAAGGCTTGCACATACATACCTAACACACCTGATGGTGTAATAAAGTGAAGAGACCATGGGATCCTGTGGGGGAAGTGCTATCCAGAAGTGACTGCAGCTGCAAGAGCAGTTTGCCCATCCTGCACATGATGTTCTCTCTGATCTGTACATCCCTTCCATTAGATGTGCTGCTGGGAATGGGCACTTTGCATGAATGGTTCTTGGGGATGTAAGTGGTACACTGGTGCTGTAGGCAGTGGTGTTGAAACTGATGCTAAGCTAAATGAAGCAGAAGAGTATTTCCATGTGATGTTGGTGGCTGTTTAATGGTAAACAGCCATTTCTTCATCTGCAAATCTTTGTACTTTGGATAACAGTATAATTAATGTTTGGCTGGGGTTAGTATATTCATGATGTGTCCTGTTCTACAGTGGAGCATGTTTTATAATCCTCACTGGAAATATTCATTGTTGGTAACTGTTTTCTCTTCTTTTATAGGTAACACGGTAGCAAAGAATAAACCTGTGGGTCCTACTGGAACAATGGTGTGTGCAACTGCATTGCTTGGCTGTTAGACAGAGACCCTATTTTGTGAGGATGCTACTGACTTCATTCTTTGAACTTGCAAAATGACTTAGTGAAAAGAACAACTCTTCTTTCAACCGTGGCTGCAGTTTCTGAAGCTGGATTTTGCTATATAGAACAGTGAATGTTTAATTTGGTGAGAAAACACAAGGAGATTTGGTTCTACTTGAAATGCACCTTGGATTCTCCAGATTCTGTTACCTGGCAGCAATTTGTAGAAGCACAAACCTGAAGTTCTGCAGTACATCAAGGACAAAACTTTCTTTGTGATGCTGAGATATATAAATTTGCTCTAAAAGAGTTTAGAAATTAACCTAGGATACCACAGAAAGAAAATTCTTATGTTGGAACCATTATGGGTTTGTTTGAGGTACTTCTCACAGTACAACAGAAAAACACAAAGCTGATCCCGGTGCTGACAGGACAGTGTTAGTAAATAACATATTAGTGTATTTTCAGCTGTGATTTAGTAACTATCAAGGTTGTTAGAAAGTGAGAAGATGGCACTTATAAATCAGTAATGATTATAGTAGGGCATACTTTGGTTATATCTGTGCAATTAAATTTATTTCCTTAGGTAGTTATAGGTACTTTAATTTTTACATTCACAAGTGATGGCAGGGAAGCATGAGGAAGAGACAAAATTTGAAAGTAGATAAAGCTTCTGCTGTCCTAAAATAAATCCATTCTCTAGGGGAATAGCAAAGTATATGTATCCCTTGCCTCTTTGAATCTAGATATGGAAACGAATTTAGCCATTAGCTAGAAATATGCATTCAGATGCCTCAAAAAAAAAAAAAAAAAAGAAAAAAAGTGAGCATGCTTGTACTGCATAAGGAGGGCTTACTGGAAGGAGGGTAATTTGTTTGGATTTTCATAGCTTTGGTTATATCCTAATAGGTAACATACTTAAAATTCATGAGCAAAAATTCTAGATAAAAGTGAATCTTCGCTTTCAATTAGTTCTTGTTTAGACTGATTATAATAATTAAATGTCCAGTTCTTTGACAGACTGAATTTCCAAGTGATTACATTTTGTGACACGTAATTGTTCCATATTATTGTAGATGCATTTCATACTGTTTTTCTTATTTGCCTGTTGCAGTTTTTTGTCATCAGTCTTCATAAATAGAACAGTAAGTAGAAGTGAAGCTGTAGCCAGGCTGATCCCCAGTATATCATTTTGGACTTAGGATGCATTAAAACTGACTGAAATGCAATGATGCAGATGGATATCTTGCAGATGAACTGCTGCTGACCCAGCTACTGAACTCATTGTTATGCTTTATGTAAATATGAGGGTAACAATGTAAATCTAATTTTTATATAGCTAGAAAAGAAAAAAAAGAAAAAGAAAAAAAAAAGTATGTTGTATTAATTTAGATCATTGTGCATACGCTTTCAGCTTTGTGGGGAAGATACCATCAGCTGTGTGAAGCTGTTCAGAATAATGATGTTTAGCTTTTCTAGCTTTTGATTTGCTGGAGTGAGTGTGAGCTCTCAGCCAGATAATTCCACAGAAGTCAATGGGAGAAGGTCTGGTCCTGTGTTCTTTTTCTTCTGATTTCTCTGGTTTAGCCCACTTTTGGTTATGCATTTGATGACAGCTGGGGTCATAGCGATCATTGTACTTGGTGATAAGTAAAAAAGAAATGTTCTGCTCTATCCTCGGACAGCTAAACAGTGATTCTACCTAGCAGACTCTGCTTTCCCTAATGAGTTCTGCATTACTGGTATTTTTCCATTGTTTCTATTTCCCAATTAAGTTTTAATATTGCCTTTTCTCTATTTTTTCTGTATCTGACAATTCAAGAATATCATCAGTGAAAGTTGTTTTTTTGTTTCCTGTTTGTACAGTGTTGGCCCCAAATTGGTATTTATTTATTTTGCTAATTTCTGTATATAAAAGCATAGTAAAAACCATTGCTGAGGTGTTCTGGTCTATGTGGATAAATGAGAATTTTAGAGAAAAGTTACTACTTTTCTTTTTCTGATGGTAAATACAAAGAAAAATTATTTACCAGTGTTCGTATGCTAGATTTGTGGCAGAGCTGAGAATTGACCCAAACCTTATTACATCTGATTAAGCTTTTCTTGTGGGGAGCATAAAAGATGTACGTGACGTGCCTTACAACACCCGCCTGGAAGGGGCATTCTGTGCCCCTGGGGAAAGGGAAAACTAGAGCATAAGTTTGCTAGCATGGGATTATGAAATGCAGCCCACATGAATGACTTCCTTCCTAGATTCTCCGCTGATGACAAAGATTTTGTATTTCTAAAGAATCTTCGTTCCAGAGGATCTTGGGATGATTTACAGCCTTTTCTGACTCGCTGCACAAATGCTGTAATAGATACCTGTCTCTTCTTGGAGGATTGCTGTTTCTTCTAATGCTGTTTTCTGGTATCTGACACCGGTATTGCCCTTCTGCTGAATGATTGCAAAATTAAAGGCTTTGCCAGAGGCTCTGTTAGTAGAATAGATCAGCATCCCAGATTTGTTGTGTGTTCTCTATGGAAGTGGCTTAGTTTATGCATATCTGCTTCTAGAAGAGCAGCATTTGTAAGCAGGATGCTGGCAATCTCTGCTTACTTCCCACTGTTAAGCTTCTGTGAGGCTACAATGTGTGTTCTTGTGTCCAGGTTTTTCTTCAGGACAGCATTGCCTGCTGCAATCTGGTTCAGAGACTGATCCCCTCCCTCTGTCCTAAAGCTGCCAAGTTTTGCCATACAATTTCTAACCAAAGGCTGTTGCAGACACTCACTCCTTTGGTAAAATATTATTCTGATAGGCAGACTGAGCTAACTTATGTCCTGATTATACCTATATCTCACTTAACTCTGCTCTCTTCTCCCCTCATTAGTATGACCCTGATGTATTTTCCTTCACTGAATTGACATTTCAGTAGACAAAATGCTATTCACTGCTATTCTAGGCTTGCTTCTTTTCAGCTCATACCTTCTTGCTGGCAGTGTACGTTCTTACCAGTTCTACCTCAGCGTGTCACCTGGAAGTTTTGCTGCTGCACTGTTACTCTCCCAGCTGAGGTCACAGGGTGCTGCCTGTCCCTGTGCTGAGGACTTCTGTGTGCCTCGTGGCAGAGCCACAGCTGAACAGTCCCAGGACTGACTGAGGAGGATGTCCACCGTATCCCATTTTGAACAGGAAGTGCCATTGATCACTGCTCAGTGAGTTCCTCACGTTGTCCTTATCTTCGTCAGTTAGACAGGGAAATCTCTGTGGTATCAAAATAAATACATAGAAGAAGATATATGCGCTGATATGTAGGTCAAACTAGATTCATGGCATTTTCTTTATCTAGAAAATAAATTATCTTAATAGAAATCCTTGCAAGGTTTCTCTTGTGTCTTACAACTCTGTTAAATCCATGATGGATTTTATTCCATTTTCCTCTAAGTCTGTTATCTTCAAGGATTTCTGTTAGAATTGGTACCTGAAGAGAGTGAATAAATTTTTTACATTTGCTGTAATTTTTTTCAAAGGGTTAGCTCATAACAAACCTATTACAATAGAAAATGTCTTTAAAGTATAGCAGTTTGCTTGCAGACCGAGCAGCCCCTGAGGTAAGGCAGACAAGGCTTCTGTCACAGCATGAGATGCTTCTGTATTTACTGAAATATAGATGATCCTGTAAGAAACTTTTAACTATTTAGGATAAATAATTGCCTACAAACAGTTGTAATGTGGTTTCAAGGACTGCTTTTCACAGCACAGAGTCCCAAAGTACTGCATTGTGGCAGTAATTCTGGGCAGATTCAGAATGGATCTGCTCACCTTGGGATTTGGAATGTGCTGGTTATGGAGAGCCTCTCTGAGCTCACGAGGATGTTTCTTGATGGTTATGGCTGCAGGGAAGCTGGCAGCTTGGAAAGGAGTAACATGGGGATGGGAAACTGATTTTCCCTTCAGTGAACTTCGTTCAGAAACAAAAGCCCCTTTCCAAAACAGGATTTTTTTAGACAGTTTTAAAAGGTGTTTTATTTATCACCTAGCCAATACAAGTTTTTCATTTTAGAAGGTATCTATGGGCATGGTCAGATCACAAGTTACATAGCTCTTAACAAGATACTGGCCTTAACCTGGAGTGCATACCATACATAATTGTAGTCTGCTTAATTAAGAAAGGTAGCTGCAACTCCTGTGAAGATTCTAGCTAGGAATCTGTCACTTTTAAAGATGCACTAACTGTTTCATTTATAGTTTTCTGCCTCTGCAGTAACCTGTATTGTGCCTGCCTGTGGTGGTAGGGACATTGGACATTTAGGGAAGTTGGACTGTCCTGCACTACTAGAGGTGACTTCTTCATGTAGGATATGAAAGGATTTTGTCTTTGCAAGTGAAATTTTGCAGACTCTTTCCACTTAGATCTTGGTACTGAGTCATCCAAGACTTCTCAGCTGAAGAACTGAAACTCAAATATTTTGTCTACCCACTGAAGTTATGTTTCATATCACAGCAATCTATACTGGCATGAGATTGCACAGATTAGTAAAGTTATTTACACAAAAGCTTGCAGACTGTAGGAATCTTGTATCCTTTCTCTTTAATATATGCACTGGGTGAAGGTTTGCTAAGCCCACTCACATGGCTCTTAGCTATAGAGTCCTTATTTGCGCTCTCTGTGATTCAAGGTTGTGGGTGAGTGTGCTTTCTTCTTCTTCTTTTTTTTTTCCCGGTATTTCTCTTTTTTTCTTCTTCTTCTTTTTTTTTTTTTTTTTTTTTTTTTAATTTTAAATTTTCTTAACTTGAATCATTGGGGAGTTTTTTTGCATAAATGCCTTCCAGCCAGGAATCTTTTTGCTCAGTCTTCTGAGGAAAGATTGGTTTGGGTATGAAAAGAAAGCAGAGAGAGGGGCAAGCTCCATCTTATTGCACAAATGATCTCTACATGGAGCCAGAAGAGTAACAACGTAATGTTGGTAGGATAACTTTACCTCAAGATACTTCATGTTATCTATATAGAGGATTATTACTTTATGGCATTTTCAAGGATGGTTGACCTGTAGCCTTTCTATTCCTGAGACTGAAGAGATTTGCAGTAATTGGAAAAATAATTTTCCTGCACTTTAATGGAGCATCTAAAATGTCACCCATCAGCTACCATTAGAAGGAGGTGAGGAGTGTTGCAACAGTGGAAAAGTAGCCTAAAAGATTATAAAAAATTGTGTATGCAATCAATTTATCTGCTGTATAATAGGATGTAGATCCGTCCAAACTCGTGGTTTGAATGACTCCAGTTTACAGAAGCATGATAATTATTTTCTTTTACTGTGTTTTTAACAAATAAGCCCATTGCTTAAAATTCACTAGAACAAGTGATTTGCAAGCAAAACCGTCAGCTGTTTGCTTACCCTTTAAATTAATTGGCCTGAAAAGCAATCTACTACAGTGGTAAAATCAATGCAAAATACATTACTCTAAGTCCCTGCAAAATAAAATCGGTGCTTTGTAAAAGAATGTTAGCATTCGCAGGACTGGACTCTGCCCTCACTTGGTTTCATATGAAACTCTTCAAGTCGATGAGTTCGCACTGGTCTGGATGAATGCACAATGTTCTCTAGTCTGTCTTTTGAAAATGTGCCCACAGACAACAGAAGGATTAACAACTCCATGTGGAATGTTGCAGGGAGAGTAAAGGAACGGCACTGCAACTTTCAACTAGTCTTTGGCAAGGCAACTTCACTCTACTTTGGACCATTTCGCAGCCTATGAGTTAGGCCCTAGCTCTGTAGAGAGCATAGGTATTCGATGGCTTGCTCCTGATGGCTAATGTATTTATTTGTTGGAGATTGTACAGGTTGTAACACAGCTGTGCTGAGTGCCTACATGTGTATTCCAGTCCTGTATTTCACATGCCATGAGGGCACTTGCACCCCTAGCAAAGCAGATTGATGGGGCAAGTGTGAAGGAGCAGAGGAATTGAACTTTTCTTTCACATGGTGCTGTGCCTCTACACATTCTTCTCTGTGCACATACTGCAAATTCTTTCTAATCTTCTGATGGTAGGAAAATATAAACAATCACAAAAGGGGTGTGAATTCCTACAGGAAGGGCTAAAAATAATGTTTTTTTGTCACTTAAAGTAAAGCAGACAAGGTAGTGTATCCCACAGGACACTAATGAGCCACCTGATACTACCAAGTGCACACCTGACCTCTTGACACACGAAGCGAAGATGACAGATGTACTGTCAAAATACAAATCTATCAACTTCATCATGTAAATCTACCCACAGATGCTTTACAGTAGGGGCCTGATGGGAAACAAACATTTTAACTTACAGAGTAACCTTGTAAACAGGAACTTTTTACAAAAGACTCAGGTTAATAATTTATGAATTGTAACAGCGTCATGAGAAAAGGATGCTTTGCATTGATTTTTGGCAGTGAATGACAAGAAAGTCAATCCCCCAGTTTCCACTATAAAGATACTCTCACCGTTCTAGTGTTAGGGTGCATTGATATTCATAATACATTTGCATAGAATCTTGCTTCTCATCTTTTATATTATTCATTCTGTGCCTTCTGCCTCTTTCCCAAATGTGCTTTGTTGCTCCCTTAAACACATAGACTTCTGTTCTGCAAGTGGGAAACATCTCCAACTCACTTTAGGACGCTAATTTTTGCTTTTTAATTGGGCTGATAGAGCTTGGTACTTAGAAAAGGAATTAATATTTTTTCTTGTTTATGAGCAATTTATTGTGACCTCTCCAAATGACAGCACTTACCCTGTGTGAAGGCAGTTAATTTTCGAAGATGTGACAAGCACAGTTTTTAATTAGATTGGGGTAACCCTGCCAAAAATGGTGCTTTCTTTTGTGAAGGACATAAATATTTGCATTTTTTTTATTATGAGTTTTTTTCTCTTTTTTCTTTTCTTCTCCCTCGCCCCCTCCAACTGAAAATTCAGCCTAGCAATAAAATAGTTTTGGAATGCTGGAGTTGATGCACAAAGAAGAAATGCTGAGCTGTTTACAGTATCTTTCAGAACTCTGTTCATAGAACTGCACTTGTGACACAGTATGCTTATTGATGGTGAATGCTTCAATATTTTAGTTTTCATTTTAGAAAAGTTTCATCCAAAAATATTTGCAGAGAAGCACTCTTAATGCGAATTGGCTGGAACTCTCATTCTCATGGTCGTGCCTTTGTTGCCTTGTGCCCTTGCTCTTTCTCCATTTACTCACCCACCAGCTTATCTTTCTCAGCACAACAGCAGTTCATTACCCTGGGATCCTTTTCTGACAAGCACTGATGAGGAATGGAGTTCTGTGAATGAGGAGGGGGCAAGTGACTGGCTGCTGAGACAGGTCTCACATGAATTGGTGTAGCTCTTATGGGTCCCAGTGCAGCAAGCTGCAGTCAGTACAGTGACTGTTCGTAGCTTTGGCCACTCCTTTCCCAAGTATTTGCCTCTCAGGCTTCATTCCTCTGCTCCATCCACCAAGAATGTCACACACTGGCAAGGGCGGAGGCAAGAAAAAAAGGAGTGTTTGGAACAGCAGGGTGAAAAGGAGAAGCAGCAGAGAATGATGGGCTCAAACTGGATGAAAACAGAAAGCTATAGCTGGCGGTCTGTGCTCCTGGCTCATGAAGGAGGCTTGGCCAAGTCAAACCCAGCTGTACTCTACATCAGAGCAAAATTCTGGTAATGAGCAATGATGCAACAAGTTCAGGCCCTCGTGGACATTATCCCTTTGGGAAAATGCCCTGATGATCATGAATTGAGAAGTTTGGTTGGGCTGTGTGGGGAAGTTGTGTTTTTGAGTTGATGCTATTTCATAAGTGAAGTCTTGGTCTGTCCATTCAAGCATCACACTGGAGTTCTGTAGTCCGGATGTGTAAAAGGAGTGGGATCTAATGCCCCCATAAGCACCTCTGAAGAGATTTTAGTTAATAGCTCTGATGAGGCTGTTTCAGTCTGCCAGACTAAATCAGACTTTGCTCCTCCTTTAGAGAGATGTACATTTGCAGACCTATGGTTTAATGGGCTGATAGCAATTTCAGATATGCTACAGTCTGTTGAATTGCTGCAGCTGCATTGATGGGATAGACCCTACGGGCCTCTTACAAGCCATTAATGTCCACTGTGTCAAGAATATTTCAACACAGTTATGTTCCCAGGTCATTGATCTGATGATCCATATGTATTTAGAATTACTTTCTGTCAGATGAACTCTGAAATCGAGTCAGGAACATTGCTTGTACTCTTCAACAATAGTTACATATTTTTACCTCAGGAGAGTCAATCTAAGGATTGCTTTGTAGATTCCAGAGGTTTTTTGGTTTTTTTTTTGTGAAGGAATGACAATGCTGAGCCTGCCAAGGATGTTCTCCCTGCTCAATAAATAGCCTCTGAAACGATAAACCAAATTCTTTCCCTTCTTAATTTTTTCTGCTATAGCACGGTACATTGTGATGTATGATCTACTGTATCCTGAAATTTAGGGAAAATCAATGTTTGATGAATAGTATAGTCAATCCTTCCTATTTTTCTCTCTTAAGTCCATAAAAGTCCTGATGTATGATGGAGAAATTGCTTATTAAATGTCACTTTTATTCTAGGAAGCACCTGAAGAACACTGCCCTCCAGCAGCCCTCTGTTACAGTTGTACTAGCAGTGTTCTAATTCCCAGCACAGGACCTTATGAATGGATGGGATATTTTCCTTTCTTTCTCCTTACTGTTTCAGAAAGCCCTTTCCCAAAAGAGTTAATTCATAGCAAACCACCCTCCCCTGCACCAACAAAACTGGCTCCTTCCCAACTCTTAGCCCATTCAATGTCACTTCTGCCTTAAGGGCTCGCAGTTGATTCTGGGGAGTGGCCAAACAGGAGAGTAAAGGAGAAGGTGTCACCTGCCTGAAAGAAGTGCTGGGTTTGGTCCTGCAGTTAATCAGAGTCCTGCAATGAGTGTGAGATCCACTTGCAAACTGTGTTGCACCCAGAGAATGACAAAACGGTTGAGTAAGTACAGACAGTCCTTTAAATACAATGTCCGTCTCAGTGCGCGCATTTATCAAGTAAAACGTCTGCACGAATGATGGAGCTGATAGGATTTCAATCAATGTTTGAAAGCAATTACATCTCTCTCTGCCTTGCTGCCTATGACAGCGTGGGCTAAGAAAACATCGGCCATTCCTGTTCCATCCCTGTGGCACAGGGCCAAGGGAGAAGCAGACTGCAGCGCTGCCCGGCTGTCTGCAGCTCTGATCTGTGCTCAGTAAGTCGGGGATGGAAGATGTGAAGAGCTTTGCCAACTTGCCTGTCAAATATTGACTGTGTGCTACAGCCACAGGAATGATGGGATGTGCAGTCGAAGACTTGGCTGGGTGGTAAAAGCTATGTTTATACTCATTCTACCCACAATGTAGATCCAAATTTTCCTCACTTCTGCCCTCTTTTCCCTTCCTCTCTTATGTGTGTTATGAAGTCATTGAAAAGAAAGTGAAGAGAGATTTGTTCAAATCTCCTGCACTGCTGTTTCGTGGACGGAAGTAGACAAAAACTTTTTTTTTTCTCTTTCAAAATAGCATGTTATTCTTCAAGTGCATTCATGGTGTTGCGCAGCAGGGGAAGCTCTTTGTAGCAGTGTTCCTGGTTGGTTCCTGCAGGCGGGTGCTGCAGCATCGCTTCCCATCAAGCATGGCTCAAGGTCTGCCAAATGCTCCCCAGTTGCAGCCAGATGCCATGCTGACACGGCACAGCAGACCTCAGAGCGTGTGGGAAGCTGTTACTTTGATGGCATTGCTCTCATTTATCCGTAGAGATCATAACAAGTCACGGTGGAAAACTGTAGAAGGATTTATTTTATGAAGCTGGAAAGGCTTTTATGTTCTAATGCTGCAGCAGGCACGGAATAACTTGCATTATCACTTCTGCTGTTTGCCCTCTGCTACCCCATGATGAGACTGATATGGACTGCAGTAAGTGCAGACAGAATGCAATCCTGAGCCCACAGTCTGTGGAGAGACAGAGGTGGGGATTTTGCAGCAGCAGTAATCTTTCCCTGGCTCTGAAAACTCCAGCGCTAGCTTAGTCAGTGGAATGCTACCAGGGAATAAGGATATGCCATATCTACCACTGCTTTGCTCATTTGTGTGCCAGGGAAGTACTGAGAGGCAGAGCCTTGGGCTGCCATCGTGGTGCAGTAAGGAATAAGACCATGACAGACAAGATGCTGTGAATCTAAGTGCTCCATATTTATTTCCTTTCTCTTCCAAATTCGCTTCATCTCCAGTGGTAGACTGAAGTTGTGTTAACTGAAGATGAAATATTTTATAACAAATTATAAGCAGAAAGAACTCTTTTATTTTCATTGCCTAGCTGAATGAAATGTTACATCTGCAGAGGTGCCATGCTAAGACATACTACTGAAAATCAGTAATTGATAGGCCAACATAGGCTTTGTTTTCTTCTCCACCTCAAGGAGACTGTCTTCTGTGGCTCTGCAGATGTCTGCAAATCTTAATAAATCCTCAAACTTCAGTTAATGTCTTATGTATATTAGTCACATGTGAATTTAATCACCATTATGAGAGCCTACTATGGGTCATGGTCGCAAAACCCATTTCCCTTGGAAATAATTACCCTCAGCTGCAGTATAATGCATTAATAGAATTCCTTCAATGCAGGATAGCAGCCCTGTTAACACTTGTCACTGCTCTGTGTATTTCTAGTATGCCTTTCTCTTCTATTGTGCACTATTAGAATGGGAATGGTTTGGACACAGTAAATAGTCTGGTCTACACTGGCAGGTGCAAGCAATGAGCTGACAAGCGATTTAGTCACAAGGAGATATCTAACACTCCAAAGATGTGTGTTTCCCAGGCATTTTTGGACAGGCACAAGGTACAACTCTGCAGCGTCTGTGCTCAGAATGCTGAGGTGAAGTGGTCTGTTTAATTGCTCTTTTGTTGGTTGTTGCATGGTATTTGTAAGGGCTGCTGAATGGAGCTGGGGAGCTGCATGTGCCAATTATGGTCTGTGACAAGCTTTTCTTCATTAAAATGACCTCAAAACTAAGCAGTGAAACAGATTCACGAGTAAGAGGCTCCTCAGACCTGTAGGAGAGCCCACAGGTGCATCATCTGCCCTGGTAAACCTGACTCTGCCCACACAACCTAGGGCTGCTTCAGCTGGTGGGAGCACAGTGTTCTCCCCACCCCAGCACCAGTCAGAGACACGTTCTGTGAGCTTTGGGGTGCACTGATCTGATGGAGGAAGTGAATGACCCTACGTCTCATCTCCTGCAAGTGGTACAAGCGAGGAGTAAGGTAAGCAAAGGTGAGAATTAGAAAACCAGCTGGCTGTGGGATGGCTATCCTGAATGTTTATTTTCCGCAGCACCAGCAAGCATTCTCTGTAAAATACCGAGTTCATTACATTAAATCTGAAGCAATTGTAGGAGACATGTGACTATGGATCTGAATATTTTTTGCATTGCTTTGCTCTCGCAATTAACTTGTTGGCATAGAAGTCATTATCCAATGACATCTGGGAACAAAACAGAGCGTTGTCTGGGACAAAGAATTCCTGCCCATCTTTGGAACAGCCATCGAGACAAACACTTATCTAGTTTCGTGCAAACAACCTGATTGCTTTTTTGGCAAACGAAATCAGCTGGCATCACAGTGCTTCAGATTGCATCCCGACTCCAAAGGTTGATAAGTTATAAATGCTGGAGTCTAACGTGACCTAATGCAGGCCTCCTGGAGCTGGGAAAAACTCGCAATATTTCAGCCACAGCAGGTGCATTCTGTAATCCTTTATTAAAAACTGCTGCCACACACACCACCAACATGTGATGGGGTCTTATGCTGATTAAATCTGACATACTATGGAGTCACTACAACCTTTTTCTTGCTCCTAATTAAAGGGAAAAAAAAGCTTCCCCCCCCCAAAAAAAAATAATAAAAAAAATAAAGTACTTCTAAATGTGAGGCAGGTGGGCAGAAATGATGGTGCTGTGTTTGGCAGTTGCTGGGCCTGAAGCTCACAAGATGGGGAAGGTGCTTGACCTCCTGCTCCTCCTGCTTGTGTGTTTAAATTAAATTGTAGGCTTTCTGTGAAAGGTAACTGACACTGTTTAATTAAAAGCCTTTCTTCTGTTCTACCTGGACTTCTAATTCCAGTACAGTGTGTGGGCACACGGTGCTTTGTCTTCTCAGGGTATAATTAGACTCAGTAATGCAGCTGTCCTGTTTACAGTGTAAATCCCTATATTGATAAATGGAGCAGAGTTATGGAGAAACCCTGATGGTACTTCAGACAGGGAGAGTGGACGATCTTTGCAAATAGCTGGTGGGTAGAAAGTAAATCATTATCTGCTAATAAGGCTCTGATTGCTGGGTGCTTTATAGCAGGCAAGATTAGAAGACTTAACTTTGCTTTGGGTTAGATGTAGGCACATACAGGGAGCACGTGGTTTTACTGACAGGAAAGATCCTGAACTCGTGAATCTCTTTGAGAGCTCATTCAGTGTTGGAAGCCTTTTGGTGGTGCTGGTGAGGCCCTGTGTTAAGTGACAAATAGGAAGAGACTCTGTGTCCCAATATACTCCCAGCACCAGATGATGGAGTGAATCAAGTCTGGGAGTGAGGCCACACTGTTACCCTGGCTGTCAGGTGTGGATCTGGCTCCTGAGGAGGGCAGAGCATTGACCACAGCACCAAGGGATCAATAAGAGGAGGTCATTCAGCTGTCAGATTGCAGAAGCAGAGGGTGCTCAGCAGGGAAGAGATAGGGAACATATGGTGCTGTGGGAGGAGGTGACAGCGGTACTGAAGAGCAAGAAATTATAATAAGAAGCAAACTTTTGGTAGGGTGCCGACTTGGGAAACGTTGTGGCAGAGGGCAGGAACTGGTGCAGAGCATGGCTGCGTGTGCAGGGGAATCAAAGTGTGTAAGGATGGGAGCTGTGAACAGGGATGAGTCTTGAGACAGAAAGTTGGGTGGTGCAGTCAGCTTCTATCATGCACGTATTTCTCATGGCATATGTCAGCCTGGAAGCCATTGAACTTCTGATGTGAGTTAGAAAAGCGTTTTGAAAGCTTGATGATCTATGCCCATATGTTGCTCCTCCGAAGGAATAAAAGTTGGGGACCTCTGCTGGTTCTGAATTTGATTCAGGAGGGGACGAGAGCTGTTTGTCTGGCATGTATGACTGTAGGAGTCCTGGAGGAAGAGACTGGCTGTGGGAGGAGGTGTGCCAACAGCCCTTCCTTTCCCCATTGTGCCTGGGGTGATTTGCTGGGCCGGCAGGAGCAGGACAGGGAAGTAAATGGGGAGGAAGTGACAGATAAGGAGTTCCTTCCACAAGACTGAGTCCCGTTTCTCCTTGCCCACTATGTGGGATCTGTTGGGTTGTGTTATTTTTGATTGTTTTGTACCACATTGTTGCAGTTCTTGAAGCAGTCACTGCGAAAAGGGATTTAACCTGCAGTCTAAAGCCAGTCCTAGGTGATTTTAGCCCACCAAAGAGATAAATCGAGAAATAATTCATCAGTGTGTTCTCTGACAATGGTCCAGAACTTCCTGATGCCTGAAGGACCAGCTAAGGAACTGTCCCAGGCAGGTTTTGGCTTCTTGTAGAGTTTGGGTATTGGTTATGGCTGAATGGGGGTTGTTTTCCTAAACTACAAGGAATTTGAGATCTGAAGAATATTGTTGCCCCAAATTAGGCGAAAAGACTCACAAAAATTTCAACAAATTTAATTCATCAGCCGTGGGAATTTCAGAGGAGGAAAAAGCAAAATGTTTCAGTAAATTGTGGTCATTGCAGTTTGAACAGAACCTTTTTAAATTTAGAAGAATTATCTGCTGATCACTTTAAATTTCAGAGAAAGCAAGCAGTTTTCTTAACAGTCCGTTTCAAGTAGAAATAAATTTTAAAAAGTAGCTTAAACAGATTGCAGGTTTTTTTTTCTTAAGTAACAGGTTTCTACATCACCCTTTATCTACAAAATGTTTTGATTTAGGTGAATTGGCATTTACTGATATGTTTTCTTAAAAAATTCTGCACCTGTTGTCCTCCCAGCCTGACTAACAGCAGTAGTCATCAGTGGCTTCTTGCAGCTATATTTTGTGTATAATTATGCTAGAATTATATTAAAATAAAAAGATTTTTTTTTCATAACAAAGATAACCTCAGGAGGGATGAAAATGACTATAAGGTTGTCCATGAAATGCTCTGCACAAGCGCAAGTGGCACTGCAAGTAAATCCATGCTCCACTTTCAGGTCTGGGATGGTAATAAATTGAACACGGAGCATTATACAGACAGTGTCAGATATAAAATATATTAATCTTGTCAGAGAGTGTACTAACTCTCCCAGATTTATGATCAGGTGCACTTAAGTGCTGTTCTTCTCATTAATCTTGATTTACAAAACACTAGCCTTCAGAACAAGGGGTCAGAAAAGAGGAGAGAATCATAGATGTGTCACTTGGATAACCCACCTTCCCTGGCTTGCCTGTACCTCTCAATGACATCCTTCCATCTTTAATTACTGAGAGGTCTTTAATCTTGTCTGTGTAGGGGCAGAATATGATGGATGTGAGGGGTTGCCTGTGCTGCTCTGACTGTTTTTAACAACTGATGCCAGAGAGATTGGTGGGAACAACAAGATAATCTCAGCACTAACAGGGCTCAGTGCTGAAAAACATCAGCAGAAGAGGAGTGTTCTGGGGAGGGAACAACAAAGAAGGAGAATGGTTGAAGCCACAGCCTTGTGAAATAATTCGGTTCCTGAAACTTGGCACACTAGTGATGTGTATGATCATGCCCATCTACAAAAGAATGTCTCTCTGTAAGTATCAAGAAGGTGGAGAGGTGGAAAACCAAAGTTCTTTCAGTGCAAACCTTCCTTTTCCTTAATTCTTTTGAGGGTATTTAACTGCTGAAGCATTTGTACATGGGTGAGATCGACTGAGGTGTTAAGATTCCAGTGGACTTAGAATCATAGAATCATAGAATGGTTTGGCCTGAAAAGGACCTTTAAGACCATTTATTTCCACCCCTCCTGCTATAGGCAGGGACATCTCCCTCTAGACCAGGTTGTTCAAAGCCTCATCCAGTCTGGCCTTGAATGCTTCCAGGGAGGGGGCATCCACAGCCTCACTGGACTTCACAGAGCCTCTTCCAGTTCTCCACATGGGAGTAGAAAATTGTGGCAGTTTATCAGTAACAGATGAGAAAATTGAGAAAAGTTTGGGAATGTAACAGTTGTCTGATTGGTACGATTAAATTATGAAATAAGTCCACCCCAAAGAAACCATGTCTGAAGTGTACCACAATCTGGATTTACCTCATCTCCTTGGGAAAACTACTCCAGAACTATTGACAAAAAGGGCTTATTTTCTTCACAGCTCTCCTTAAAACTTTGCTCTGACCTTTATGACCTTTCATAGGAGCACTGTTACCATGGGTGTTCACGGATGAAAATTCCATCTTTGATGTAGTTGGGTCTTAAGACACTAATTGCTCTGAAAAATGGGAGCAGGGACCTAAGTTGGCATCAGATGCTGACAGAGAGCTCTGGGAAAGACTTGAGTGCAAATCAGATATGCCCTTGGCTACGTGAGCCATAGAAAAAGCAGTTGTTCCCCATTCCCAACCAGCTGGAGCTGATGTACCGTTCCCAAGCTGAGTTTCAAGACACATTGAGTTATTATAATACTTCCCAGAAGTGACATGTTCGGGGACTAATGATGCAACCCAAGCAGCTGGAGTTTGCCAAGTGTCAGACACAAGGCACAGCTTTGGCAAATGTGGACAGTGTGCTTTTCCACGAAGGAAAGATGATATTTCCATGAGTTCTTTAAAAAAAAAATAAATAAATAAGAAAGATCCCTACTCTGGACCTGCATTTTGGCTGTGCTTGGATTAGTTCACTTCAGCCTCACTTGGATTGAGTTCAAGCCATCTGCTCCTCTCCAAGAGCTAATTTCCTGGAGGTGTTCTGGCATGCTGTTAGTGTCAATGGTTGTGTCTGTGGAGGACAAGAACTCTGACTGTCACTGCAGACTGTTGGCAGCCAAGCCTGCAGCACCTCTAAGTCTCTTCTAATCATCCTGCATAATTAATGGAGAGAAGAAGGGATTATCTGAATGCCTGTGGGCTGTTCAAGGAAGGGAGAGCAGAACCTGTCTCCACTTCTCTACTATCTGCTGATCACCAGTGATAGTAACTATGTTGAGGATGAAGAGTCTACTTCTGGTATGAATTGCTTTTACTAGCTTTGATTTTTTTGCATCAAAAGCTGCAGACTGAGCCAGTATGGCAAAGGTGGTGGTAGCCATGAGAACAACTACAGCACAGCTGTCTGTGCTGTGCCATTGGTGATAACCCCTCTATCTGATGTTGGCCCATGTGATTCTACTGGCAGATAGGAGGGAGAGGTAACAGAGGAATGCATGCAGGGATGTTCAAGGTCAAGAAGGAATTTTTGAAAAGCTTAAAGAAACTATTGATTGTTGGAAGGAGATCTTTGAAGGCATTTTTTTTCTTTTTTTCTTATAATATATTGAATCCTGGCTGGTTTTCTTTTTTTTTTTATGAAGTATTGTTTACTTGTATTTATAAAAGAGTCTTTTATTCTTCTTGACTTTTAAGACACAGGAAAGTCATTGATCTCTTTCATACATAGTGATTCTAGTTTTTATTATATCTATATTTTCATCTGCCTCATGAGAAAATCCAGATAATGATATGGGTTTCAGAATGGGAATGACCTGAGAGTTTTTTGTGAAAAGAAGCTAAGGTGAAAAGGACTGTCTGTTCAAGAGTCAAAAATACCATCAAATCATGTTTTATCGACGCAAACAAGACTAAATACAGCACCCAAACTGAAATCCTGGCTTGTATGATTGGCTTTATCGGCATCTGATCTTGTAGTCAGCTGTAAGAACATTAGAGTCCTTTTTTCCTTCCCTTTCATTCAATGGTATCACAGGATGAGCAGCTGGGCTCAGAGCTGATTCAACACATGGTATGGTTGGAAGAAATATTTTCTATGGAATTAGGTGGAGGACAGCGACATTCCAGAAACTTCATCTTGCTGGTTTCCACTTCTTGAGCCCTGAAAGAGGTAGTTTCTTTCTGACCTATTTTGCTCTGTATTAGGAGATTCATGTTTGTTGCTTAGTTGGGTACAACTGGTTTCACTGAACGAAGTACATTTCAAAGCACTGGATGTTCTTGCAAGGCTGCAGAGCAAAATGTCCTAAGACCTTCCTCCCACTGATGTGACTGAGGTCAGAGCTGTGATTTAGAGGGAGATGTCCATCTGTGGTTGGGGGGAAAAAAACCTTCAGTGAGGAATCATTCCATAGTAAACTAGGAAGTGCAGTAACTGCAAGTACACCGTTCATGGTGCTTAAATCTACCAGGGCGTCATGATGTGTTGCATGAACGATGCTTGTGGTGAGATGTAACAGCAGGCTGTAAAGTTTCAAATCTACTTCTTTCTAAATACGTAAAGCATAAATTAACACATACAATGAAAAGATGAAAATGTGATTTTTGTCCCTGAGAACCTCTGCTCAGAATGTTTCTTTGTTTTGTCAGATTGGAAAGACATCAAATTGATTTATTCATTATTTCTCCCTATAGAATACTTTCCAACTTCCTGTGTGTTGGATAGTTTGAAATCTTTTCAGATTGGAAATTAAAGACAAAAGGATTCCAATTTGTCTTGACAGTGTCTTGTGTATTTTACACATCGGCTTAATGCATAAAACAAAAACAAGGGAACAAAATAACCAAAACCAAACATGAATAGTAATTGTTAATTTAATTCATTCCATCTAGAACAAATGTTTATAGATCTAGAATTTATTAAAAACAAACAAACAAAAAAGGACCAAATTATGGAAAAATAAAAAATCATGTCAAAATAGAAGTACAGCAGGATTCATTCCCAATAATTCTCAGAACAGCTTAAAAAACATATTTCAAGTATAGTTTATGTAGATGTCCTCCTCTGTCAGTATAGAGAGAGTAGGCTTTTTCAACCCCTTTGTGACTCTGTCTTCTGTAATTCACTGCTTTAATACATTTCTAACTAAGGAAGGATTCTTTTTATTAGAAAAGTTTAGTAGTGCTACAGTTTACTTGGTCAAGGCAGCATGAAGGCAAGATGGAGAGCAATAGCTTTAGAGCTGGAGGTTTTCCGTATGCTTTAGCAGGACTAGGTTATTCTCAGTGTGGAGAAGGATCAATGGGACATGAAGGCTGAGCTGGATTTATGCGTGCAGTTATATAACAACAGGGTTTTTTTCTCAAGGTCAGACCACATTAAGTGTATGTATACAGTGACACTAACTAATATTAGTGTCACTAACATTATGGATGAACAGGCTATAAAATGATAAAATGTGCAGCAGGTTGAGATGTCAAGTGGATGACTACATTGGCAGACTCCTGAGACCAAAGCACAGGTGCATCCTAACAGTGGTCAACCAAATGACCACTAACGAGAGTTCCCAATTTGCAAAACTGCTAATACTCCAAGGAGAGTGCTCCTTGGGTAGGAACTGCTACTTCATGCTACCTTCCAAGGATAAGAATAGGCTGAGACGCACCTAACGGGTGGGTAACTCTTTTAATTCAAAAGCTGTGTGCTCTCTCTATCCTTGCGAAGCTATGTGATTTCCATCAGGACCACATAATCCCTAGTATGAGTGAGCATACATTATGAGATGCTGCAGAGGCTGAGGGAAACATTCCGCACCGTAGCAGTCTTGGAGTTTAGTAATTATCAGCGCTGAGCAATTCAATGTCCCTGTGGAGCTGGGTGGGGAGACAGCAAGTTGCAGTGTGGTTTTGGCTTTTCTTACTATCAGTGGGTGAAAAGGAATGGTGTGTTGGATGCTCCCCACCATCATTTGCATCCAAAGGTGGATGGGGGGAACTAGAATGTTCCCTACTCATGTTCCAGAAGAAGATGTGTGTTTCACTGTGCTTGTTGTGCCTCCCCCGTGGAGGAACCACTAGTTTGTCAAACAGCAGGGTTTACATGGAGATGGCTTTGTTGTCTTCAGTAGTTGCTTGGTACAGTTTTACCAGCAGTGAAGGCACTGCGTGCCTTGATGCCTAATTTGATGGAATGAGCTTTGAAAAAACAGATTAGAATGTCTTCTAATCACCTAAGGAAGGGATAATTATCTGGGAACGGAACAGATAGGAGAAAGTGATGAATGCTGTGCTTTCAGGCAGTGCCTCTGATCGGGCTACTCTGAGATCTGCAATCATAAATTAGGATGTCCTATCTGCAGTGGATGGGGCTTCGTGTGTATTGTGCTCAGAGTGTCCCCACAAGTCCTTGTTCATTTTCTTGTCTTTCCTTTTTGTTCCTCCAGCTCTCCTTGGAGTCATCTCTGCTCTCCCTGAAGAGGCTGATCTCCAAAGGCTGTTGTTGACTGAGTTTAGTGGTTGTGCCCAGGGGGCTGGATGGTGTCCCCTTCCTCGTGCCTTGGCTTTTTGGCTTTGCTGTGGGTGGTGGTGGGGAACTGAAAAGAAGTGTCTATAAATGCATCCTCAGAGAAAAGTCCTGATGACAGATGTGATGGGACTGATACAGGAGAGAAAAACTGTCAGATTCCTTTTATATTATGATAGCTAGAATGGAAGAAAGTGATTGAGAGATGCTGGGGCTGCTTTGTTCTATTGCTTTGAAACGGAAGGAAACTCCTTTAATTAAAGGATAGAGGAACAATCCTTGTGTTAAGTCCGAGTCTGCCAGGTATGGGAGGTGGTTTGAAAGAAGCTCCTCTGTTACCAAGTCTCTTGCAACTAAATTCGATGCCTCTCTCCTCTGATGAGGGCCCTGGATGGAAACCGAGCAGCTGGAGGGTTCTTTGTGAAATCCTGAGAAGAATGTGGGGAGGCTGTCAAGGGGTGGAAGTCCTCACATCTCTAGTAAGAACGCTCAGATAAGCGATTCAAAAGGAAATTTCAAAGGAAGTCAAAATCGGGGGGGCTTCAGATATCAGGAGAAGATGGAGGAGAATGCTTGTAAAGCTTTACCAGCCCAACCTCCAGCCCTGAGCCACAGAGAGCCTGTGTGTGAAGCCCAACCCCCTGTGGGGCTCAGGTCATGCTGTGGGTTTTTCTGTCTCATTGCTGTGACAGTGCCAGGTAGGTCAGTCAGGAGAGCAGTCGTCATATTTCCTTCAGAAAAGCACTGATCCCGCCTTTGAAAATAGCAGTGATGAGTGTGCCCCAAGCACAGGTCATTTTTAGAGCTGGATCATGTCATACTTGCAAAGACCCCTACAAAATGCTTTGAAAGACTGTGAAGATGGGCTGATGTTGTTCCATCTTCCATTCTTTTGGCCTCATTGCAATGACAAAGGTTATATTAGTGGCTGAGCAGCTCGCCAAGTCAGGGAGTTACAGCTGTAGGCATTTCATAATGGGGAAATGGGGACTGGGTGCATTTAGAAATTTGCATATGCACTACACCCATTGCTATTTAACTTGAATTTAATTTGCATGCATCGTGGTTAAGTAATACACATGCAGTACTTTTGAGGAGTGAGGATTTTTTGAGTTTGTTTTTGATTTATATCATTTTTGCTTAAAGTATACCTTTACATAGTAGTTTGGAGAGCATACAGTATAAAACAAATTAAATTTCGCAAAAATGATCAAATAACACTTATCAGCCATGAGTATCTTTTTTTTTTTTTTTTAAACAAATGTTGTTTTCATAAAGAAGCCAGACTAACAGCACTGCAGACGGAAGGCTGCTGCTTATCAACTGCAAAATCATCACACGATA
>JAOWBP010004220.1:14370841-14382259 GCA_028571105.1 Tragopan temminckii | reverse complement strand
ATGGGAGCTCCATGCATGGTGGAACAGGTTGCCCGGAGAAGTGGTGGATTCTCTGTCCCTGGAGACAATCAAGGTCAGGCTGGACCAGACTCTGGGCAATGTGAGGTAACTGTAGGTGTCCTGGTTTGTTGCAAGAGAATTGCACTAGATGACCATTAAAGATCCCTTCCAACTCAAATGATTCTACAATCTTATGGTGGATGAACACTTCAGGTCTCCCAGTGATGAAGCTTCAGTGAAGACTTAGCAGAAGTTTAGAGACAAGCAGAAATCCATGAGTTGGGGGTTGGGATGAATGATGGGCATTGTCAGTGCAGGCTCTGTCTTCTTCTAAGCTGTCCTGTGTTTGGTTGCCTTGTCCTGTTGTAGTCATTCCTGTGGGAACTCCTCTTCTCCTTGCTGAGGGCAGAGTACTCTCAGCCACACTCCAACTGGGGCCTCCCGGTGCTCTGCACACCTCCCTCATGCCTTGGTGTGGAACGGTTTGCATGAGAACCTCCAGTGGTATTTAATCAGAAATTTGGCCTCAGAGGGTTGTTTTGGGTTTCTTTGCAATTGTTTTCTTAGTGTTTGCTGGCTCCTGGGAACCTGCTGCCACCACCTGCACTGGGCTTTGGTGTGGTGCTGGCACTCACGGTGCCATTAATTGAAGGTGGGTGAGGACAAGGCTCAGCTCTCACCCCTCATGAGACTGCATGTTCTTTGCAGAGCTTTGCTTAATACAATAGTGCTTGGCATTCGGCTGGCATACAGTCTGCTCCAGCCTCATCTATCGTCCCCCAAGCAGGGCAGGCATGCACTCTGCAGCTGGGCGAGCAAAAAGGAGTTCTCTGAATGCCTTCTGCTGAGTGGATGCAGGAGTACAATACAGAACAAGCACTCCATCTATCTGAAGTGCAGGTCCAGTGCTGCCAATAGATTAGCCTTAAGGCCCCAGAATTTTTAATTCAGATAAGCAATTGTGTTTCTGGATGCATATGTGAAGCATCTCTTTGTGGTGAAAATCTTTTTCAGGAGATTATGTCTGTGGATGCCAGAAGGTACTTGGCAATAAGTGCCTTCTTCATTTGGCTCCCTGAACAATCTCCTTAATCCATTCACTGTCAGGAGATGGTCTTCAGCGGCAAAATTCAGATCCACGTCTGAAAAGGCTTTGCTGTCTTGGAGCTTTCAGTTCCTGAAGTTTATCTGATCAATATCTCTCCTCCTTGGGAATATGGTTTGGGACTAGCTGTTCATAAATTAAGTAGTTTATTACTTTTTTTTTTTTTTAATGGTTAATGCTTTTGCAGTAAAGACACATTGGGAAATACTGAGATAATGAGTTTGAAGAAAATCCCAAGAAACCTGTCTGCACCTCTTCAAATAGGTCACCTGCCAGGCAGCGTCCCTGAAAATTTTATGGGGTACCTCTGAGATACCCTCCAGATTATTTATGGTGTTATAATTCAATTAAGTGGTGGCAGGGGATCGATGAGGGTGGCTGTGGGATCCTCATGTGCCAGATATTTCTAGAACCTACAGAGGAAGAAATGAGAATATTTAGGATCGAGTAATTACAAAGGTTAGGGCTTAATAGGGAATTCACACTGCAATCTGTGGATATTAGACTAGCAGAGTGATTTCATATGGGGGCATAGTAATGAAAACACTCATCAAACAAGTAGTTACGATGCTGCCTATAAATAATCAGTAAATGATCTATGGAAAAGGAACAGATATGCTTGCACTTTGCTTTATGACCACCCCTAAATTATGGAGAAAGATGCTCTAAACTGTGAATCTGCCTTATAAGAAGCAAGATTTTAGGTCACTAGTGCACAGAGAAGATATGGGGTAAAGCCAGATGGATTCCTTTCTGCAACAAACCAAGAGCAGATTTTTCCTTGAGTCATTTAGAGAGAACAGGGTAAGAAGTGTTGCTGGAAGTATAATGCTTGTTTTAATGTAAGGGGCTGAAATGCTGGCAAAGCACTTTCCCGAGGAAGGAGCATTACCTCTCAGGATCAGAACTTTCATGCTGGAGGTGTGGCTGAAACATGACTGAGCTGGAAAACAAGCACTGTATTGCTTTATTTCAGCTACAGCAGAAAAATAGCAAACACATGTAGTACCAGTGCAGTGCTCCCATGCTGGCTGAGCTTAGGACACCTCCTTCAGAGGGAGTCTTTCAAAATTTGAGCTCAGTGCAAGTTAACTTAGAGTAGTAATAAGCATTCCTTGTCTGCTTAAAACATGAGGTTTTAGTGACAGGTTTCTAACTTTTTTTACAAGACCTCAGCCTGCATTTTCTGTATCTATCATAAGTAATCAAAAAACTGCAGGTTTTTAAAAAGTTACAGTCTTAGCCTCACCCTTGCCAGTTAAAAGTGCATAGGAGTTGTCTCCACCTGCTAATCCACTTGGTGCGGGGAGAGGGACAGCAATGGCATTCCTCTCTGTGGCTGCAGAGGATGCTGCCTCTGACCTTGTCAGGAGCTGTTGAATTGAATCACAATTCATCAAACCCCGGGTCGTTCAGTCAGTCCTACAGCAGAGCAGTTGTGTGCTTTCAGTCTGCATTACGTGCAGGCAGGTGAGCAAAGCCTTATTCCCAGCGGCTTTCAGGAAGCACAGCTGCATGCTGGGCTGCTCTTCTGAGCCAGTGAAGCCCACCGTGCCCCCACCGCAGGTGGAGAGGAAAGCTCCATGATAACCCCACCTGCCCATCTTTGCCCTTTCTTTGAGTCTTCTCTGACAGATTTCACTCAAAATTCAGCTTATATTGCTGAATATATTTAAATTCAAGGATATTGCTTTGATAAATGGGTGAATGAAATCCTAGAAGTGGGGGGGAGTGCCTGGCCATCCTACCGGTGCTCTGCATTCATGCTATCTGTTATTGTCTGGGTGAGAAATCCACATTTCTAAGCCCTGCTAACCATCAGTGGTGAGCAGCAAATCTGATTTATCTCCTGTAAAGCCATGAACGGACATGCTTTGGAAGGGAAAGGAGTATTTAGTGCTTGAAGTTTTGCACTGAGATGCAACTAGGCTGTTCAGTTTCTGCCTCCACTGCAGGGGTCTAGAAGTCAGGGCAGGTTTTGGGCACAAACCCCAGGGGGATTTTGCAGATGTACGCTGCAGATATATGCTGCATTGCTCCGCTGTGATGCTCACTTGGGTGCTCAGCCTCCTGCTGGGGAGTTAAGAAAGAAAATCAATGGGGTCATGAAAAGGGAATAAGCAACACAGAGCCTAACTTTTCAGCCTAGGGAGAAAGGAGCTCCAGGTTCATTCCTCTCCTCCTGAGAAATTTACATGTTTTTCCTGGAAATACACAGAGAACATTCAAGGTTTCCTAGTACCAAGTCAGCACCCTGTGTGGTTCTGTAGGACTGCAAGTTATAATGACACCTCATGAGGTGCTGAGGATCTCTGAAATGGAAAGCTGTGCTGTATTAGTAGTAAAAGAAAGCAGCTGTTTGAGAAGCTGCCCAGGAACTAGCTGTTCTCTGGACAATCAAATAATTCCAGTGTCTACTCCTACTGCTTTTGTCAGGCTGAAGAACTTCACACATAAATAAATAAAAATAATGAAAAAATAACCCTGACATGCTCATTTGTCTAGCCTGTCACCACTGATCTGTATTTTTGAGTGTATCTTGAGATGAATGTCTGCAAAAAGACCATGATCTTGTTTTGTAAAGAACAGGCTGTCCTTTTAAGCAAGATGATAGATTTATCAGGAGGCCAAGTATCCCTCAAGTATTAATTCCTGTTTGTTTTTAGGTAAACAAGACTTGTTTCTGGCTAGTGCATGCAGTCTCTAACTGTGGCAGCGGCATATAGCTCTGCCGTGCTTCAAATACACACCAAGACATCACTCCTGCTTTGCATTTCCTCCCTTTGACTGTCTCTGGTCAGTATTAATCATTAGGCAATTATGTTCTTTAAGATAAATCACCACAAATTCCTCTTCAGTAAACAGACAAACAGCTTTTCTTTGTAAAGATTGATTTAGTTGCCCTGCAATTTCCTGTTTAATTAAGCAGGATCAGCCTGACAAATGCAGGTTTTTAAACACTTTGTTTCCAGCTTTATTTCCTTCTCCTAGGTGTACACCAAGGATGGACTTATTTTTCATGGCATTGAGAGATTTTCTGGGTTAATACCAGTCACTCTGCCCTTGAGCATCGATTAATATCAACTACATCAGATAATCTCATATAAGGGAACTGTCAGAGTGATTCTGCACTGTCCTTTGCAGCCCTCAGCTTGTACAAAACTAATGTCAGGCTATCCTGAACCAGAAGGTGTGTTTTGCTCAGATATGGGATGTCGTTGCCTTCATTTCTTCTCAGCTGCTCTTAGCCCTGCTTTGTTGAGTGAAGTCACAGACCTGTATGTGGGGAACGTACAACGTCTTCTCCAGAGTGGTAAAAGGTCTCCTGAGCTGGGGCAGAAGCGAAGAAATATGTGGCTGCAAAAGTGAGGAGTGTCGTCAGGTGGGCTTTGGGGCTGTGACTTAAAACAGGTCAGACACAGCACTAATTTGAGGGTCTGGGATAGGGCCACTGCATTTGGAGGGAAGAAGGCTGAGGGGTACGTGGCCATGGGTTACTAAATCAGTGGGAGATGCTGCCAATGTGGAGCTGCTCACCACATCCTTCAGCATTAGAGCTGGGGTACTCCATGAGCGATGGAAGGCTGATTTTCAAGGGAAATTTGCACAGTGGGTGATGAGGTGGGCATTTCTTACTTATGCCTTCCCCAGAGCCCATCAGCCCCATGTGCCTTACCCCATAGTGCTGCACTAAAAAGGAGATATGCTCTGCTACAAAATTATTACCTTATCTCTAAACAGTCACCAAGATGAATTTAAATGCCTTGGGAAACAGCACGTTGTCACATTTCTATTGGCTTTAAGATGAATGCTCCCTGACATCAGAACCATCTGCAGATTCACTCCTGCCACTCCTCTCATTCCTCTTTGTTTAAACAATTTCTTGAAAGGAGAAATCCAAAGGATTGTCTATCTCCTTTCAATCTCTTCCTTTGCATCCAGCTGGGAATATTACCTATCACCTTATAAAAAATTAGCACTCACTTTTCTCGTATACTTAGTGCCATTTGTACTCTGACAGGAAAAATGTACCACGTTTCTGCTGCCTGTTCTTGAGACCAATAGCAAGAGCAGGGATTTTTCTGAAAGAGATTTTGTTAAATTTCCCCTTCAGGGTTTTAAAATGACACTACATAGCTGCGGTGACCTGAGCTAACCCTAGATCGTGCTGAATGCTGCTTGGCTTTTGTTATTAGTTCTGTTTCAGCATAAACAGTTTCTATTGTCCTACTGGTTCCTATTAATCCCATTTGACATTTGGGCTGTGCTTGTAAGGTATGTCAGGGTAGTTCCTGAGGTACAGATGAATGCAGAATAAAAGGCATTTTCATGGGTTTTGGCAGCAGAGGTGAGACAGCAGGAAGCCTCATCCTGAGCAAACTGCAGGAAGCAGCCCGGTTTGTAGAGGCAGCCAGAGCTGAGAGAGAGCATCACCTCATCCCTGCGAGGCCTTCCTCGCTGCTTACCCTGCTGAAACATCTTCCCCTCGGGCTGAGTGGTTCGTGGCTCTCGGCTCATTGCTGTTACAAGGCATTTGTGTCTCACGGCAGATGGCCTACTGCACAACTTGTTCCTTGTCTAAAAAAAAATAAGGTGGCAGGCAGGCAGCAGCTCCGTCTCAAGCAGCCTCGCATTGAGATTTCAGTATTATCTCACTTAAAAAAAAAAAAAAAAAAAAAAAAAAAGGTGTGAGGAGGAACAGAATATTTTTGTATGCAGACATTTTGTCAGGTTTTAGAGGATGTCAGCCACGATCCATCCTGACCAAGTGCATGCTATTGCTGTGACTTTATGCTACACCACACTGATTTTGACCTTGGCACAGTGATGTCCCTACCCCACCTCCTTTCTGACCCGTGCCTTTTCATAGGATTCATAGCTTTAATTTACAGTGCATTTCCATATACAGAGGAAAAGTGCTACGACTTTATCTGTCCACGGAGTCCCAGCAGTCTCCGTTTACCAGATGTTCCTTCCTCTTTTAAACAGTGCACTGAGCTTTGCTCACTACAATAATTTTAAAATGCAAAGAGTATGGGGAGACATAATGAAGAGTTAGATGCGGTGGCTGTAAGGGTAAAACATTGCAGGAAAAGATCTATTGCAGAGTGTCCAGCTGCATTACCATAACCGTGGGTATTAATCGTAGTGCAAAAAGCTTATGGGTCACTCTGAACTATAAATTGTGTTTTGATTTCTTTTCTCAAGGCCAGCAACCTGATCAATAACCTTCATTTAAAAATAAGACCTCATTGATGGTAAAGTCGGCATTTTGACTCAAAGCCCAGAGATCACCAGACTGGTTTTACTGCAGCAGTGATTGTAACTGTCTCTATGGTGAAAGAAAGTTTTGTACCCATCGCTCCAACCTATACCAGGACCCCCAGCATTTCCTCTGAGTATAAAGCTGCCAGACTCATGGCTTGCTGCAGAGGAAGGAAGGTGGGAAGGACAGTTTTTGTGGACATACTAATCAGGAGCCTTAAGAACTAACCTGATTACCCAGGGACAGATTCCTTTCTTGTAGCTTTCTGATTTTCAGTCCATTTGTGTCTCGCCCTTGCTCCCTGAAGCAACCCAGTTTGGGCCAGGCATCAGCCTTGGAGCAGAGAAGTGCAGTTCTCAAAGCACTGACAACCCTTGGACAACCTTCTTGAAACAGAACAAGCTCAGTAAACAAATAACTTTTCTTTTCACCCAATTCACAGACAAAAAAAATCAGCTTTTTACCAGTTGAAAGGCAAATCCGAAGTTTATATTTCCTAGAGAAGTTGAAATGTAAGAAATCCACATAGTTACATAAGTATCTGCCCTTAAGAAATATAGGAAATCTTTGTAGGGATGTAAGTTTATTATACTTTAAAATACGTTCTCCTCCCCTCCAGTAAGTTATTGCAATAGTAAAAAAAAAAAAAAAAAAAAAATTCTCAATCATCTTATTCAAGTTTTCAGTAAATAATTTTTGCTATATATTTACAGCAAGGTCAATTTTTTCTCCCTGAATTTTCTTGCATATAATTCATTTGAATGGAGTGGCTTCTATGTCATCTTTAATCTTATAAATGCATCTTATGTCCAAATTATAAGTCCTGGAAAGGAGTGACCTATAATGAATTCTTAACCACAGCTATATTGCTGAACAAATACACTTCTCTAATGTGCAAACTGTTAAATGTTTTCTTATCATACTAAAAGTGTGAATTAAATTATAATATGATGAAAAAAGTAACAGTTTGCAGTAATTCCAAATGTGGCAAATCTTCAGTAGTGCATAAAATTATTCAGTGAACTGTGGAAAACATCAGAGCAATTCTAGCCTTAAAGCTTTTCTTCCAACAACCAAAAAGTGCCAAAAACAAGCAAGCATAGCTAAGCATTTCATCTTGGAAGCAGCTTATTGAATTAATAAGACAAGTCAATTAATGTAATGCTCTGTTGCTTCAGGATAAAACATGAAAAGGAAAAATATGGAGCTGTTTACTGTAGTGAGATCAAGCAACCATGAAGCCTGTAAAGCTAAAGTTGCTCATTTCTCTAAATCCTAAAGAAATGATCAGCATAACCATTGTATATGCTCTCTTTATTCGTAAATCATCTGTGAGATGTAAATCTTCAGCTGTCCAGACATTGTTTTGATACCAATTTGTTCCTCTTGTGAGTATGTTTTTACCTCTATATTACACAAACTTGAAACTGAATAGTCAGTATCATTCACAGTGCTGGATGTTGGGTTGTGTTGAGTGGATCACCTGTGTCGTTGGCATCTTGCTGCTAACAGGTGAGAAGTGTTACCATGAGGCAAGGAGGGTATTTTGGGTGGGTTTTACACTCAGTTCAGCCTGTGTGTTGTAGAGCGGTGCAGAAAATCAAGAGCTGCAGGTGAAAACCTTCTGTATTTCAGCAGAGCAGCTAGCTTTTCAATCATGGTGAGGTTCCGATAAATTGAAAGTTAAGGTTGGTAATCTTTGCTTTCAGGTCAGTTCTTCAATTTTCATTTAACTTAATGTTAGGCTTGTATGTGCTCAGAAATCCTGATTCTGGGTGTCTATAAGAAAGAGCCTGAGAAGGATGGGGTCAATCAGTGACGAACAAATAATTTTCCTATATAATAGACAGTATCTTCCTAGCAATCCTTATAATGCAAACTTTGGTTTTGACTTGGAAAGTGATAAAATTCTGATCAATAGCTTTTCTTGTTGTGAGCCTATATTTTTCAGCTCTTCTACCCCAAACCACTGCCTTTGATTGTAAAGCACTAATTAGATCAGTTTAAATAGGGCTACTGCAGGTTAATGAGGAATATAGCAAGTAATAGACTTTTGGTAGAGTTGAGTACTTTAATTATTCAGGCACGGATAGCTTTCATGCCTCGCAGCAATATATGGAGAACAAGCCTCCCATAGCTATTCCAATCAAATTCTGTGGAGAGCATAAGGGCAGCAGAGGAAAAATGTAAACTGAAGGCATCAATGCATGGACTGGGGCTATAGACGTTTTGTGAGGTGTAGTTGGTTTTTGGGTCGCCTTTGCCTTGTGTCAAGGCTGCAGACGATGTACCAATAGTAGGTGCTTCATAGTGGAATTACTATAGTGCCCAGGTTGGTGTGGGAAGGAAGGATCGTAGGGGCTAATAATCAATTACAAAGATGTGCTAAGATCTTTTTAAAGCTTTGGGCTGCTCTTTGTTGTTTTGTCCATAAATCTTGAACAGCACTGAGTATAAGAAATCCTGTTATCTGTATTTTTTTTCTGTGTAGCTTTATTCTGTGGTGGAGAAAGGGATGTAATGGGGTAGGAGACATATAAGTATTTTTGTAGGATGCCATTAGAGGCGCTATTGAGGTGCTGATATTGAGAAAAGATGTGGCAGATTTGAGAGCTCTTAAGGTTTGTCCCTAATTCAGATGTCTCATAGATCATATATAATGGGCAGTCTTAAAAATCAGAATACAAATAATTATTGAGGAAAAGCACTTTTAACTCAAGAGTGGAGCTGCAAAACAATACTGTAAACAAGAAAATAATGTGGGTCAAATCCTTTTTTTAAGGGAAATAGGTGTATTTGAGTTGGTTAAGTTTTGCTGTGCCTTCAGTTGAGGTGAGTGACAAAAGTAAAAATACTAACAGTAAATATTAAACCATTTAAGATGTATTTCAATTTGTAAAATATGTGAATGTCTGGATTATAAGTTCAGGGTTGGCTGTTTCATTCTGTGTTGCCCAGGGATGGTAACCGTGGAACAAAATTCTTATTGGGAGAGCATTCCAAGGTGGAAGCTGTGGGGTACACAGACACAAGATCTACAGAGAAAAATGGTAAGTTGGGGCCTGCCAGTTTGAAATGATATTCCATCTCAAATAATTAGAAAAGGGTTGCAGAGGCTGGAGCTGTAAACAAATCAAAGTTGTCTGACATAAAGAGGAAAAAGATGGGATCTAAAAAAAGGTTTTTCAGTTATGAGGGTAGAGTGGAATACTCGTTATAAGCTCATGGTGCAGCAAGTGATGAGATTAGTTTTGTTGAATAAAACCAGTGGGCTCTTATCACCTGCCTTGTTTTGTACGTCAAGTAAAAGAATAGGCTTTTGTGTAAGCAGAATATAATTTTTTGCTGCCTACAACAAAAGCCGAGCAAAAATGGGCTGAAAAGGAAATAGGTCTATAAAAATATTCAGAAATCAGCTGTTGAGGGAATAGAAAAGCTTACAGAGATTGCGAAATTCTTGTAATAATCACATTTCTGCACAGATGGGCCGGAAAGGCCAGTGTAGGTGTGTAACACTTTTAGGGCTTCAGGTACTGGAGTTTTTTGCCTGTGACCCCTGCCTTGCTTTTCTAAATCTTCTCTTGTGTTAGCTCACAAGAAAAAGTTGTAAGGGCATACCAATTAAGGTGACTGTTTTTATCCACCCTTTTTTTTTTTTTTTTTCTATGTAGTCACTGTTTTGAGCCTGCCAGTACTTAGGAGTCAAGGTCAGGAGAAAATGAAGCAACACGAATCAAGCAGTCATTAAAGCTAGCTCTTCAAGGCATACATGCAGACTGTGAGACTTTTTTTTGTTGCACTAGCAGGTGCTGCTTAGTGTTTTATGTCTTTGAGAGTCTGGTGGCCAAGATGAATGGAGGAAAATCACCAAGCTGCTTAAGGAAAAGCATCACCACCTGATTGTTCCTCTCGAGCAGCTTTGAAGATGCATCCCACTCTCTGATAAAAAAGCAGGAAGTTATAACAAGGTTGCATGTCTTCTTCTGGAGGAAAGCTTTATTTAGATTCTTGTACTCTGTGGCAAAGCTGTAAGTGCAATTATCACACATACATCAATCAAATTCAGGCTAGACTTAGATCAGCAAATTGTATGGAGAAACAAACCTGCTTACAGCAGATCCAGTGCAGTCCTTTGGTAGCAAGTACTCGGTGTTGTAAATGTTGGACTTGTTGTTGGCAGAGTTGAAGAAAGGCTGGAGGGTGTCTGGAGGTGCGCTGAGAGAGGCAGAGATGTCTCTGAGAGGTTTCCTTCCCTGCTTACATTCATTACAAAGATTTTAACAAGTCTCAGGTTGGTCCATCAATTACTGCTCTAGGAGAAAACTAATGGAAGATTTGACCGTGGGCTTGAATTCACTAAGAGCCAAGTCTGTTTTGTCCTTAAGGATTTTCAGATGATATTCAGCATTAATTTAGTAGTGAGGTTCTTCAGGATGCAGAACTATTTGAAGGTTCAAGTACTGTCTCAAAGATACTTTCAGGAAAGACTGTTTGAAAGAGGGGAACACAGACCATTGACTTCAATCTGTAACACTTCCTAACTGTTACTCTGTTTCATATTGGTGTGTGTGAGATACTAATGGGGCTTTATCTGTTTCCCCTACAAATCTGGCTGGAGAGTCTTTTAGAGAGAAAAAGGAACTGAAGGAGTGGCAGGAAAAAAAGCCCAGACAAAAGCTAGCATCTGTGTGCTTGGATCCCAAATTGAGCATTTGATAGCAACTTAGGCTGTTCCCAACTTTAGATATCAGGTCCAAGAACAATCCAAACAAATTAGTGATAAATTTTCCGTTTGCAGAGGCATAAAGAAACAGCAGCCCTACAGTGATCACTGTGCTGAGTTCTTGGTGTTGGTCAGGGTGTAAAAGACTGTAGGTGATGCAACAAAGGGGACAGGTGAAGGAACTGGCAATTTAGTCCTCTGCTGCAAACAAAGAATCAGCAGCAGCTGCTTGGTATACAAAAGGACACAGCTGAAGTGGACCCTGTGGCCTTGAGCTGAGGATTGCTGGTGTGTGCAGTGCAAATATTGGAGCTGCTGGCACGG
>JAOWBP010004220.1:14331663-14343349 GCA_028571105.1 Tragopan temminckii | reverse complement strand
CTCCTAGCAACAGAAGTTCCTTTTATTGGCAGAAGGGTGAAACACAAGAGAAACTCTTCTCCACAGGAAACATCAAATGCTATTATAACTGCTGACACCACTCTGGCCAGAGATAGATATTCAATTAACCAACTCACTTTTTGACTTCTGCACACCCTGCTCTGTGATTCAGTTCCCTACACATATTGTATGCAAAACACCAGCTCATCTCTGTCTGCTCATAACATGAGGATGGGTACACGGAGGCACAACACCTGAGTGATCCAAACCAGAGGATTTCAGTCTGTCCTTAGAGCTGGGACTGTCAGACTTGCACAATTCATTCTGCTCTGTAATACAGACCAATAAGTCACCCCTTTGCAGAGCTAGTCCTGTTAACATGCCAACGGTACAGCTTCAGCACAGAACTCTGCTCTCCATCCTTCCCTTGGAAAATATATTCCATAGAACATCCTGAGTTGGGACTCACAAAGACTATCAAGTGCAACTCCTGACTCCAGACAGGATCACCCAAAATTCATATCCCATGTCTGACAGCACTGTCCAATGCAAATTTGGGCAGCTTGGTGCTATGACTACTGTCCTGGAAAGCCCATACCGGTACCTTTTATTCTTTCACAATAAATGATTATTTTCTTCTAATTCAGATGAAATATGGAATCTTTGACTATAAAAAGACAAGAGACCATTCCCAACTGCAAGAGCCACTGGCCACTGGAATACAGATACTTTGGAATCCCTGTTACTGGTGATTCAGAAGGTCAGATCAGATCAGTGTTTGCCTGGAATGGAGTGCAAGTATATTTAATTCTGCCTTTAAGTCAGGAGATAAGAATAGGTGACCTCTTGTGGTCTGTACTTCAGTGAGAGGAGAATAAAACATTTTACAACTTCTGATCAAATTCGCATTCTGCATGAAGCTGGAATACACACTGGGCCACGGAGGCTCATGAAGTCTCAGCATGGACCCAAAGACATATAAATTGTCAACAAAGCATGAATAAATGTGATTAGCTCCTTACTGTTTTCAACATCTAAAAATCTCCCTCTCCCCTTTCTCCAATCTGCTAAGGCAGCATTTCCTAAGCAGGAAAGAGAATCCCAGAAAACTCCAGCCTTGAGTTGTATTTTATCTGGATTTAAATTCTTGGGGCATCTTTAGAAAACTTCATTCATGGCCACATCCTTAATCATACAGAGCAGGAACACACTGTAAGTGCAGTAAATTCCTCATAACTGTCAAGATGCTTTTATTTTCTTCTCCCCATGACAAATTCCCTCCTATCCAAAATTATGTGAAAAGGAATAATTGTGAAAAAGGCAAATTCATGTTTAGCTCTTTCGATGATTTGGCAGATTTGAAATTTGCAGACAGCAAGCACTGGTTATTTATTTTTTTCATCCCCATATATACCAGGCTTGAATAAAATCAAAAGAATTCACAGTAAAATACCCATTAACTACATTTCACAATGGAGAGAGCTGTGAACAAATGTAGGTCAGAACTTCAGCGCAAATCTTGCTGTAGGTATTGACTATTTTGAGCTGGGTAACTTGCCACTCTCTAAAGATATTTGGTTTTCAGAGAGTGTACAGATCAGATCTCTTAGAAAATGAAACTTCTATAAAGGTCTGTCCATTTGGTGATTCGTCATTATGCACCACTTCATAAAAATCTCAAGTAGACTCTTCCCTACTCTAAATGCCATTTCTGCTCTAAAGCTGTGCAAAAGGGGCTATACTCATTTCTTGTCAAGAACCTGAATCAACACTCCTGGAAAACTCCCATTAGCTTGAATGTGAATTGCCTCATGCCAATATTAGGTTATAAATATGGAATAGCACCACTGGCACAGAACTGACACTACTGTGAAATATGAGGAATGCTTACCTTGGTCTATTTTATTCTATGTGCTGCTTCAGTAATACAGCTTCCAAGGCCTACCAAGGTTTGCAATAATCCCCTAATTTGCATCAAATGTCTATCCTACATTCAATGGCTTTTTAATGTCTCTGTGATTCCAGAGGGCAGCGATACTGGACATTGAGTTTTGGCAGAAGGCCACCTGAAATATGGTGTTTCCTTTGCAGCACTTTATTAGCAAAAGACTAGGTAATAGAAAGAATGTTCATGGAGGTGTAAAATAATAATAGCATTGAGATATTGATTTATAAGGAACTGGTTTTAGTTTACAGCAGCGTAAGCAATACTTAAAGGCTGACAGCGAATAACAAAAAAAAGTATTTGAATTATTACTGGAGAGAGAAATGTGAAACACAAGGAGCTACAAACCAAGCAGCAAGCTAGAGATCAGAATAAGATGCATCATCAGCACAGGGAGTTCTAGAAGGGAGTGCAAGACATCAATTAAGCCAATATTTTGCAAGCAAAGAAAATGGAAGAAGAGAGAAACTTGTCCAAGCAAGCTAGCGGAAGAACCAAGAAATCAAGAATGAGGCTGCAATCTTTATTTCCATTGGCTGTAACATTTTCTTTTCAAACGAAATGACATTAACTTGACGTTAACACAGTGCTGCAACACCAGTGTAAGTGAAAGACTAAAGGGACAGCTTAACCAAAACAGATTGCATCACTAAATCACCTTTCTTTCTGTCAGGGATGAAGATTAATCAAGACGGAACTAAAAGTGTGTCTTTGATAAAATACTTAAGTGGCCACACTTGAACTGGAAATTATTTGCATCAACTAGAGGATGAAACAGTAATTTTCCACTATGCTGCAGGAAATAGCAGCTTGCTAAATAACTCTTTTAACTTTCCTCTGACACCTATTGATTATATTCAATAGAAATTAAGAGTAGAAGGCAATTAAGTTCAAAATTTAATGGTGTTCTGCTCCTGTTAATTTACCACCTGACCTGATCGATACATTGCACTAGATAACAATCTATTCCAGCATCCCTTGGTTCCGCCAGCATCCCTTCCATTAAAATTATTATAATGACAAACAAGTAAATTTTAATCAAAAAATACATTAAAAAAAATAATGTATAAGATAATTAAAAATTGGATTATTCACAGTTGCGGTGATAAAACAGCTTAAAACTATATTGATATTTTCAACACAGAGCTTGGACTTTGTCAAAATATTGGATAAGCTACAACCTTAGCCCTGCAGAACCCTCTGGAAGTCAAAATATCAAACGAGTTTTAAACAGCTCACACACACAGCAGCATGAGAGAAACAAACAACCCAAACACCTTAATCTAGAGGGCAAAACTGCAATGTGAAACTAAAGATCAATAGCAGTGAAAGAAACAGTATTGCGCCGCAGTTTCTTTTGTACATAGCAGTTAAGGTCTCCAGGTGAATAAACACAGTGTAGATTTAGTGTAGAATGAGCTCTGTCAAAACCAAACAGAAGTTCTGATTTGACTGACATTGGAATGATGAGGTGTAGGACCTGTCTCCAAAACTCAGCAAGCACTTTTAAATTCACTAAAACATTAAGGAAAACAGGGATGGGCCAGCACTCAGCACCTCCTCTACTCCCAAAGGTGGCACATGAGAGCTGGAGGCTTACCCACCCCTCACCCAACTTCTGAGCATCCCCTCATCTCTTGCCCTGCAGCTCCACAACGCACTGGATGGCCTTGGTGACCACAGGGACTCTTCTGCCATCCCATCCTGCAGAACTAATCCCTGAAGCAAACAATCCAGTAGGAAATAATGACCAGCAGTACAGCAAGTGTCAAGCAATGGAGCTTTTCTTTCGAGAAAGACCTCCATTCAGCAGCAGAATCATCCATCATCCCTCTCCACAGGTGTGTCTATGTGCACACATGCGTGCCGAGGTAGCTGGCTGATTTCATCAGTTCTTGTTTTTCTCTTTTTTTTTTTTTTTTTTTTTTTCAAAAATTAAACATATAAGCATAAATTAAAAACAAAATAGGATGAGGTTTTCTCAAGATAGTCTCTTCCTTGATCGGCTGTATCTCTGCCAGCACTCACTGCGTAACCAGAGCACCATTAATCACTATGAAACATTTTCATTTATTTTGACACCCAAGAAAAATTAGAAGGAAAAACATTTTTGGATGGGAATGGAAAGCAGGCTGTAGGAGTATCTCCTTTTACCTTAGGGCTACCTAAAATGGAGCATAAAACAGGACTCTGTCGGTCTGCCCCTCACACTTCTATGTGTGTTTATCTCATCCTTCACAGATACAGCAACAATTGTATGGTTTTACCGTATTTAGATACCGCACAGAAGCATTTTAAGAAAGAAAGATTATGGTCCCCTGCTGGGGAAAAGAAACCAAGCATAGACTTCCTGGTCCCTGCAAAACTCCTGGCAAGAACTTCCCAGCATCTACAGGGCTGTTCTCTTAGAGAAAACAAACAAAAAAATTACTGTAATAATTTCAGGCACCTGTCACTTTAGCTGAAAAATGTGGTAGGAAGCAACAGCATCTACATTCCTTGATATACTGCACTATGCCACAAAGTGAGTGAGTATAGGGGTAGACAACCAAAATATGTTGTACAGGCAGGACACCTCTCTTACACAACTGATTTATGCCCATGGAAAGCTGGAGTTAGCAAGATCTAATATTTCAGGGAAAGCCAGCAGAACAAGCTCACAATCCACATCCTGAGCACAGGGATATCACATAAAGCCTTGCCCGTAACTCTGCTCAAAGCTGCAGGCTCAGCAGAACCAGGCTGTGTTCTGGAAGGCCCTCTTACTTCTTTTGGGACTTGCCAGCAGTGCTAATGCTCCTGGCTGCACATTTCCTCCAGATTCATGACCACCGAACAGTCATATTTAGGAAAGGAAAGCAAAAAAGTATCAACACCAGAATAAAAATCCTGCCAAATGCAATTAGTACTCTCTAATAAGGTGTAGATATCCACTTAAATAAACCCAGCGAAACAAAAAGCACAGAGCTAGCACTCTCAATGGTGGTGAAAATGCAGCAGAACAGGTCATTAAGACCCAGTCGGTTCTTACATGATGCACTGCTGACATCAAGAAAGTGTATTTATCACTTTGCATTTTCAGCAGCAGCAAGTAACAGGGATCCATGTGTTATATTTGCATCTTATCTCACACCACGTAAAGCAGAGCCTAACTAATGCTAACTAATAAACAGTTGGCAGTTTATTTGATTTAGGAATGTATCTTCCATCCATGAACAGCCTGCTCATTGAGGGCATTGATTACCCTTTGGTTCTTACAGAACTATCGAGTGAAAATTTCCAAGAGGACATTTTGCTTTCCAGCTCTCATGGAAACATTTCAGACGTGCACTACTGCCAGTTTGTTAGCTAGGCTGAAGTCCTTTGTTTTAAACCACCACCAATGTACTCCTGAAGTACTGCTTCCTCACAGGTCGTATGTATGGATTAGATCTGAGACCTCACAGGTGTTTAAAAGCAAGAATTTCTATTGCTATTTCTATTGGTTTAATAGTAATCCAATAATAAGTGATTCTAATCCCCATTTTCTTTCTAAATACCAGGCTACTTTTCTTTATGAATACAGAGAGGAAAGGAAAAAAAACCATAATTAAAGAAGGTTAAATCAGTAGGGTAGAAGCTCCTTACAGGGTTTAAATTATAAAAGCACTCACAGGCAGTTTTTCTTCTACACCAAATACATTTTTTAACAATTAGGCTGTAATATTATTAGCATTTCTGCCCCAGACTACCACACTGCATCACACGCAGATACACACAGACCTTTCATACCATCTCTCCTTACCTTTGCAGGACCAACTTCCTCACCATTGAAGACCAGGAAAAAGAAGAAAGAGGAAAGAAAAAAAAGCTTGTACTCCTGTACAAACAACACCCAACCTCACACTTAACTTTCAGCCTCCCTACTACCTGCTCGGCCAACAAAGCCCCAAGGTGCAAAGTGCCCACAGCTGCTCCTCCTCTCAGCCCTAAAGGAAGACCTCATTAAACCTGTGTGGGAGCTCCCACGTAGGGCTCCTGCCTAATCACTGATTTTGGAAACAGCTACAGAGCTGTGGGAAGCTGCCAACACTAACTTCCTAAAGGTTAATACTTACAACTACATTTTGGCTGATATTTTCAAAGTTGCCTAAAGGGAATGGATGCCTAGTCCCCATTAATTTTAATAGGAACTGGGCAGGAAGAGTCCTTATGGGGCTCTGACTATTTCAGCCCATTACTGCTGGTGACATAAGGCTTGATATTGCAGGAGGCTGATTACCTGCTGAGAGTGCTGGAGCAAATGCAGCTCCCATATTTTGGCTTGAAAAATTGAATAAGTGAAATGCATGAAGAGTGTGGCTGTGCTTACCATAAATAATGAGTTTAAAATTAAAGTGGGTCATGTGGAAACGGCCTCACCCAAAGCTTGTTATAATTGAGTGTTCCTGATTCCTTCAGAAATATACTGATTCAATGCAGGGCACACACGCAGACATTTTCACTAAAGATCTGTACGTAAGGGTCATTACATTCAGAGTTAAAGCTTTCTAATCCGTGTTGTCAATTTATTCTTTTTATCAAGAAACTATCACCTTTCAAACTGTTTCCAGCACCAGGCAACAGCCAGTGAGAGACCTCGATGGTATACAATTGAGTTTGAATTTTAGGAACTTTGAAACCTCCCTTATTCATTTTATGTAGGAATCCTAATTGTACGCAATACACATAGACTGCATCCACTGTAATTACAGATCACTTCTGATCACAGTCCCCATCTTGCTGTGTGCTACTGAGCAAGCTCAGCTGGGAAATCTGTGAACTCAAACCAATGCTTTTTGTTAGGGATCCTCATTTGTGGGCACCGGGGATCATTTGAAGAGTGCAAGTCAGACAGGAATGCTGTTATTTACTTAATTTGTGTGTGCGCAAGTGCTGTTTTTGCACACACAACTTGCAAGCAGTGTTTCAGAGAATTATTTGGGGCAGAATGCTTAAATCTGTATAGCACAGCTTCTTTCCACTCCACTGTCTTTTGCATGATAGTTACAGAAAGGAAAGGCAGCACTTTTAAAATATTATTGCATTTTGCCATACTACATCAGTGCTTGTGCTTGCTTCACCTTGAGCAGTTGTTGCAGTGAACTGGGTGTTTCATGGAAACATTAACTGCCAAAGAGGAATAATGCTTTTCTGGGATAGCAGATTAGCAAACTGCTTTCTGACAAATATGGATGGAGACCTGTTTCAAAATCTGCAGGGTATGTACCTGCTGAGTAGGAATCTTGGCAAAAAGTCTGATTTGAAATAAAGCTTTTCCTTGAAGTGTACTTACTTGATTCCTAAATGTAAGGCAATTCTGTGATGTCAGTGCGTGAAAATCACCCAAAAGACGTTGTGGGCAGACAGACATCAGGTCCTACAGCTACCTGCTGTGCTCTGGAAGGAGAGACTGGAAACGTGTGTGATCAATTTTATGGATTATCAATTCTCTGAAATCAATAAAACACCTGCTAACTTGTCTGCCTCTAGCTGCAGTGGCCAGATTAATCCATGGAGTTCAACACAATGGACAATCCTCGTGCTAAATTAGTGACTCTCATTGGAATTTACTGCATCAGTAAAAAGAATTAATGACTTGTATTCTTCTTACAACCATTTGGTCATTGTCTCTTTAAAATTGCATCTTGCAATAGCTTCAGGTTCTTGTCTCCTAAAGAGCAATGTTTTCCACTTTTACTTAATCACCCATTTCCTTTGTGTTCATATCCTAATCCTACAAAACACATTCCAGCCTCATGAACTAGCTCCTTGTTTACAGACACAAAGTAGCTGTGAAAGAAAAGAAAAAATCTTAATGTTCTGCAATACACCAATCACGCATTTTCTCCACCACGCTGGAGACGCCTGTGGGCAAGCAGCATTTCACAGCCCTGGCACACTGAAAACACAGTATCTGATGCAGAAAAGATGTACGACGTGACCCTATGCAGAATTAGCCACTGAGAAATATGGTCCCTCCTGACAAAGATAAATTATCATCTGAATTACTGCAGAGGTTTGGTGCAAGGAGATGTAGTACAGATGCTAACCTGACCTTAATGTTTCACTAAGCTCCTCTTGGCCACTGGTTAGCTGAATGTTGGCTCTTGACATTCCCTAAGCACCACAGGAAAGATTAATAGCCAATCACCATTCTCTTCATTTTCAAAACTCAACAAACCATGTCCTCATTTGGCAGAAACCAGTGGCTCTCTCTGGATTTCCACAGCTGAAAACCTGGCTCTGGGTGTCCAGTGCTTTCTGGACGCGTTTTTGTTGTCGTACTGATACCACACATGGGTGCCATGTCCTATGACACAGATAACCTCAGTGTTTATTTAAAAGCAGAGTGTAAATGTCTAAAACTGTACTTCTTGAGGTGCCACATATCCTATTTCAGCTGGCAAGATTGCTCCATACAGACATAGTGCTTGGTAACAAAGCTCTTTCTCCAGCCAGCTTGCTACCTCTGCTTCCAAAACCCCCTTTCCAATATTATGATTAACACTTAATTCCACCTTTAGGACAAGAAAACTCCTACTGCTTTTCCATTTAGCCTCTGGCTGGCTTATGAGAAGTATTTTAGAGAAATGTTACTTTCCTCTGTATGTTCCCATGTGCCTTCCCGCAGCTATGCAGCCATGCTGGGCTCTGATTTCATTGTAAAGTGGCTGCTTGTGCACCTTGGTGGCTGCAAAGGTGTGGGCACTGAGGCTGCCAGCTGGGGTGTGGAAAGTGCCTGCTCACCCTGTGCAGGTGGAGGTACAGCCACACTGATGGCTTCTTCCCTTCTTAAAAAAGAAAAGCAATGACAAAATTGGAATAAAAAATGTTTTTCCTGTGGAAGAAAATAATTGGGATTGAAGTTTGCTCTGCACACTTCAATACTCCATCAGGGGTGGATTAGTCAGCTCTTTGGGCATGGTATTAGAAAGGTGATTGCTTTGCTTCGCAGGAAACCACAATGTCGATCAGAAAAGAAAGAAATAAAAGATGTCGGTAGGGAGATAAATTATAGCAGAGATGAAGATGTGCTCAGGTGATCTCAATAGCAGCACTATCCTCACCCCAGAGAGACAAGCTCATCCGTCTGCTTCTCCCCAGTGCTGGGCCAAGGTCTGCAGGCAGCACACACATGGCACAAATGGGAACTTCATCCCATGTTGGCTACAAATTTGACCCCTGAATATCCTCCCATGGTGTACCTCAGCCACCAGAACATGTCTACACTTCCAAACAGCACTGGGTGCTACGCTGAGGAAGATGACCCTCCATAAAGTCAGCTCCTCTGCACCGGCTGCAATAGCAGGGCATCTCCAAGGACATTTCAAGAAGATGTGTTTCCAGACAAAAGCAAAGTCTGAAAATATTCCAGCACAAAGTTAGGCTTCTTTCTCTGCCTCTATTTAATAGTGTATGCGATACGCTGTGATTTTTTTTTTTTTTTTGAGCTTACTAAATGGGTGTCAGTAGGGAGCAGATACATTTTTTTCCTCTTCACAAATGAAGTCATCTGAATTCACCAAATCAAAAAATACGAGACTCCCGCTCGGTTCCGTGGTGCTGCAGAAGGACAGGGCTATAGATTTTCCCAGGAGTGTGAAATAATTCACCAAGCCTGCTCGTTATTCATACAGACAGTGCATTAATAATGTGGGACCCTGAGATCTCCTCTCATCTAGGCTGAAGCAGAGCTAGAGGGATGAGAAGCTGACTCCTTCCATTGCAAAAAAGCATCTTTTTTTCTCCTTTTTTCTTCAAGAAATAAAAATTGATTGAAAGTATTTTCACAGAGTAGGGGGGGTGGGGGGAGGAAAGGAGGGTGGAAGGCTTTTTGGTGATACCACTTAAAGTACACACAAGATAAATAGAAAAGCATTGGCTTTGTGACGGTGAACCATTTTCACTCGATGTAAGTGCTGATAGATACAGGATTATATCTAACAAAGTATTTGCTAAGGATCTGACTCAAAGTCAATAGGAGTCTTTCATCTGACTCTGCAGGGCTCGAATCTTGCTCTCACTCTGAGAGCTTTCCATATTTCCCACCTCTTGCTGTGTGTGCCCACCTCTTGCTGGCATGAGCTGGGGCAGGGTATGTGGGCAGGAGCCGGCTCAGGCTCCTGCAGGTGTGAGCTGAGCCTCTTCTTGTGCAGGACAAAAGCCCTTTAATTATGAATGCTCACTTTACAGCTGGCAAACTGTCCATAATTTAAAAATAAAATAGCTGAAGCTCTTGTCAACAGTGTGGCTACAAGTACTGCCTGCCCAAGGAGTGACATACGTGCCTTTTTATTTGGAGGGCAGATGCCAGTAAAGAGCCCAAGTGTTGACAAATGCTATCCTCTCCCTGCTCCTAATAATGCACAGTGCAGTATCTACGATCAATAGCATAGGGAGAGTTGTGAGGTGCTGGCCCAGAGCGGCATTAAAAGTCGTGGTGCTCCCAAGAGTCATTAAGACCTGTGTTGAGTTTGTTAGCACTGTCCTGACAAAGTCTGATGTAAATTCACAGGGCTGCATGGTGGCTAGTGATGGATGGTCCTCAAACTAATAGAAACCTGAAGTATGTACATGCGAGTGAATATTTCATATATTACAGAATGATTTGAAAGCTGATGTGCTCCAAGGCCAGGCTAGGAGAATGGGAAACACTGGGTTCATTTCATTTTATAGTTCGTATCAGTGAGTGATTTCCTTTGCCCTGATGCATGGCTGATATAAAGCAGGCCAGCAGCAGGTATGGGGAGCTAGCACACTGGTCCTGCTCCATGGGAGCTAACACTTTAAATCCTGTATTGCTGACAACATGGAAGGGGATCGCTTAGACCTCGGCAGTGACATTTCCTAGAGGAACAACTTGGAGAGAGAGATAATGCACAGAAACTGGGAATACTTGTAGTAATGCCTTCCTCCTTTCTCACTGATTCTGACCAGCGCTAAAAAGCTCTCCTTTCCTAAAGGCCAACATGCACCGCCTGTGTGATGATCCCTTCTTGACCAGTTTCTAAAGCCAGTGCATGTGCTTTTCTTGGATTGCATGCTCTGTGGTCCAATCAATTTCACAGAGAATTGTGTAAAAGATGCTGACTGGCTCTGACAGTTTGAAAGAGAGTGGAGGAAGAGTGAAGAGAAGGGAACAGGGAATTCAAGCATTACAAAAGTACGTGCCTGAGAGCATCCTTAACCATAACACAGTAAACTTCAGTACTGTTGAACAAATTATGTATTATTCAAGGCGTTGAAGAACACATGGGCATAACCACCTGCTGAGTGTATAGAATGGCTCAATACCTCTGTAAATGATATGGTAACATGCACATTATTTGCTGTATGAAAGTGACAGTACTAAAATTATGAATATTTTGTATTCCTGTTACGTTTTTAGAGCAATGATATGAAGTATTCGAGCTGTGAGAATATTTCTAAAGCTCTTCTTTTAATACATATGCAGGAACCCCAGGGGGTCACTTGGCCTCTGTGCCCACTTCCTTCACATTTGTTGTTTGTGACCAGGCTACATCAGTGTAGAAAAGGTGTTCTATACCTGTGTCTGATCAAACACTCATGCTGGTATACTGAGTACTAAAGTGTAGTACAATTAACTTCCAAAAAAAAATCTCTGCCTGCAACAAAAAAGTGACCACAAGACTGCTTTGCTAATGGAGGCAACCGAAGAAAACTACAAGTATGTGTAGACAGTCAAAAAGGAGAGGAGAG
>JAOWBP010004220.1:14302015-14328099 GCA_028571105.1 Tragopan temminckii | reverse complement strand
AAATAATTGCCTCATCTGGAAAGAAATGCTGCTGCATGTACTACTTGTCAGGTGCATTTGGTTTGCTGACATGGGATTTTTGAAAGCCAACAGGTACCACAGAAGAGAGATCCCAACAATTCAGAAAGCCATTATCTGACAAAAGATCATTTAGTTATCTCTTAGGAGTAAGAGGAATTGTGACAATCAACTCAACCCCAAATCCTTGTGTTTTTCTAAGAAATAGTTCTTCACATAAACTCTCTGTTCCCCCATCCAAATCATATTGAAAGCCATAAAAACATTCGCATTGGTTTGACTCATCTTACAGTCATGTCCTAAGAGAAGAAGGATTTGTGATTTTATTGATTGCACATACAACAATAACAATAATGTACGTGGTAATAAGTATTTCTAATTTTAGGTTATGTATACTGTTTGGTAAATATCTGTGAATAAACTAAAAGCTTCATTTTCTCTTAATTTCCTGTATGAGTACTAATAACCACATGAGCTAGTTTTTCTCATTTGATTATCTATTCAAAATAATGGGTTGTGGTTGATGAGCTTTATAACACCTTTAATTGTAATGTGGAAGCTCAAGTTGTTGCAGCAGTAAAGAATTTAACCAGAAGTGCATAGCTGCATAGGAGTGGGAAAACATAACAAAACTATAAAAGCAATGTAAAACCCTTTTGTTACCACTGGATAGTTATGTACATTAATTGGAACTTTTAATTGTTCTGACTATAAAAATATAAGAATATACCCACAGTAATGCTACTGCTAACACTAAAGATTATGCAATGCATTATGAAGTTTTTTCTGCAGTGCTTGTTTCTTGGATGGAAACATAAGCAGAACCGTAGCTGGAAGTATTTTCCTTGAGCAAAAGAAAAATATTTTCCCGTTACTTCCATTTGTCTAGTTGCTTGAGCTTCTCAGGTTTAATATCAAAGATTAATTCCACTGAAACCATTCCATGGGAGATGTAGCATGGAAGTAGCAACCCTACACACTGCCAAGAGGTGAATTGTTAATAAAACTACTACTTAAACAGTGCACAGAGAACATTTTGGACTTCTTGCCGCAGAACACAAAGATTGTTTGTGCAGTGCAGGTGCATTATGACATTTGTTCTCTCTTGATGCTGTTTGCTGTTTCAGTGTTGAAATTACATATGTCAACTTTTAGTTAAAAGGGAAGAAAAAAAAGATGTTGTTCACAAGAAGCATTGCATTCGGAGAGTCAGTACATTTTGTTCACCTGCCTAGGGCTTGACACTGATTACTAAAGATCTCCTCACATGAGGGGTAAATTTTATTGAAACAAAACTGGTGTCCAGTCAAAAATGACATCTCTAATCCTGCTGGGTAAGTATGGATTTCAACCCTCAGGGCACCCTTTGAAATTTGGAAACTGGAATATTCCCCCCTCAGTTCCATTACTGTCATGGAAATGAGAAGAGATTTCAGAGAACATTTTTTATTGTCTTTCCAGTTGTCATCAGCAGACCTCTGACAAATCACAGCAATATGCTCAGTGCTCATATTATACATAAAATTATACATCTCATAGGTATATCTACTTGTTTTTTTAAAAAAGAGAGGAAATAATATTCAAAGACATTTTGTAGTGCTTACTAGGGTTGACCTGGATGGTAGACAGAAAAATATACATATTGCATAAATGTATTTCAAAATTGATGGACTTTTAAAGAACATGGATTATTGACTGCAAACTTCTCCTTGGGAGCCATTCCCATCTGTTACAAAAAGAATACTTAGGAATTTAAATAACAATGTGGATTATTGACCTGATGGTCTGAGTGCAGTGGAAGTTTGAATCTTTGTCACAAACAACAGAAATGACGCTTTTTTTTTTTTTTTTTAACAGTTCATGGTCTACTGAGCTAATGTGTCTTCTGGCTTTGTTTCTACAATAATGGCCTCATCCAACTCATTTAAGTCAATAGGGGATTTTCCATTGATTTTAAAAGGAGAGGAAAGCACCCTAAACACATCTCAGTCAAGAGTGCTATGAATGTCTTGCTGACAACTACATCCCATGAGGTGGTTGCTTAGGTAAGAAGGCAAGAGAAATAACTTTGGTTGCTTATTTGCTATTTCCCCTCTTGCAGGAAAATGGGAAGATTAGAAATGCATAGGAACTCACAAATCAGGAGCACTTTTGCTCTTTCTTCAAGAAACTTTGGAGATGAACAGAAACGTCCTATCATGACTTACATCTTTTTGACAACAGTCATTAGCAGGACTTGATAGGAAGAGCATATGACCCCTTCTGAGCAGTCAGTTCAGGATGCCCTGAAATTTGGGAATTTGCAAGAGGGACAGAATCAAATTCTGGAAAGGAATTTGGGCTACTAAGGATTGCAACTGTCCATGGCATTATGACCATCCTCATATGTCCTAGCTTCCTGAACGTCTTTATTCTGCATAAGTTTAAATATTAAAGTGTAGAAATTACCTATCATTCTTACTATAAGACAGGGACAACTGTTTGCTACTGCCTGCAAATGGATTAATTCTAATTGGAGGACACCTAACTCCTGAAAACACGTTCATTTTTTATCTCAGTTATAAAGCCACCTTGAGTTTACACACCGCAGAGTGAAATATTTTATTGTAAGTACGAACCTACAGTGGATGGCTGTGATTTAAAACACCTAATCAGCTACAGGCGCTGAGTGCATGCCTGGCAGAAGCCAAGAAGCCATCTTCTAGTCATCTCTGTTCTTTATATCTCTAGCTGAGAGGTAATAATAAAAGCATATTTTGCACTTCAAAATTATAACTTGCCTCTGTATTCTAGCAGAGTCTGAACTTATCAGTAAACAAACATAAAAAAGGAAAAACAGCACTACTGATTTGTGTTATACATTGTGGAAGTCATTAACTATGACTCAGGTAGCAAAACTTATACGTTCTCTCTTTGACAGTGATGACAATTTAATAGTATTTGACTCTACTGAGTTGCACTGAGCATCCTGCAGCAATGAGAAAGGTTGTTTATCAAAATGATAAACATGTTTTCATTTCCTCCTTGGCTGCATGTATGTGATCAGAAGTCTAAGACCATCAAGAATTCACTTATTCTGGCCACCAGGCAGACATTAAGCTATTCAGGACCATCTGTGCTTGAAATGAGCTCCATTTAATGGACCTTCCTAGGGCAGGTCAGTCATAATGAATGCGTGTGTGCATGAATGCATGAGCAAAGCAGCACTTCGGTGAGACTTCTTGGGTTGTTTGGCAGAGGCACAGGCAGCTGATAGGTAAGACAGGCCTTTCTTTTTGGGGTCATGTGCCCAGTGATTTTAGAATTCAGACCCTCTGTTGCATTTGTTTCTATCTCATCTTCAATGCATCACGTAACCTGATTCAGCTGAAGGCTGTTATGAGAAATTGTTTGTTTCTTGCAGAAAAACAGTGATACCCAGACAACTTTATATGCTCTGCTGGTCAGATTCTGCCCTCTTTTACACCATATATAGTAACTATAGGAAGATGAACAAAGGAGATCACATGGACCAAATCCTAACAACATTTCCAGACATCTTACTAGAAATATGATGAGATTTGATAGCCATACTTATTTATACAGCCTCAGTTAGGTCTGTGTTCCAGTGCTGTCATCCTATGTGAAATCATACACCCAGTGACATTATTCTGAAAAGTGCTTAAGTATATGCAGATACTGCTACACCTTGGGGGATCACAGAAAACTTTAAACACAATTAAAGTTCTTTAGAGTGAAAAAAAAAACAATAACACGACAGCAAAGATTCTTCAGATGCTTACAGAAACCACTGGATAAAAAAACTGCACATTTGTCACATCATGTCTTTATACAAACATCCTAGAGAATGAAAAGGTAATGCTGTGATGGTTTCTAAAAAGGATTCAGATTTGGGGGCAGCAGTTTGAAGTTTGTAGTTTGAATAAGCTTTGGAAACTTCCCAGGTGTAATTAATACATTCATACGCTTTAATCAAAATGTTTATGCCAGCTAATGTGCCAGAACCACAGACTACACTGTGCTCAGGGGAAAATATCATATTTTACTTTACTCTAAGAAATAATAAGCCACTACTCTATTACCTACAAAGGAACATTTTTGCTTCTAACAGCAATTCGCACACAAATGGAAAAACGAAGTCCCCATGCTACTCCATGAGCCATTTCATCAGTGAACAAATAAAAAACTCATCATAGCCCCACTGCAATTATACTCTCATTTTTATTTTACATAGCATCCTCTGACACGCTGTTTCTGCTCCAGAAAGAGTAGGCTCAAGTTTACAGGACACATTTCTTCACATACAGTGACAATGGCCGCAGAGCAAGCAGGGTTGCTATTTATTTTGGTGAGGGAAGGATAACTGCAGCTCACCAAGTTACAGAACAGTTGAATTGGGCCCATGAACATTTAATTACACAAAGATACCCCCAAAAATAAAAATAAAAATGAATGAAAGTATAAAATGGTAGTGTTAAGCCAGAACCCAGGTTTCTAATTCATATTTAATTCTTGCCCATTACGATAACTGACATAAATAGATTCATGGGCTACTAATTATATGCAGCGTTGCAGTAAGGGTGGTATTTGTAACTCACTGCACGTGTTCTGTGTGCCTCCTGGTTATACACTGCATTAGTTTTGCCCTGGGGATCAGAATAGGCTGCAATGTTCTGTTTCCTAAATTTATATTTACATTTTCATTAATATTCAGTATTTTCTTTGTCATTATGTGGCACATATACTATTTTCAGTGTGGAGCACTCCATGCAACACACACGATTCCCACTGTGAATCATTAAGTTTTAGGTTGGGATATCATTTTTGTGAACGCTGTTGCTATGAGAGAGTTCTGGAGACAGAGGGTGTCTCCTACAACGAAAATGCTATTTGTTTGCAAAAGATCAGAACAAGTATTTCCACAAGGAAGTAACAAAATCTGGTTTCTGACAGATTCACATCATCAGGTTCGATAGTGGAAAAAAAAAAACTTCCAAGAAAGAGATGTGAGGCAGTAGCACGGGCTGCCCAGGGAGTGGTAGAGTCACCGTCCTTGGAGGTGTTCCATAGCCATGGAGATGTGGCACTGAGGGATGCAGTCAGTGGGCTGGTAGTGACAGGTTGGGGTTGGTCTTGGTGATCTTAGTGGTCTTTTCCAGCCTTAATGATCCTATGATCCTGGCTCATTGCAAGCTGCTACTGAAGCTTCTTACGATGTTTGATCATTTAAAGAACACTTGTGGAGCTCACAGCTCAGCATTCCTGGTAGGCGGTGCCATTTGTCCTCTTGGTTCAGGGCCCTAATTCATGTATCACTGATACAATGACTCTAATTTCTCATCAGACTAATCCTCCTGGTTCACACTGACCTGTGGCACACATGATCTGAGTCTGGGCATGAACTGCTGGGCAAACAGGTCCTCTACAGCTGGAACACATTGCATTGGAGATAAAAGCTTTGACTGATTTTAGAGTTAGAATTCAAAACCTAAGAGGGGTAATGTGCATTCAGCAAAGACATCTCTGATTATTTACTGTGCTCAAAGTTAATTTTCTGAGACCCTTTTTGACAGAAAGGGCTGTTTCCAGGAAATCAAACTTTTCTTTAAAAAAAAAAAAAATCCATAACAACGAGAAGAAAACACTGTCTTTAAAGTATTTTGTTCAAAGGAATGTTAATATTTCATTTGAATACTAACTCATGGCTTTTTTTTTTTTTTTTTTTTTTTTTTTTTTTTTTTTTTTTGCATTTGTACTTTATTTCTCATTCAGTATAATAGTGAAAGCAGGGATATGCAAAGCTCTAATTAACACATGGATTTGTAGCCTTTTATAATTTTCTACTAATGCTCTCCCATCAGCCACAGGAGGCTTTTTATCTGGGAGATTTACAGATTCTTATACTTACACTCGGAATAGACTCTGATCCACAATAGCTGGTTTATTCACAGAAATTAAAAATAAGTATTTTTTGAAAAGGAGATACAGTATGGATTCTACTCTCGAATTCACAAAGAAAACGCAGAGCACACCAGTGTATAAGATGTGGGAGGATCTAGGGCAGGCTCATGGATTTCCATATCAAACCAATATACACACTAGAGAATAGGTCTTTCTACTAAAGAGCCTTGCAAATTGATCTCCTGAGAAATTCGCACAGGACCTTATTCTTATGCATATTTAAAAAAAAAAAAAAAAAAAAAAAAGAAATCTCTTAAAGATGAATCAAAGGAAAAATGGTATCCAGGAAAACAAGGCAGGCTTCGAGCAGCTCCTGCCTCTGGCACACTGCATTTCAAATGGCAGTGCAATAACCAGCGCTGGGTGCAGCACGACAGTGGGGCAAGAGGGGCTGGGGAGGAATGCTGATGAGGAGCTTTTAGCTTTTAAGTAAAGTCGTTGGTAGACGTGATTATGATTTTGCATGCCTGTGTACTGTATGCTCACGTCTAAATGACAGGATTTAGGAGAAAATCCCACCTATTGTGTGCGTGTGCTGTTCCTGATAGGCAGCAGAGTGCAAGTTATCAGGCAGCGCTGCCTGCAGAGGGCCATGCACATATCCTGTATGTCTGATTACTTTTTTGTCACAGGGAGTGCTGAAAGTGAATTGTAATAGGTACTATTAGCATTCTTGTATAGATGAACTACAAAAGGCAGAGATGTAACCCACGAGGCAGCCAAGAATCCAACGTCCTCTTAGTGGGGATCTTCAGTCTTTTAATGAGATTTTTCTACTTCAAAGGGAGATCAGCTTACAGCAACTTCAAGAAATGAAGGCTAGAAATTAGAAGTTTTGGCAAAATTTACAGCTACTGAATGACATTAAGAGACGTATCTGAAGAGACAGGACTTTGACAGCATAGAAAGAGAAGAATAGTATTTTTGAGAAAACTTAAGTTTGATTAAAAAAAAAAAAAAAGTAATAGGCACCATGACTCGAATTGTCACTGAATTTCTGTATCACTTGTAAATGGGATTTCTTTGACTAAGTGATGTCGACCTGGACAAGATGAGCAGAAAATCTTGAATCTTTACAGAAATCTTGTCCTTTGTCACTTGAGTGGTTTGCAAAGTTTAATATTTGATTCTTCAGAGAGGATCTGAAAATACAATATGGGGAAAATAGATGTACTACGCCCACTTCAGGCAGTGCTCCTTCTATAACTTACACTGCAGCCAGCAGTATAAGCTAGAGATAGAAGTACTAACAAAGCTGTGGAGAAATGAACTATCCTGCTATTGCCATCTCCAATTCCTTGACAGAGTGCAGACAAAATCTGTACTGGAATTAAGCTTGAAAATGCCCTAACAGAAAAATTGAGGTGAACAACAGGATATTGCAAAGCAATCCAAAGAATGGATGTCAAATGGAATGAGTCTTAGTAAACGGACACAGTGAAAGATAGGATCATACACTTTTCAGATGGAATAATTAAACTTGTAAGAAATACGTGATTGAGGCGCAGATGTTGAGAGATGAACATGGGAGTATGCATGAAAAGCAGTTGCTGAGAAGGTTTTGAGATGTTATTCTATGCCTATGGTGTTTCCAGATCTTCAAAATGACCTACCCTTTTATTCAATGCTTGCAGCTTCAGCCTATTCTTCAAACCAGTAAACTATACTCCTTTTCCCATCCATCTCAAAAGAGACTCCAAATTGCTGTTGCTATATTCATAATTTATCCTTTGCATGTTTCATGCGACGCTAGAAAATCTCTCACTTAGGAATTTGTAAAAACAGTGATAATGAAATAGAGCAATTTAAAAGATCATCAATAACCAATTTTAAAATCCAGATTTTCAGTGGAAACAAAATGATGCAGGGTCCTTAACTCATCAAAAAGCAGAACCATGCGATTCTACAGTTTGTCTTTTGACATGATTGCTGTAAATAAATTCATCCCCAGATAATTTTATCCACTGAGGTGATTAGCCTATGGAGAGACTATGATGTGTTTACTGAGCAGAGTAACATAGTTTATGGTAATGTTCTTGTCATGCTTTAAAAATGTGCGAGGTGGTTTTTATGAAGTAGTTAGATAAGGGGTGGTGAAAGTAATGTGAACCATAAAGAATGTACAGTGATGGAGAGCCAGGAATGCATAGATACTGAGCACAAACTGATATAGAGAATTATTACCAGTGCAGAAGCTGCATTAATCTTCCACAGAATGGCAATAAATAAAATAACAATGAGGAACAGGACTGAGAGAATTTGACCAACATGTAAAACTGGGATGGTAGAGTGGCATCAAAGAGTAGACATTTTAAATGGAATCTCTTATAGATAGGTTGTCTGGCTATAGTGGCAGTAACTTTTTTTGTCAATGGGGTTGACCACCTGCTAGAAAATTCATGAATAACAAAACAAAGGTCCGTAACTTACGGCATATGTAATGAAAATGTCATTGTACAGGTGCTGCGTGACATGAGCAGTAGCAGTAAATCCTATACTCCGTTGCAGCCACACAACGTCAAGCAGTCATTTCTCAGTGCATGAGTGTGCACATTATTCCATCCCATATATTCCTAGAGCCATTCATATCGTTTTGACCAGCAGCTGGTCTCACACTTGAGTAGAAAATGATCCCTTTTCCAGGAAGTGACTGTGCAATGGCACAGAGAGACAGAGGGTGGAAGTGAAGGTTTTGCATTGGAAAGTGTTTTATACCATATGTATTATCTGTAGCAGATGAGCCTTATATTCTGCAGCTTAAGGAATTTATAGCACGTTCATTACTGAACTGTATTTAGTTAAATACTTAAGGAAATATTACAGGCTGGATACGTGAAGAGAAATATTTTAATTTTCAGGCTAATGTACTAGGGTTATAAATCGATGAGTTTTAAAAATTTCTTTGTCAGAATAATCTATTTAATCAAGATTGAAGCATAATTTAACTCTTTAATGTCTAATCTGTACCAAAACATGTCTGAGTATGAGGGAGAGATGCAGAAGATGATGTGGGATTCAGCCTTTGCTCCTCTCAATTTTCATCTCTTCATTGTGGCTACTTCCATGATTAGTCTTAGTGGAAGGGTGGTTGCCTCCTTCTCAAAAGTGTTTTGAAGATGAGAACTATTCTGAGGCAATATTTTGTCTCATTATAACGTCTGCTTCCTTGTATTTGCTTCATTTTGCTTTGTTTCAGTGACGTTAATTTCAAACAAAACAAGTCTGATAGATTTTTCTCATTTCTCAAACTGATTCAGTCACTCCTAAGCCCTCTTTTCCCATACATTTTTGAGTAGTCTCTCCCCCGAGCTGCCTTTTATCTCAAGTCTCATGTTTTGATGTCTCTCTCCTCTCTGTTGCTGTTGATGAGCAATATTTTATTTCCTGTCACCCTGATTTGCTCTGTCTTTCCGCTCCAGCTCTCAGCACACAATTCAAACCATGATTTATTCTGGTTCTCTCTTTTTACCTTTTTTGTAACTGCATTGAATGTTTCTCTCTTTGACAATTTCTTTCTCGTCTCTCTTGAAGCTCCTGGTGAACAACACAATACAATACTACCTCCTGATAATTGATCATCTGGCTCCTGTTCAGATTTGTACTGCTTCTTTGAATACATGTGCAATTCAGTTCACTCCATTCCCTCATAATACAAATAAAAAGGGCTGCATACTTGAGTGGAAATACATGAAGTCTAGCGAGCACATAATTTCCTACTTTCAAAGCAATGTGTGATACATTACAGTGTTGGCTTGAAATTCATATTAATTTATTTTTTTATTAGTTAAACAGCAGCAGTGTGCTGAGAGCACAAAACCAAAGAGGCCAGGCAGAATATGTGGGTATTTTTCTTTCTCCTGTTTACCCATGGTAATGATCAGTATTCATCCAAATACTATCTCTGAGAGTTTGAGGTAGGCTTTTTCTTAATCAATAGTTGCTTTTTAAACAGATTTTTTTAAAACTAAAACACTGTTTGTGAAAAATATTGACGCTTCATTGGCAAACATCAATAAATTTGAAATCCAGAAAAAATCCCTATGTCTCAAAGGGATTGTTATTCAAACAGTTCATTTCTTTTCAGTGAATGGCTTCCAGTTTCTTCCCTATATAGCACCACCTCCAGAATACCTTATGAAATGCTCATATCTTCATCAAAAAGGAGAGTATCCTGCAGACTGAAGGCCAAACAAGGAAACCGGAGTATCAACTACTTAAATTGTGTTGGGGGCTCCTCAGAATTGGGAAACTTCACCATTCTGAGCAGCTTCATTTTCTCCATTCTCAGTTCAGCTTCCCCTTTCCCTTCTTACCTGGGTTTCCAATCTTGAAAATTTTGGATAGCATTTAATTTAAATGGGCTGACATTGGAAATAATGAAAAATACCTGCTTACTAGAATAGGGCATCTCTGCCAACTCTTTCTAATAAAGGTCTAGAAATTATAAGCAGAAGAGGTCATGTTGCTCATTCCTTTCTCAGTAACAAAATGCTTCGCTCTGCACACTCATGAGCATCTTGCTCAATTTATTTTCACATTATTTAAGCAATTGGGCTTCTGCTGGTGCAACAAGGGATCCTCGGAAGACAACATTCCAGCATTTAATGTGATCTACTATTGGGCTGAAAAGCGAAAAAAAAAATAAAAAATCTGTGTTTTGTTTTGCTCTGTATTGCTCATTAACTGTAATTGTAACGCTATGACCAACTGAACACCACTACTCCCCATTCTATGTTTACAGATGTCAGATACATTTTAGATGGTCATCACATACCCCATCATCATTATCACCACTTAGCCAAGCTGTGCATTTGCTGCTTCTCTTCATCTTTCTTCATAAGCCTGCCTCCATCACCTTAATTATGTCTATAGCTCTTCTCTGCATCATTGACATCACTGGTACTGATGGTCTTAGGATTCTACTACATAATAATAACATTATTATTAACAGTAATAAAAATTCAGTGCTCTTAAGTTGAGGAGTATTATTATCTCCTTTTAAGACAGGCAATCTGCCCTCTTTTCCCAACCTAGCATTTATCTCTAGTCTGTTCTTCAGTACAGTATTGTTAGCTAAACACAGACAACAAACATGAGTTAATCAAGTTTCAAAAATATTTGTGCATCAGCGTATAAACTGAAATTTACACAGGCATTTATCTGTTACTGCTTGGGCTGTATGGAGACAGACAAGGAATGGAAAACAAGCAATAGAGACAGATGCTGTGTAATAGAAAAAACTAGCCAAAAGTCTGAGGGTGGAAGATGAATACCATATCTAATTGAAATGGTGCTCTGTGCTTTCCAGGAGTGCTCACAACCAGGCAACTCAGGAAGCTAGCCCTGCTCTTTGACAAAACACCATCACATTCCGGCTTCTTCTTCTCCATTGTAACAGCTAAACATTTTCCAGCATCAGTAGCTGAACACTTCTTTTCCTCAGCCTTATTAGCTCACATTTTTTGAGTTTCACTTGTACTATTTTCTGGGCCCGTTTTTCAAAGTTTTCGGATCCTTTTTATTATGACTCATCTGTCACAAAACATATTTAAACATGACAGATAGATGGGCTGAGGCCCTGTTTCCAATAAGCCACAACCTGGATAAAGCAGTTCCCAAATATTTATTTTAAAACTCAAAAGATGAAGGCATTTTCTTGCTTGGCTCAGAACTAGCACCTGTACAACCCCTGTGGCTCAAAATGGAGACAGGGGAACAGAGTTTTCAGCCTAACTTGCTCCAACATCCAACAGCACAGAGCTGTGGGTTTGTATCTTTTTCCAAAGAGAATTTTCTCCTTACTGCTAACAAACACCACACCAGCAAAGAGGGATTTTTAACCCTGCAGCCAGGAAGCTACTGGCTCTCCACTGAACAAACAAAAATGTAATATCAGTAATACCTTAAAGGCAGGCTTGGTTGACAAACAGGTGTTCTTGCTGTAAGACAGTTTTCTTATTGATCTGTGCTAACATCTTGAAGAAGTGAACAATCTCATTGCCATGTCAAAGGCTAACCATCTGTGAACAAGTAATGCAGCCAGAAAATCCATGTTGCTACAATAATAGCTTTAGGACGTGGGTCTTATTTCAAACACCACAGAAAGAAGCCCACAAAAAACATCCAAGAAAACCTTGTTCTTATATACTAGTCTATCCAGAAAAAATACAAATTTTGTCTAAATACATTACAATAATTTACATATTCTCTGGAGGAGGTAAGCTGCTGAAATCATTATAGAGTTCATTTATGCCATTTCCATTTTTGATCTTAGCCCTTCTCTTATTTAGAAAGCATAATTCACTCTGTGGGACAACTTACCTGTACAATGCCTGGATATATGTATTAATACTTTCAGGATCAGATACTTTTCACAGCAGTTACTAATGTTTAGCCATACTGAAATTGTAGACTTAATAACAGTTCTGAGCGACTGATATGCAATCACAGTTTCATACAAAGGGCATTCCAGAGAATTAATGGTTCTGGAATGGAAGTCTAATGGCTGCTGTTTCTCAAACCAAGAGATGGCCTTTCTTGTGAGAACTTTCCTACCTTGGTGAGATAGCACTAGGTCCTAAATAATTGCTTTGTCAGAAGATGTAAGGTTGCTTGCCCCAGGTTTTGAGTGAGGGATTTAATAATCTGGTTGCTCACATAAGAACACGGACCAGGATTTTCCATTTAACAAAGTTATTAACTACTTGTTTTATCTGCCTTTGTGAAGCTGCTTGACTTTGCCTGGTAATTATTACAGATATGGTTTTATCATTGGAAAATCTAAGGTCCTGGCTAGATCTGTAAGGGTTAAATTTTGTCCTCCTATTTGCTGGTTATGCATGGGGAACATCATGCAATACCACTGAGTGTGGCATCGAGGGGCAACTGCAGTTGCCTTTCTCCTGATGGGGACCTGTGAGGAGCAAAGCTGAGCAGGTGGCCTCTCAGATCCAGGCAGGAATAGTGAGGGTACATGAACACATATGATTCACTTCCATCATCTTAGCAATTAGGATGTTTGGCATCAGTAAAAACCAATGAAGTGCAAACCTGTATCTCTTCCCTCTAATTTACATCTAAGATAATGGTGTCAGTGCAGAGGGTATGGAGCAGAAAGCACACATGCTTGTAACATCTATGGTCCTGAGCTTCATCAGTGGCAATGTTAGGGAGGGAATCCGTCAGCCTGAGACCTTTCATCTCAGCACAGCAGGACACAGCTGCCCTAAACTCCCCATTCTCCTTCCCTGCTCTGTTTCTTCATGTTTTCATTTCAGTGATCCAAAGCCTATCATTCCCAGCCAACACAGGTAAACTATCTGTGAGGTCCACTCAATGTGTGAATAAATATTGCAAACAGATCAAATCTCCTGGGTGTTTGTGGTCTTCTTCCTTCCCACTGTCAGTTTTGTTGACTTGCTTCAGCTGAAAATATGCACGATCTTGAAGCACTGATTCTGATTTTTTTTTAAACTGGGTTGGATAAAGAAAGCATTGTGGAGACTGACAATAGAAAAACTACTGCAGAGAGCTACAGCAGAAAACAGAAAATACAGCTCTGTCAGGAATTCAGCAAACTCATGGTTCTCGCTTCTTGGTTTATTTCAGCCCCAAACCTCAAAAACAACCAAATGGCACTTCTTGATGTATATTTGCATACTTGTTTACTTTTCAAAGTAATTAGCTTTTAAAGTATTACCAGGGAGCTGAACAAATGTACCGTACAGTTCCAAACACAATACAAGAGAAACTGTTTGCATTTGAATGAATTTACTTTGCTGGTACCATGCATGTATCTGCCGAGTGGACGCTTAATGTTGAACATTAATTATACAAACAAAAGAAATGGCACAAAGCTGTTGTCTCTGTTAGTTTTCTTCCAAGATTAATCCCTCTTTCCGTTAAAGGTTTTGTGTCCTAAATAAATTACTAGCTGTGACTGCTTCAAAAGAGATGATATTTAAGAAGATTGAAAATATGCACTGATCAATGTCCCCAGACAAACAAGCTTTCAGCTCTTGCTGCTCACTCACCAACCCTCACTTTCATCATGCTGTGAATTTCATCAGATGGTCATCAGCATGATGGACTGATGATCTCTCTGCTCCCTTCTTGCCACTTATCTAACTTACTGGGCCTCCCAGTCAACTGCTTTAGGTTTTATGGCTTTGTTTCTGATTCTCCAGAGCCAGAGCAGGGACTTTGGCATAAAAACAAAGAACAAAACAAGAAGTGTAAAACTGCACTGCTTGAAGGAATATAGGTTTTGTTAAAGTGGATGTTTAACACTAAACTCAGATATTCTTGGCTGTAGATTATTAAAAAAAAAAGTCATTGTTACAAAAGATAATGACATTCATCATTGCAAAAGATGCAAGCAATACAAGACGAAATCTACTCTCTTGTTTTGGACAAATTCCTTATAGATAGGAATGAAACAGTGTCCCAAGAAAACCCAGTAATTCCACAAAGTAGCAGATATCATCTCATCAGGATTATTTTCTGGGAAGTATCATCCACTGTACCAGTCCTACAAGACAGCCAGGTTTATGGTTACCCCACAGATTTTTGAAAGTCTTGCACAGAATTATGGATTGCCTTAGCCAGACATCATACCATGATATTCATTATAGTCTTATTTGTCACTTCCCCTACAGGAGGTGGATTTGATGTGTTTGTGTGAAAGGAAACACAAGCTTTGAACAGCTGAATCATATTGCCAGATGAACTAGGAATATTCAGCCACAGGAGAACCAATCTCTCTACCTGGTTTCCCCTGTAAAGCTACACCAGATAACACTCATACTCTTCTGTATGCTGTAAGAATTACAATGAAGAATAAAATAGAAATATCTTATTTCTATTAGGCAAAGAATATAGCAACATTAATGTGTCTTTCACTCATGGAAGATGCTTAAAAACTACGATGCTGAAGGCAAGTAAAAGGTGTAGGAATATGGGTAGAATTCTGACCTGGATAATTGCATTGCACATAAATTCATGACATAGTTCCAAACAAATATACTCATTTCTTTACTCCTGGAATTGAATGTATTTTGGCTATGTGTCCTCATGTCCCACCCCAGAGAAGACTACATCATAGTGTGATTCAAGATGGCATTATACATTTCTTACTTCTTTGCATGAGTTGGAACACCTCTTATGGAGTTTACCCAGCAAATGGACCCAGCATAGCCTTGTGTGATTTCTCTGAAATTAATGGATTTATATAAACAGAATGTTTTCTCATTCTTTCTCTCATAATTATTCAAGTTTTTAGTATGGAAGGTGCTACTGGAGAAGAATAAAAATAAGAGCTTGAAATTTGTTCAGAATTCACACAGAAAAAATATAAACTGCAAGAAAGTACACGTATATCATCAAAGGAATGTGTGTACTTCTCTTTCTGAAAGACTTGTGGCTGTGCTTTTAGCCTCTGTGGAGCAGTAAATGACAGCCGTAAGGGCAGCTCCTGCATGGGACAGTCCTCGGAACACCTGATCCCACTCCTAGCAGCAGCTCCTCACCTCTCTGCCTGCAGACTGGAGTGAGCACTTAACTCCTGTGAACAAAACAGCTCTTCAGTGACCCCAAGAGCTAAGGGAATACCTAACTCCACAGTAGCTATTGATTTGGGGTGTCTACTTGAAGATGTGCTAAGACACCCAAGTGCTGGAAAAAGTTAAAGATTAATAGGCTACAAATCAGGCACCATTTAGGAATTTCAGTTGCAGCCCCTGAAACAGAGCCCTACAGTCATTTGCTATTCTGGAAGGTGTTTACCTTAGATCTGAATTTATTCATAATAAAGCAAAAGGGAAAAAAAAAGAAAAAAGCTAACAAAACTCAGCAATATAACAATTAAGTGAATGGAAGAGGACAAAGAGGTCAACTGTTCCTCAACGCAGTAACCTCCAAAGCCCAGAACTGAGCTGAGCTGCCCAACTGTAAAATACTGTAAAAACTGTAAAACTTATCTCAGTGACTAATATCGGCTCAGAATCAAATCTGAATGTTTTTGAACCAAAAAAATAGGTGAGTTTCTGGAACAAGACTCTTACTAGGAATGCTGAACAAGTGATGAGCTTCCGAAATGGCATTTGATCAGTGTGCTACTAAAAGTCATGGCAATAGGAATTCTCACTCTCTTCCAGCCCCCAGGAGGTATGGCCGACTGCAGCTGAAGGTTCAGCCAAATGAGAGAGACTTTCTCACACAGCACATGAGGTAACAGTTTTCCATGGGCTCACAAAATGGTTGGAGAAGCAAATGGAGAAAACCCCCTTAAGGATTATTACATCCCAGAGGTCGTTCTTCTAATCATCCAAAAATAGTAACCTGCTGCAAAATATTACCATTTTATTTAGGACGTGTTTTCCTTACATAAATCATATATTGGGAATTTGATATATCTTTGCAGGATTTGTATTGCCGTTATTTCTGTTCTTATTCAGAGCAAACCATCACGCTTCCCTCTCCTATATTCTCTCTGTACTCCAATGACATCAGTTTTGACATGCTTTCTCAAAAGGAGACTTGTGCTATGAAATGCCATCAGAAGTATACACTCAAAGTTTCATCTATTTTATTTACCATCTGACAGCCTGCCTTGCACAGCCTCGTCCAGCATCACTGCTACAGGACAGAACAAGGAAGGAAATGTCAAAGTGGTCATGCACATTTCCCAGAACAACCCTCCTATTTTTTGTTTTTTTCCTGCTAGCCATGCCTTTCTGCTTAGGCTTCAAGTAAGGGTTGCATCTCCAGCGCATCCCAGAAATCCTCAGACCATCCCAGGTTCACTGCTAAATGGCCCTTAAACGTGTACAAATGTGGAACATAAACACTGCCAAACTAGATCAGAACAATTGTCCATCATCTGCTCTGTCCTCTTTCTGACATAGTAAAAAATGAGGGCTTCAAAAGAGCATCACAGAAGCCCATAAATGGGACAATTACAATACAGCTTGCTTATATACTTATATCAGAAGCAGTAAGAGCTCCCATTCCTTCTGAAGCGTTTTAATCCTATACAAAGATATGATGCTCATCTGATCAGGCAAAATATCCATATTATTTTATGTCTCTGGCACTAATGGTACCCTGTGTATTTCATATATATTGTGCAGTATAAATAAGAACCTTAATCCTGATTCTGCACATCAGTTTCATAAATATTTTGACTGCACTCATTAAGAGAGCTGCAAATTTTAGCTGCTGTTCTGCAGTTCTATTTCATGCCTCCTCGTGAGCTTTTCCTGTAATGTATCTCACAAACACATCCATTTTTGCTCACACAGATCTACTTCCTTGTGTCTCAAATCTATGATGCAGGTCCTTTTTTAGTTTTCTAAAACTAAAACTGCTTTAGATCTGGTGACGGAAGGGGAGATGTGAACCCATCAGATTTTGATTCCCATTAAAACATTCAAGAATTCAGCATTCACTCTGGTATTTCCTACCTCATTTCATAGCAGTGTGCTAAAGCAAGAATTTCCGCAGTCTCCATTTGAGCACACCTTTTTCACTTTGTCACTGTTGTTTTCAATAACCAGTTCTTTCACAGCAGCTCCTTTGCAGTGGCAGCAGATGACCAATGGCTCTCTCACCACCACCGGAGCAGTAGGTGACCCCAGGTGAACCACCCTGATGACTTCCCTAGCTTTTCTTTCTAATGATTCTCAGTCTCTTTCTCTATTTCCTTCCTGTCCTTTTGGGCTTGAACTCCTGTCACTCTATTCTGCAATCTCTGCCCCTCTGCTAGTGACTAGAAACAATTCCCCACACATTCCCCTGGGTGCTCTTCTCTCTCTGCAGTTTACATCTTGATAACATCACCTTCCCTGGTTCTTCACTTACACCATCCTTCATGAATCCATTATTCATTTCCTGAGAACAATGTTGCTAACCACATCACACACTGCATCATGCTAACCATAGTGTACAGTGAGCAGATGTTCTACTTAAGCAATTAACCAGGTCTTTCAATTGAATAGCTATTATTTAATTAGAGAACAGTACTGTGGGGGACATGCACAAGGACTAGCTTTAGCCCAGAGATGGTCATTTAGGTGGCAATTTAAATGCCTGTCTTTTTCCACTGAGTATAAAGGCAGGATAATGCCCCAAGGCTAAAATGAGCCTTTGTGATTTTCTCCCTATGTATCCATTTTTCCTTTCATTTTTTTCTGATTTCATCAACACAGAAGACAACCTACCCTTATGCTACCCATTCCTTTTTGTTTCCTTAGTCTGTGCGAAACTCTCTGCCATGCTCTCTGTCACAAAGTCTATCAACTTTATCAGTCTCTCTAAGACTCTCCTTCTCTTACAGAAAAAAAGAAGAGATTTTAACCATCACGCTTTTCTAGACTTATCAGATTGTTGCCCAAGCCTTTCTTCTAACCTAATTTAGTATAAACACATCCTTAATGCTAATTAATAAGCATTAAAAATAAGATAAAACTAACAAATATTCCTACATAGCTCTGGAAATTCATGAAAATAGTGTTAGCACATCAAGGACAGCACTGGAGGTAATTTCATTGTTTGCACATATGCACCCTCACCCCATACTGGCGTTGTGCATGCATGGAGTGGGCAACTGTGCACATCAGCACCCATCCAGGTCTGCAGCCATCAGTGCTGAGCATGCCTGGCTGTGGTTGGTGTGCAGATCTGCAGGGTTTTGCATGTTATACTCGCAGGGCCTATTACAGAAAATTTGTGTTCATTAGGGATGAGCAGTACATTTTTCTGTATTTTTCAGCACAGTAAAATATGTTGCTCAATATATTTTTAGCTCAGTTCATTAAATACATACACGAACATGCACAAATGTGTATAATTCCACTAGGCTATTCTCACTGCATTGCTAAGCAATACTAAACACCACGTACTGCGTATTTTGTGTTTTACTGTTACAGCTTTGAGCTTCACAAACTTAATCACCACAGTGACAATATTTCAGACACAGCTGGGACTGAGGCCATTTTGGGATATTTGCCATCAGGGGTTTTGTGCAGAAATGTGGGAATTTTATCCATGGAAAGCCAGTTCTGCTGAATACCATCCACACCTCAAAGGTATTGGCCCTAAGGGATCTGTCAAAGCCTTTTGATTTGTGATACCAATCAGTAAAGAGCAAATGGAGAAAAGGTAAAATGCTGTTACCCCCTTATAAGGTTGTTTTTTTCTTACTAGCATGCTTTAGACTGTGGATAAGAGATGACCAGGTTCATGCCCTCATGCTCAGGCCCAAGTGAAACACAGGGGAACAGTTATCTGTATGATAATACAGTAGAGCTGGTAGCAATAATTAACTAACCAGAAAGTATAACGTATAGAAGAAAGTGGAGAAAGAAAAAAATGTGAAAGGTGAAGTTCAGAATCTGTAATATCAAAAGAATATAAACATTTCTACTTCTGGATAAGCCCCCTTTTGTCACTTTGAGTTTCCACACCTGTTCTGACAATAGGTAGCAAAATCTACAGAAGTACCTGTAAAAAAGAAACATAAATTGTCAAGACATCTCTTAAAGTTGACTAGAGATTTGGTCCCACAGAATCTCAAGGCAAAGTGCTGGTCCCAGTGAAGAAAGTGCCAAATTCGGGCAGGACTTCCCTCTACCTGCTTAATTATTGAAACTACAATCTGCTTTATTTATGAGATGTGGACAGCATTAAATCAATCTGCCTTAATTTCATCTGCACAGCCCTTCTTCCAGACTCTGGTAAGGGATTCCAACCTCTAAATGCAAGAGGTTAAGTGGAATTTAAAAGCTCATTTTGTGAAATTGTTCCTTCCTCCGCTGTTCTGGACTGCAAATGATTCAATTACTTTGACACCTTAACGCCTCTTAAGTTTTGCACTTCTCCCCAAGAATCCAAGCCCTTCTTAAGTTATTTTTAACCTCCCAAATTTATTGTTTTCATTCTTTTTTTCCTTCCAAAACAATTCAAGGAAGAAAGGATGAAATGAAACGTTCAAAGGAATGTGCGACACCTGACCAATGTAGGGGCTGAAGCCAAAAAGCCTACTTTCACAGATGCAGTGCTGCATCCTTCTACTGCTTCTAAAGCAAACCCCCAAAATGATATGAATTAGTGCTTCCTGAAAACTTCACTAAACCTAAAGTATTTGTATGACCTTTGCAGATGCTTCTATTTTAATATCGAAAGTGTTAACTGGGAGATAAAATATAATTTGAATTACGCTCTGATAGTTTTTGCTTGAGTGGAATAGACAGTGAGGCTTTACTCCTAGTTGTATTCATATTTTATCTGGATTAAATTTGGTGCTTAACCTAACTAGGAACATGGGCAAAATGAATGAAACCATGTTATATTGCCATGTCTCCTCCCATAACATATGAATTTCTTTTATGTGATGTATTTCTGCCCTCATAATTGAAAAGGTATGCAGGAATAACAGAAACAGCACTGTGATTGTTTTATAAACCTCCAGTCATATGATATAAAAAGTATAGTGTTGTCCAAGCCTATGGAAACACAGAAATAAATACACAATTGTTTTCATTGATGTGTGATAAACTTCTTCCTCCCTCTCTCATTATATCAACATTTGAATGCATAGATTCTTGTTCAGCATAAAAGAGTAGGATTTCCAAACAAATCACTCTTTTAAACATCTTTGTGTCTTAGCAGGATGCAAAGCTGTGAATTTAAATGGAAGCATATGTCATAATTATTTGTATAGGCTGTATTTCAAGTGACTCACTAGAACAATATTAGCAATAAGAAATTAGCAAATTTTCAAGCTGTTGAATGAGCCTTTGTAATAAAAATCGTATCACATGGCATATCTACTGAGTAAATAAAAAAGCAAATTTTGTCCTATATTTTCCATCTGTTGACCCTTTTGTCTGTCAGCATTTATTAGGTGGCAGTGCAAGTAGGCATCTTGTTATTGAAGAAATTCTTAAATTAGCCATGACAATAATACCACTGAGATCCAATAACTAATGAGTCCTGTCACTTACAGCTGGAACAAAGTAAAAATCAGAAGTTAACCAGGCAGCAAGCAGCTCAGCACCTGACCACGTACATGTTCTCAGGTAAGGTGTATTAAGCATTCACGTGAGTACTTCATAAGCTCTGATGTTTGCTTTTCCATCCTCCTACTTTCCTATGGAACAACTTAAGCATTGCAGACAATCGTGTACAAAAACATCGTCAAAGATTGCCTTATTTGTGTTCAAACACCTTCATAATTTCCACTGCAACACACCTTACGAAACTTATACAATTACTGGAAAGTATGGATGAGTGTAAAGAACATTATCTATATATCCTAACATTGGCTTTATGGAGTCTGCTGAAAATGTTGCAGAATATTGAAATATTTCCATCCAGAACATGGTTTTCCTGAGAAAACTCATAGACATCAGCAAAATAAAATGCTGAAGCTTCTTGGTTCTGAGCAATATATTTACATAGTTGGACAAAACCATAATTCCCAGCCTTTTTTTGAATAATATGTCAAGAACAACTGGGACATTTCCTCATTGCACCACATGAGATTCTAATGGAAATCTCATTTTCATTAGAAGCAGTGTTATATAACCATCAAGCTTTGACATAGCAGGAGAACCACACTCACTCCTAAATGAGGAGTGCTGTTATGTCCACAATGGTGATCGCTGTAAGGGAGGAGCATCTTTAGCAGTGCAAGTCCCACACTAACCCTGAACTATCTGCTCTATGAACTACTGCATCACCTCTTCCTGGTGATCTACTGAGGCCATCACAGCATCAAGTATCTGCCCGCTACATGCTTAAATTCATTGCATTTTCTTAAAAGAGCTGTTGTTTGCCTGGCTGGAGACAGTTTTCCACCTGGATGAGTTAATAAAATAACACTGCCATTGATTTATTTCAGAAAGGTTATTGCCACGGCAAGAATAACTGGAAGTTACTTGGCAGCTTGTTACATTTTGGAAAGAAAATATCATTTCAGAAATGATACGATTCTGGGATTCCTGCACTTGTCAGCGTGTATGTCTGAGATTTTCCTGCTTTTACTACAGGAATTGGGCAGTGATGCAAATTGTTAAGATAGTGAATGAGTTTGTTTGGTCCTCATTTTTCCCAACCCAGGTGGTACTCCCATTTTCTGAGTGACTGTCTATTATTATTTGTCTGTTGTTTTCTTGCTGCTCCTCTAATTCTTTTTTAATCTTCACGCTGTTCCTGAATACTGATGTCTCCTAGAGACGTGGTCCCTCAGAAGGACAGGTAGTGCAGCAAGTAGCTGCTAAAAACACAAAATAAAATTCTCAATCATATAACCATTTGAGAAATACCAGCTCTACTAAAGGTGAGGAAACCTGTTTCAAGTCACCAGACAGCAATTATTAGTACAACTTACACGCTACAGTAAGCTGCATTATGTTTGTTCTAGAGACTAAGCAAGAGAAGATAAAAAAAGCATCATCAATTAATGCTAAATGATATTATCTATTTTTACCTATAAAAATTGAGTCTGAGTGCAAGTTCACTCTTGTGATCTTTAGGGAAAAAAAAAAAAAAAGCAAATAAAGGAGAATAAGAGAAATGTTATCAATCGACTGAAGCAGAGCACATTCTGTTCTTACGTGGAGATTATATTGCCATTTAAGGATGTATTTGCACATGGAGGGAATATCTCTATAATCTGTGTACATGCCTATAAACATATTCATTTTTAAACATATATATGCATAAAGGTTCAGTTAGCTCAGACTTTTAAATTCAGTTGTATATTCCTCAGAAGTCTGTGACTGTCTTGAAAGATACGTGCTGTTAGCAGATAGCTCGAGGTACATTGGAACAACTGTTCTGCCTTTACCTGCTGTTATTACCAAAACAAGAGGGAGCTGACTGATGTCTTCTGCTTCTATCTAAAAACACCACAGGCACTAGCAAGTGTTTTATGATAGCTTTGCTTGAGTAACTTTCTTAATGTCATCTGGCATATTCTGACATTTACTAGCTATTCACAAGTTAGGTAAGAAATTGAACATACATATCCTTTTCTACAATATAATGTCACAATTTGGTGATAACTCCAGTTCAACCAATGAATACTAACTCCATATACACCCAGATGGGAGGGAGAAAGGATGATCTATTATGGTAATTAACTTTATCAGGTTTAATAACTCATTGGTTTGTTTTTCTGTTCTCTCATATTTGAAAAATACCAAAATTAGAATCTTGAAATAGATCCATAACTTACGTGGATTATGATAACTATTATGGCTTGATATGACTAGCTGATAATGCTTCAATTAATTAAAATCAGTTTCATAAAGCTACCATCACCATGAGCTGCCTGCAGCATCTCCTATTAAATGATTGCATTTTCCATCACCGTTTGGTTTCTCTTTAGGTATCCAGAGTGGATTCTTCACTTTTCCTAGTTTGCACTGTTACGGAAATTCAGACTAAGCACACATTAACACACTTACTTTTTGGCTCAGGTTGTGACTGCGCTTTTCTCAGTCTATTACACAGCCCTGAATCACAATTCTTTATTCTTGGTCTGTGATTCCATTATTTCATTGTTTGACCAAAGCCCAACCGTGCCATCTCCAAATCAGATGCGACAACTAAGTACAGTAAATCATGTCTTCCAACGATATCCCAAACACAGAAAGCAACAAGATTTGGTGATGCAGGACATTTGTCTGCCTCGATATTTCTGTGTAATCTTTGATCTTGCTGCTCTGTGTATGTGCCATCGTGCAATTATCACCAATGTGTCCCTGAATTTTCATGCATTTATTCTCCTCACGCTTATTTGCACGAGCTTCTTCTGTAGATGCAGTAACTGCTTTGTGCAGAAGCATTAAGCAATCTTTCCAACCATCGCGTTCTGTGTTTAGAAATGATCAATAGTAGAGAAACTGTATCCATCTCCTGCTTGCATGTCTGTGGCTAATGTGCAGATAGACATACACAGCTCATAGTCTTACAAACCTCGTTATGCATAATTACAAAGCATATTCCCTTGCATTACAATAAATATAGAAATCAATCCATATACATGTTGTTATGGTATCAGGAGGATGGATAAAATCCCTGCCCACTGAGGTGATAAAGTCAATGGGATTTCTACTCAGTAAGATCTGAAAAAAAGAGATGGGGAATTTGTTTGATATCATTAAGAGTTTCTTTCCATATTACAAGTAAAGTGCATTCTATTACCCACTGTTTTCAATTGCAGAATACTTTAGTTTGTCATAGTATACTACCTGCAGTTAGAAATCCTTACCTCGCAGCTCTTAACACTTTTATGTGGAAGAAATCAACTTGGATCTATCATATGAAAATCTTTCAGGTGTTATTAAAGGGAAAAAAATATTGAGGTGTTGCTGCAAAAAAATCCCCCAAAGATGCTTTTGCTTACTTTTATTCTTGACTCTAGAGGTGGAGCTCTGAAAATGTAGGAACTACTTAAGATTAAGCTATTATTCATCGCAGTCTTTTTAGTTATCAGAACAGTAAATCCAGAGTGGTACCAGAAAAAGTCCTTGCACACCCCATGGAGAGGTACACAGCTGCACATGCACAGATGCATGCTACTATTAAAACTCTCAAGTTAGCTGGAAAAATTCATTCTTCAATCCTAAATTGCCCCTGAAATTTGGATACAGCAGATTTCAGATGAATATTTTATATTACATCTTAAAGGCTCTACACTACAAGAAGTAAAATAATTGTTATTAAATTCTCGGCAGATTACAAGGCATCTCCAGAACACACTGCAGAGGAGAGATTGGGCCTTTGTGATGCGTAACGTACTGAGCGCTGGGGAAGTGGATTTTTGCCTTTTGAAGGATATTTGCCTCCAGCATAATACCAATAATGGAAATAATATCAGATCATATAAAGCTGAAGCTTTTATTCTCTATAGAACTGAGGAATGATGAGAGAAGTACTCTGGGAATTTTCCCCTTTAGATTAAATATTTGAGTCGTGAATGTCTGAGACAATCAGTTTCAGTTCTGAAATTACCTTGCCATCTCAGGCATAGGAAGAATAAAAGACACTCTCTGTATTACAATTAAGACATGGAAAATCTTATTTTCAATGAGATTTTATGCTTAACACAAGAGAAGAAATTTTTTTAAGTGGCACTTCGCCTTGACGTCAGTTTTTCCAGCACTATCTGGACTTCAGCCTGTGTGTGCAGTGATCGCCCCCCCTTTTGCCTAGTGCAGCCAGCTCAGTGAAGAAATGTGCCATTAGGTGGAATGCACTGGGGGGGGCCTGATCCTGCTATTCCATTGCATGAATATCCCCCTACATGGTACTCATGCACAGCTGCTTGCTGTGGCCACTGCCTACAATTCAGGGAGAGCCAGCATGGGAGGACTGGTGATGGTTCCTGAATCACATCCTCCATCCTCTCAGATGTATGTGCAGAGGTGCAGCATTATGTGGTGTGATAATATGCTTGAGAAATGTATGGTACCTATGTATTTATGGACGTGAATGTTTATGTGGTAGGTGTGACACTGAGAGACATGGTTAGTGGGCATGGTGGTGATGGGTTGATGGTTGGACTAGATGACCTTAGTGGTCTTTTCCAACCCCAGTGATTTTATGATTCTCAGCTTCGAAGCTTTCCAGGTACCTGAAACTGTACTGAAATTTTCTCAAGATATTCAACTTATCAGTTACAAGAGTTTTGTCAGTAGTTCAGAACTTGATTTTTCTCTCTCTTTTTTTTCCCCCCTTAAGATTCTCCATGAACAAATACATTCTGCAGTACAGCTGATACGCTGCATTTTTCAAGTTCTCTCTCATTCCATATGCATCAGGGCTAAACAACACTCCATTTCACGCTTCTCTGTAGCAGAACCTTACTGGCTACAGTACAGCCAAGTTTGAGCTTCCACTTGATTTGGTTACAAAAAAATGTCTCATCCAACACCAGAAAATCATAGCCATTAAGGTTGGAAAAGATCTCTAAGATCCCCAACTCCAACCATCACTCCATCCCCACCATGCCCACTAACCGCATCCTTCAGTGCCACACCTCCACTGTTTCTGAGCACCTCCAGGAACAGTAACTCCACCACCTCCTTGGCATCCTG
>JAOWBP010004220.1:14275931-14293794 GCA_028571105.1 Tragopan temminckii | reverse complement strand
GTTGGTGACACTGCACATAGCAGGAGTGTTGAAACTAGATAATCATTGTGGTCCTATTCAATACAGGCCATTCTATGATTCCATGATTCTATGAATGTGCATGAAGACTCACTGTAGAGCCACTTCGGTGTGATCTGGACTGTATTTTAGAAATTCCAGGCAAGAGCAACAGAAAGAGCTTCATGGACATCAGTTAGGGTTTGGGGGTAAACTCATCACTACATGCTCTGCACATAAGCAGGGCTGGTTGTGAGCTCAATGCTGGACTCCAGCGACTGCATCACATCCCATGTACACCCAGATCCTGGTGCTACGGCAAATTTAAAAGGCAAATATAGTGAGTACCAAGACAACTGCAGCTGCTGTCTTGGTTGTCTGTCCTTCCCCTCTATCACCTCCTCTGAGCATTCATAATAGGAGGACCACAAAAGGGGTGCTAGATATGCATGGATTTTTCTCTGTTTGCATGGCATTCAAGTTACAGGGAACAGAAAAGAGGACAGGAGCTGCTTTGTTACAGACAAAGCAATAGATGTGTGACACCCACTTCAACAGCTGAGTTCTGAGCAATATTCAGTTTTTGTATTCTCTGCCTGTGCAACTCTTCACACTCCTGAAGTGTTTTTCAACATTACTGAAAGAGATAAGGACACCAGAGTGAGAGATAAGGATACCAAAGTGCAGCACTAAACTTTATATCATTTGGACATCATTGAACACGTCAGTGCAGCTTTTAGAGGTGTATTTTCCAGTCAGGAGAGAGCCTAACTGGAAAAAAAAGAAAGGGATTGCGGTAACCCTGACTAACCAGTGCTAACCTGAGAGCTTCAGTGCTTAGCAAAGATCCATCATTTGACCCTTAAGTCTTCGAGAAAGGCAGCAATGGATACATCTTCACTGCTGGCAGATTCCTATTACAGGAATCTAAAAACCTAAATTTGCCACAATAACCAAAGCTTTAACACAAAAAAACCTGAGAATAACTACTCATTGAGTGCAAGGCCAAGGAAAGTACTCCACAAAGCATTGTGGAGCAACACAGTCTACCTCGGAAAGAACCCACATGCAAAATGTTTCAGCAGAAAATGTTATTGTGCTATTCACAGATGGAGAGATTTGCTTCCATAAAAACCTATCCTCTCTCAGAAAAGTCTTCTAAGGAAATGTAATGCTTCAGGAATGCTGGAACAGGGAGAAAGAGGGGAAAGAACAGCTTCGTCAGTTTCTCAGTCTGTTCCGAGATTGAGAAGGAAATTGGTTTAGGTGAAAAAACACGTGGTTTTCATTATCAACAAAACCTCTCCATGTAGAATATGGACAATATGAAATGCTTCATTTGACCTAAAATAAAGTATTTTATTGTGTTTTGATTTAACTCCTCAACAAAGAACTGCTTCCTTTTTTTTAGTACCCAGATCTCTGTTTTAAGCGAAAAAAAAAATAAAAAAATGCTGATTTGAAGCAAAAAGCTCAGGAGTTGGATCATTAAAGCACTGAAATGAAACACTCTGGTACTTGCCATGAAGAGGTTTTGAATTCTTTCTTGTTCCTATATGTTTCATCAGGAGCTATTTATAGAATTTGACCCACATTCTTTTCTTCCCAGCCAGCTCCTATTTTTCAACTAATTTATTAGTTGTCCAGTAAAGTAGTGCCCAGATCTAAAGGTGGCATCAGTTTAGTTATCAAGAGGAAGCAGTAAAATAACTCTTAAAAACCTCAGAAAAAGGAGAACCACGGGAAGTCCTTACTGCACTTCTATTTTTCAATAGATTTCCTAAGAAAGGACCCTCACAACGACCTACCCTGTCTTCAAAACACAGCTTTCTCTTTTTTGATGACATATTCCCTACTCCATGCCTTCTTTCAGGGACAACTCTTATGTCCAACACAGGTGTTGAAGCCTAAGTGCCTGCTATGAAATCACACCAGTGCTCTGCTGTCCTCCGGGATGATGCTGCAGGATCCCTGGATGCTGGTATAGGGAATTGGAGCTGTGCATCCCCCTTAGCAACTACATTCTTCCTAGGAATTTCTGTGCACTTAAATGGGGACTTGTGCATGAGGTGAAAACTTGAGTGGAAATGGCCACATTTCTATTCTATATCCAAAGACAAAGGGTTCAGGGTAGGGAAGCCACTGATGCTTCTCCCAGCAGATAGGTTAACTGAACCAGATCAAACACTCCAACCTTCACACAGAAGCTGTGTTATGAGCCACAGAGTACCTACTGAGGTATGCTTGCTTGTTTTTTTTTTCCCCCCTATGTTTTTTACCCCTACTGTTTTTCAATACTCGTGTTGTGTTCCAGTTTTCAATCTGAATTGCAGCCAAATTGTAGTCCAGCTGCTGACACCAAATAGTACCCCAGAAGTCGGCAGAAAGACAATGTGAGAGTAATTGCCAAACGGGCAGCACCGAGTTATTTTATTTCAGCAGGAAGAAAGGTTTTGATGTATCTCACATTTTATAACTGCGTTTTCCTCGAGAATGAGAAAGACAGACATTATTGAAGTCAAAAATCAAAACTGCAAGTTATGAAAAATCGTTGTAATTTGTACTAACTTGGTCCTTCCATTTCATTAGAAAGGGCTTCTGTCTATTCCAGCTTACCACTGATGGCTTTGTACCCTGATTTTGCACACCAAAACCCATCAAACTTCACTCTGAGATGGATTTTAGTGCCACACAATTGCAACCAGAACTGCAGATCTGATTAAATAATGCATGCTGCCTCCAGACTAATGAGTTTTTTTAATGGGTTTGTTTATATGTTCAGGTAATCCATTTCATATGAAAATGTAAAAAGGAAAAAAGAAAGAGTACTTGAAAACTCATAAATAGACATTTACACCCTCAAAAAGGCCTATTACAGCAAGCAGAGAGTAGAAGGAACTGCATATTACCATACTGCAGGGCAATACGTACAGGACTGTGACAGAGCAGTAGATGCTGCAAACAGACAGCAACAAATACGAGGTGTCTAAAACCTCACCACAAATCAGCCTGCTACCAGCACATGAGCAGCTTGCAATGACCTCGGCACCACCTGCTAAATTGCTTTGTAGTAACCTCACTTCATGTCCCTGACCACACTTTGAAAAGTATTTGTCTCTTGGTTTCCAGAGAGCTAACAGTCCTTCTTTGGGCTTTTAAATACCAGTGGGATGTTTTTAGAAGAATTATTAACCATTCTTTTCTTGATTTTTAATACGCAAATGCAATCCATGTTTTTCTTCTTACTACGGATACACAAGCATCAAGCTGCTGGGAAGAATATCATAAATATCTTAGCAGGTAAGGAGTTAACAAGCACAAGTCTGTTTACAAAATGATGAAATTGATCAGAAAGGATGGAATTAGTTGGCATAGAACAAAATTGAGACATTGTGGTGCTAGATACTTACTTCATCTATCCTTGTTTTACATCAGGGGTCATACTCTGTTACTTTTTGGTCCAAGCTCCAAGTCAAATTTGATTAGGGACTAATCTGATTCCACATAATGAGAATACTATTTAGGACGCATGTTTTAAATGTGCCTTTTAGTCTACAGTTTGTTAGGTTAATGAATTTAACAATTGAGATGATTTGTACGTTCCATGGGTGATTTGGCATGAAAGGCATTTTAAAATGTGCAAAACTGGCTTAAAATATGGCATACCATGCAAAACAAGCAAATAGATGTGACTAATGCTACCAGTTGCATTTCTTCTTCATTGATATACATAGTTTACATATATCAGATGTTTTAGAAAGTACAATTAGAAAGCATGGACAGATATAATATGCTAAGAATATTTTACTTGTCTGAGCAGACCTAGCAAAGGCTGTTGCTATATCTGTTTCGTTTATAATGCGCCTCGAAATGCCACTTAACAAAAGCCCTACTTTTAGCTCATTTCTTTGGGGAGGCCCCACCCAAGAGCCCCTCTGAAAACATGCAGCCAAGTCCTCTCTTTGAAAACATGGGCTCTGATCAGTCTTCTGGCTTTTAAACGTAGTTGCCAGTGCCGGAGCTTTCCATTTTATTTTTGTTGCTTGAGCATTCAGCCAGCAAAACAGACTCAGGTGTCCTCATCATCCACCTCTACTGAGCACTTTGGTCCTAAATGACAGGCAGAGCAGCCCTGTGCTGCTGGGTAGGAGAGATAAGAGGAGAGCTGATCACTACCTCTGGGAAGGTAACAGCACTGGATGCTGGACCCCACCTCCAGGAAAACTGACATGTTTTATCCAGTCACTCAAGGCATGCTGTTAAACCAAAGCATTCAGGTATCCCCAGAAGCAGGTAGCCGCTTGAGCTTCCAGAGTCACAATTTCAGACACAGGAACCTGAATTCTGCCCAAGCCTTACAGTGATGCTTAAATCCTTTATTGGATTTGTCTTTCTTGTTCCTGTTCCAGGACCTGAGAGCCAATTGCTTGTCAGAGGCATTGAAGCAGAGTGGTGGGAGGGCAAAGAAACTCTAATAGCACTACAAATCAATAATGACTTTTCTTATATTACAAGTTTGTTGCAACACAAAGCCCTGTAATTGGATGCTGCATGTATCATTGTTCTTTTTTTAAAACCTGAAGGCACAGGGAATCTACTGGCACATAGAGCACTGGGAGATTTGGTGCTAAACAGTCTGCTCTAGAGGAAAGAAAGGTACGTTTTCCAGAGCACCACCAGCCCCTTCTAGAAAGCAACAGCAACAAGGCCATCTAAACGATGCCATTACAAAGGGAAAATGAAAAAAAATCAACTGCCATGGTTACACTGCATCTCAGTGCTTGCTTTGTATTTCCTTAGAGCTCTGCTGCAAAGATCCTCTCGCTGCTGACATGTCACCATTTCCCATGCTCCCATGGTTGCTGCAGGGAACACAAAGTTTGCTCTCCCTCTCCTTGCTGAGTCAAAACCACAACCTACAGGGAGAAGTGCTGGTGCCTCCAGACAGAAAGGATGACAAGTTCAAAGAAACCTGAAGGAGGGGGAACCTCCTGGCAAAGAGACACCAATCAATGCCTGGCAGAAGAGGCAGGAGAAGATGAGAAATTCCTCCTCTGGTTCTCACTCCTAACCACTCATGACACGGCGTGTGCCACCCGTGGCAACCTGTCTTCATTGAAATCCATTTGCCTTTACAGCACTCTAAATATCATTTACAATTACACAAGATGTTCTTTACAGCATTTTAAATATCATTCACAGCTACACGAGATGTCAGGTTAACCCTCCAAGCCTTTGTGTTGCTCTGCGTGTCAGGCAGCCCTGTTCTGCATGGTGGAGAGATGCTGCCCGCTGGCCACTGTGTGCTCACTGGGTCCACATGGAAATACAGATACAGGATCTCAAAGGGTTTTCAATTCTATCACACACAAGACACAAAAGCTCAGAATTTTACTGTTCTGAAACACTGTTGTGTCATCCTATTTAAAGGCAGAAGTATTCTCTCTCACTAAGGCAGTATCTCTCTGTTAAGTGCACAGGGTATATCACAGGATTTGCCTTAGGGCAGAAACTGTAGTGACTACATTTCCTAGCTAATGAGCATCTGAGAAAAGGCTGTACAAGGAAGAAAAAAAGGAGCAGAGAAATGCTTTTAGTTAAATATCAGCCATTTGATCAATCTTATTCAAGCTCAATATGTACATAAAACTATTAAGGTCCACGCTGTAACTTACTGAGCTGTGAGTAGCAGATATGAACTGGGGTGGATGATGCCTCTCCCACTGCTAGTTCAGGATCTATCACTTCCAAACACACAGCCCAACCACCTGTCAACCTTCTACACATCTTATAGACAGTAGATTTATCACAGGGTACCTCCTAACTGATACAGATTTACTCAGCTGATTTTCTCCAGCCGCGGATCTTGCCTTGGAATGATGACAGCAGATCAGATTGGAGGAATATACTGAGAAATAAACGGGAGGTGTAAGTTCTGCTGTTGACTGGGAGTGGCTCCACTGAGTTTAATGGTGATTGTTTACAGCATAGAGTATGATGTCAGTTATAAAGTGGAAGAGAGAGTGAACAGGTGACAGAAAGAGAAAGGGATATGCATTTGCATTTCTTTTTTTTTCAGAAGAAATAACAGAAACTAAAGTATTCTTTAAAATTCTTTCCTTTCAGATACATCCTTAGTCTGATCTGATGACAGTAAGAAGTTACGTAGCCCAGCATTTATAGCAATAAGCTGGCATAGCTATACTAATACTGGCATTCAGGAGAATTTGTCTGGATGAGTTAACTTTGGCCACATGTGCATTCTGTTGAAAAAACACATGAAGGGATCTTCAGCAAGAAACAATTGTTGCAATGAGCACAGCACTGAAAGCAAGTATCACTGACTGCTGGATGCTGACCAGTGCATTAGAAATCTGAACTTTGAGCTTTGTGTGGATATTTAAACATATTTATTGCTTATAACTTCACAGTGTGCTTAACACTGACCTTCTGATTTCAGCTACTCGTAATAACCAGGAGTAATTTGCTGAAGGTAACAATGGAAACAAGTAACAACTGTACTTAGGCTCAGCTCCCGTATTGCCACAATAATATAACCGTATTAGCATCTGATGGCAGGGAAGATTTCAAGTCCCAGCACAGTGAGATAAATGTTACTAAATGTTAGACTACTGCGAAAGATTCAACAAAACATAATTACTATGATTATAGGATATAAAAAGCAACATCAAAATAGAGCTCACTTAATACAAAGGCGAAGAGGAACAAAAAATAGATTTCTGCCTACAGATCCCTTTTACATGATTATAGCACATTTCAAAGCTGGCACAAAAAGCCAGGTGGTTGTATCCATAAAATCAAAGAGACTTGGGATTTTCTTTAAAGTAGTGGTATCTCCTTCACCTGCCTTCCTCAACATGGTTTTACAGTTTTTGTTCTGGTAAGAATCATTTTGATGAGCCATAATTTGTCCCACCACAAAGGTATTCAGACAGTGCATATAAGGAGCTCCACACGGCCCACAGTGGCATAGAGAAGGAAAAGGTCACTGAAAGGTTCTCAGGGAAACATGGAGGTAGTGGAGAAACCAAACGGACACAAACTTTGTGCAATAAACTATATAACATTCTTTCTTTCGGGAGATGCAGACCACTTCCGTTAGATTTTCTGAAATTAGACCATCAGACCCATGCATACATTACATATGATATATCACATATAACAGGAACATGCATTTCTATATTCAGAGTCACTTTGGGATAACACTCATCCTACAATATGTGCATACACATTGAGTGAGCATCTATTCTTCCTCTCTGCAACGTCATCTGTGCCACATCTGTACTTCAGCTTTTGGCTTCTCATGAACCAACGTTTGGGGCTTTTTGTGCATTGGCACATGTGAGCATTTACTCAATATTTACTCAGTCATTCTTCTGCTAAATTGCACTGGTATTTTCTATCTATTTGCAGGAGAAAAGTAAACGTACAAAGATATTTCTTTGTAGTAATGCAAATGCAACTGGTTCAGAATATTTTAATGACAAATATTACATAAATACAACCACAATGTTATTATTATTGTTATTATCATTTTGTATCTGCATGCGTTCTTCTAAATTACACTTTCCTCACTGTGTCAATCACAAGTTGCAATCAGTTCAGACTCCGCTTTGGATCAAATTAAAAACATGACCCAGAAAGTCTTACAAGGGAAAAATGATTGCCAAAATAAAGTTTTAATAATGATTCTCTGAAATAATTTGGAAATAGGTCACCATCTTCTTGTGAGTAAGCTGCTTGCTGTTTTTATATTACAGGAGGCATTTTTTGCTGAGATCAATAATTTCCCGCCCTGTCATTTTGAGGAACCGAAACACAAATAAAAGTTTTGAAAAATATTTTGAGCCTATCTCTAGATGTTCTGTAAGGGCATAGATCTGTTGTGCCATTCACTGGCTGAATGCAAGCAGTTTGAATTCAGCGGCGATATACTATAAAAAATACATGGAAAGGATATGGCACTGCTGAAGGGAGAAGATTCAAATAAACACATTGGGTCTGTTTTCTTTATCATGAAGAGTAGAAGAGAAGGATGAAGTGGGTTTAAAGTCACAAAGACACCCCAATGTACAGTCAGGATACATGGGCTTATTTGAACCTCTGTTCTTGCTGGATCCTCCATGAGAGCAAGGCACCGAGTGATGCTCACAGAACAGCTTGTCTGCATCTTCAGCTACTTAAATAATGTGAATAACCTCAGTCCTAATCAAAACATCACACTGCATTTATTTGCACTGGAGGCAGCATTTCTATTAAACTCATGCCAGGTATTGAACAAAAGAGAAAAGCAAAAATGAAACTCATATTTACTATCTTTCTGTATAGTACAGTCTCTGAGGGGTATTTACACAGCATGAGGAATGTCCCAAAACCAGCCTCATTAGTGGTCTCCCACCTCCTCTGGCTGCAATTTAAGGAGAAGCTTCAATCATGACATATTCGCAATGTGCCAAAGAACACAGAGCCAGAAGTTGTTAAGAAATCTACGGCATATTCATTAGTAGCCCCAAGAGAGGTGTGCATTTCTCTAGCAGCTTTTTAGGCAGATGCACGTATCGATCTCTGCAAGCTGCCTCCTTCAGGGAAGCCACAGGCACCCTGGTCACATCTTCAGGAAGTCCTCATCTCTCATAGAAATAACTATGCTCCCGTGAGCAGAACACCCTGGTTTTACCCTCTTCCACTTTCGTATCCCTCCGGAATTTATTCTTCATGTATGCACTGACAATACACTTTCAACAGCTTCCATATCACCTTCCCACATTTACTTTCCAACTGGCAAACCATTTAGGTCCCTTTTTATTCCCCCTAAATTATAGCCACTGAGAGCAAAAGCAGAGGGATAGGGATGGCTATCAGTTGAGGGCAGAAGATACTGGTCAGGGGGTTTGGAGCAGCTGAATTCAGCAGTGCAGTCACTCACCCCTCATTAGCAAACTGCTAACGAGCCCCCATTTCATCCCGCTGGGTTGTAGACTACAAATGAGGGGTCTTACAGCAGGCAGGACTTGGTTCAGGTGACACACTGACTCTGCAGCTCTTGTTTTAGGTTTATTTATTTATTAGTTTGCAACTCAGCCATAAGTATGGGGAAATGATACAGTGGGAATATTTTAAAGGTACAGATGCATTTTATCTTTGGCATTGCTTAGGTTAGCAATGATGGTCACTTATCATAACTACTGATCAAATCAAAAGTAAAATTTCCTGGTGAAAGTAATAAAAGCCAATGAAAAAGAGACTCTATAGTCATTCTAATTATTTTCTAAATTTGGTTCATAGGTTATAAATTAATGCTTAAGTATATTGGGGGAATATGTGTCTTTTTATTTAAACAGCAATATAGATATCAATTAAAGGACAAATTAGTTATACCTTTTGACTTATGTGCAAAGAAGAGAATTGCTACAGTATTAAAGAGTTTTTAACTAGTGGGTAGTCTGGTAATTAGGGAACTGTCAGAGCTTGTTATGTTATCTTGCAGCAGTTGGCGTTCAAAATACTTCTTGCCACTCATGATCTGAGTGGGATGTTGTTAATATGCAGCTATAGTCTACAAGAGTTCAAAGGGTAGAATTTAATTATGATACTGTAAATTCTTAATTTTCAATTACTATGACACTAGGGAACTGCCCTTGTGAAAGGGCAGATAAAAGGCATTTTGGCACTTACAAATGTATGAATAAATAGGAAGGCAAAAAGAAATAATATTTGTAGGACTGTAATGCTTGCAAGTTCTGCATTTTCCTTTTTAATTTATTTTTGCCGTACCAGATTGCAAAACACAATTTTCCTCTGTCAACAGTTATAATGCATCATTTGCAGATACTATCTCACTCCAGACAGCAGTTCTGAGGCCTTCAAAAATAATACTGTGATCTGAAGTGTAAGCACAGCCGATGGTCACAAGAGTTACATACAGAAAGGAACTACATATTTAAGGAAACAATCTGATTTTGATACAAATGAGCTACTTTGCTCATTTAGGTTATTGATGAATCATCTCTAAGCTGGTGATACCCAAATTTTTGGGAGCAAGCCTGTTTCTGCCCTGTGGTTTTATCACTGCTCATCATTTAACTCACCACCAAATTCAGCTGGGAATAGGACAGAAAAGACCCAACCTCACCCCAGCCTCTTTCCTCCTGGGACTGTGGACCACAGCAGATCCAGTCCCTTTCCTGCTGGTGCTCCATCACTCACTGCAGCTGACTGAATATACGTGTGGTAGCAGGCAAGAAGTCTGTTGTACTAAAGCTCATGTATTCATTAGATGAGGTACAAGGGGTTCTTCTGAAGTCAACGTTAATGCGAAAGGCAGAAAAGTAGAGGGAGAAAAATTGCCTGGATAAAATAATTAAGTTAAAAAAGCAAATGGCTTCTGCCATTTAGGAGGGGGGACACCAAATGTTGTCCCTGTGCAGCCTCTCTGACTGGGGAGCTTTATCCTTGCACTACAGCTCACGGGGCACAGCCCATTATACACCCCTTATGAGCACAGCCTATGCATTTTGTCAGCCTGCTTTTCTCTCCACCATTTCCACAGGTGCCAACATCTTAGAGCAGCGCAGCTTCATGTAGAACCTTAAATATAAACTGCTCTCCTGTGCCAGCAGTGCAGAGAGGAGCAGAGCTGCTCTTTCTCGTCCACATTCAGGGCCGCACTCCACGAGGAGCAGAGCAGGGCTGGGGGTTTGGCTGGGGCTCACTTGCCACCTTTGCCTGCAGCAGAAGTTTTTCAGCTTCTCTTGTCCTAGGAGTTATCACAGGCAGCTCTGAAACAATCCTTAGCAGAAGGATAACAAGCGAATCCCCCACATGAAAGGGAAATAGGAAACACTCCATGACCCCAGGACATTTCTTTTATCGCCGAGAAGCACCAGTGGCTTGCATTTCAGACTCACAGTTGAGTTGCTGCAGCTTAACAAGTTCCAGCAGGCCTGCGGAGCTGCACCAGCCGCCTACACACACTTCTTGCCCACGGCAACCACCAGCCAGCACGGCTTCTCCTCCACCATTAGGAAATGGTGTTCAGGAGAAGTCATGTTTGCCGCAGAGGCTGTAGAGAGTTACACTGGGTTTTTCTTGCAGTGGGAAAATGGCCCATTGCCTGCAGAACCTTCCAGAGCTGCTGCAGGATCGCACTCCCGGTGTTGGTGCAGCCCTGAGCACCAGGATAGGAGCAACGTAATGAAAACTCCGTGCTCCTCTTGGAAAGAGCAGCTGCTTCTCTCTTACGATGGTCTTTATGTCATCTTTCACAAGCAGCCGCTGTTGAGGGACTAAAGCAGAAATCAGATTTGTGGGCGTTTCCAACAAACCCAAAACATTTTGTTTCCTACCTGCCTACAAAATAAAGATGAATGAAAGATGTGGAGAATTCTTTTATTCAAGATGAATAAATAGCTATAATCAAGCCCCGTGAAACCAACTGTCTTTAGTGGGGGAAGGGAGAAATAGTCATAATCGAAAGTTTGTGTAGCATGAGGCTCTGCAGTAGGAAACTGTGCTATTATTTCTTCTGATGCATTTTTAAAACATTTATAATTTATATAAAAACACCAGGTGGTACCTTTAAGGTTATTTAGCATGAAAGTCCAATAAAAAGGTCCTTAGCTTTTAACAGCGTGATACAGTGGCTCTCACAGTATGTATAGTTAGCCAACTCTTATATTCAGTAGCGTAGGGAACAAAAGCACAATTCTTAGTACCCTGTATTGAATCAGAAGTCATCATTTTGCCTCTTAGAGTGATTTACATGCATGGTAAGTCCGTCAAAAATGCAGGTGCCCAGTCTAAGAAGAGAAGGAAAGCTTAGAAGGTCAGAGGCACCATCATGAGCACTAAATACAAAGCAGTTACATTAGGTTTGCACAAATACAAGATGCTGAAGGAAATCCCAGCTGAAGCATGCCCTTCAAGAAACACACATGTAGCAATATCCTCATTTGCTCAGCAATTCAGCAACAGAGGGCATGTCAGCTCGTTAATAAGGCAATCAGCATGTGAGACACCAGCACAAAAGAAGCAGGAAAACAAACTGTTTTCAAGATGTAGGTGCACAGAAATAATTTACTTGGGGTCTTTAATTTCCAATTCTGAGCTCCAACTTGTTCCTTGCTCTTTTTTTGCCTTTCTTTTTTCCTTTTCCCAGAATGAAAAGTAAAGCTCAGGCAAACCCTTCTAGCCTCAGGTACCTCTCTATAATCTCTCACTGCAAGTCAGTGGGAGTCTAGAGATACAGATTTCGCCTCTGTGCCTGTGATTAGCGATTTGAGGAGGCAAGAAGAGTAAAGAAAAGAAAAGTATAAACAGAACTTATTTTATGTAGGCCAGATGCTTTTTTTTTTCATGCTCTGTGCCACTGTGTATGGTGGCTTTTGCTTAGACACGGACCAGCTTTGAAACAGGCATGCAGCAGAAAGAAATGATGACTGCATTAGCACCCACACTAAAGGATGGCTGGGGAGGAGAGGGGACATTTTTCTCCCTCTGAACTCTGAGAGCCTTTTTATTTTCAACCAACACCAATGAATGTAATTTAAACATTTCAAGGTGGTCTTTCAATAGCCTGAAGTATTAATAGATTGTTTAACAGACCCCTGCACCAATCCAGATAAGCAGCCTTTGAAAACTGAGGGAAGTCTAAAAGCTGTCAATAAGAAACTGAAGCAATGCCATCAATTTGTTCAGCTCAGTTAACAGCCAGGGCTTGGAGGAGAGTGTAACAGTAGCTTTGTCTTGACAGGGAATTACCTTCCACTTTTTATACTTATTGTCAGAGACAAAATCAAAGACTAAACTTTTAAGCTGCCAGAATGCGACTCTGTTGTGATCCCAGGAGAAATAAATGTTGAAAAATGCTGTCTGCTCCCAGATCCCGAGGCTGTCTGGGGCTGGGTTGGCCCTCAGTACAATAAAGCCACTTCAGTCATCTCCAAACATAAATTCCTGCCACAGTGCCTGAAACGGACTGAGCACCAGCAGAGAACTGGCTGCCCAGAGGGACCTGGGCACACCTGCTGGCCCTATCCTGCCCTGGGATCTTCCTGGTGTTTCTGCACCCTCCTGCAGAAGGACGCAGCCTGCCCAGGGAAGCTCACAGCTCACCCATGTTAACAGCCCTTGCGGCACAGGAAAGCAAAGCAGAGTGTAAAAGTCAGGTAGGTGCACTGAACTTCTGTCAGATCAAAGGGAGTCTGCCAGGAATGCATTTCTAATGTCTGTGCACTTCTGCTGACTCAAAAACTATGAAAAGTGCTAGTAATATCTTTGTAAGCAAATGTGTTCAAAGAACAATCAGTTCTTTTTTTTTTTTTCTTCCCCAATTTACTTTTATTTTTTATTTTACATCCCAACATTGCAGCCCTACTTCATCTTAGAGGTAATACCAAGTGCTTTATACTGTAAATACACCAAAATAGAAATAACGTTTCTCTGTAATGGAATAGCTCATCATCAAGGCCAAGTTCTCCATTGATTTACATTCCACGTAGCTTCAGGAATATTGCAGGGGCTGTAAATCAGTGTACAACAGCATCCTTTGAGTCTAAATCTCCCCAGCCTTTCAGCAGTCATGTTAATATGTTGCTACAGATGTAGTGTACACGAAGCAACTGCCGGTCGGGGCTGCTGCAATCAATGGTATTGAAAGAGAGAGCTGCAGTTAGCTACGGTATTGATCATGTTAGAGTGATAAACAGTTACAACTACCAGCCCAGTATCATTGCACAGGACACTAAATGAAAGATTCCCACGTCTTTAAGGTTGCTTTTTTTTTTTTTAAATAGTTGATTACATCTTTGTTCAAATTATTGAGTTTTATTTAATCTGGATTTCAACTCTCACTAAATGATAAAAGCACCAGGCTCTGGAGAACAAACACGTCCATTAAATCAATGCAAGAAAGCTGTACTCAAGGAAGTAGCTGAAAAAAAACCCATCATGTTGCAAATTTTCTGCTTTTCAGTAACTTTCACCTTCAAGCTGGTAGCCAAGTTCATAGAATCATAGATGGCTTAGGTTGTTCCAGCCCCCATGCCATGGACATGGTTGCCACCCACCAGATCAGACCACCCAGAGCCCCATCCAGCCTGGCCTTGGAATTGCTACTCCTTTAACCAAAGGCACTGTGGCTCTACCTGGGGCAAGCCTGGCGATAGATGGGCAGAAACAGTGCCAGAGTCTTGGGAAACAGCAGGCTGAATTAAGGGGACAAAGTCAGCAATACTGGCTCACTTCCATGGAGACATGATATGCAACACTGCCGGAACAGAGCACACCTCTCTGTTTTCTACGTGAAGCAAAGCCATTAGAAAGACATTCCTTGTTTTCTCACAGATATACTTCTGATGCTAATTGAGACATTTTGAGAATTTAGGCATTTCTTCATCTTACCAAAGACAGAGGAATGCCACTTCAGTATAAAGATGGAGAAGTCAAGGGTGATATGTGCCATGATAGGCCATACAGTGACCCAGATGAAGAAAGGGGAGAAGAATTTTCCGATTGTTTCCTTTAGTCTGCACACCATACTATCATAGAACAGCTTGGATTGGAAGGGACCTTCAAGATCTTTAAGTTCCAGCCACCTTGCTGTGGTCCAGGGAAACAATAGCTCTGCAGGTTTAACTCAGAGGGCATATGCCACAAAACTCTTTTTAACAGAAATTCCTGGGATCTCATCCTGTTTTGCGCCACAGTTGGGTCCATCAGGCCCTGAAACTTTTAGTGCTTATCTTCAGGAATGAGACCGGCCACTGTGCAGATATACCATCACACCAAGAGCGACACAAAGAGAACTCTGACCTGTGATGACACCCTCTAACTTTAGAGATCTGTGTAAGTTCTCCTGTGCAAAAAACACCTCTGCATAAGCATTTTCCAGAGAAGTTTTACAGCTGGTATTTCTACATCAGTAATTCCTCACATGTGTGTGATTCATTGGAGCTACTGCTGCCAGAGTAGTGCTGGGGGGAATATCGGCGCTTTTGAAAGTACAAGATTTCTTTTTCCCATAGCAATAATAGCATTGCTGACTGAATAAAGAAATAGGAATTAGGCCTCTTAGGCTCCCACATTTAAAAAGTGGCCATGCAGCATGCATATTTGCTCATCAGGTGGTAAGCACGGTGTGGGAGCTTTGTGCACAAATCTTATTAAATAACCTGTGGGATGCACACCAAAAGCCAGCGCACCTCTTTAAATAAACGTAGCATGAACATTTATTTACCACGTTCATTTTCTGTGTCAATCATCTTTCTGAAAAGAAACAAAAGCAAAAACCAAAAAAGTTGAATTGTTGGTCTCCATAATGCCTCCATAATGAGCTACTGGATTACTGTCTCCAGTATTTTTCTATGCAACTTTGATAAAATTGGCCATCCAGTCTGGTTTTAGAGAGTGGAGCATTTATCCACAAATGAATCAAATGCAAAGGTTGTTAATAAATAAGTAAATAAATCAAAGGTCCCTTCGTATCCCAGTGCAGGAAACAACAAGCAGAATAAGTCACCAACCCAAACAAAAACAACCCCTGAAACATATTGGAAGGCAGACTGATTTTTGTAAACTCATTAAAACAATTCCCAATTAGGCATAAAATAGAAGAGTCAAGATTCATTTTGTGAAGAAAGAAACAGTGTCTCCATCCTCACGGCTGATTTATGTTGTGATTTTCCTGAACTTTAAAAATAAAACTCTACACCATCCTCCCTCCCTTGTCCCCATTTTAAAATATTGCTTTCCAAAGCAATCAAGAATACCTCCTGGAAGAGCCAAATCAAACTATATCTTGTCCTTGAGGATATTAGCTGAGAAACGATTTTTGCAAGCAACACTGGAAGGCAAACATTGATCTGATGACAGCTTTTGAATCTTTAGCTAGGGGTGAACTTTGGCCTTTTTTTCTCATAATGCTAGCACGCCTGCCTCTGTGAAAGTCCTCAGAGTCACCAGTTTTTTTGGCCAGAGAAATAAACCTATGAATAATTCTTTTGCCATTTCATTTTGCTATTCCCATTTCTCATGTATGTTTGAGGGTCTGCTCCTGATTTCTTTTTTCCTGCCTTGCTATGCACCAGCATATGACTTTAAAGAAAGACAAAAGTAATTGCCTTTTTCTTTTTTTTATTATTACTATCTTTTTAATTCCAGATTTTTTATTTTTTTTTTAAGGGAAATGATTTTTTTTTTTTCTTTTTCGTTTCTTGTGTTTTCTTATTTAAGGACATTTGTCAGCATTTTCCTCATGCTTCAGTCCAGGCATTTGGACTGATCCAAAACTGCATGCAGAAACAAAGAAGAAATTGAAAATGTAATGTCTAATGGAGGGTTATTTAACTCACAACATAACAAAGGCTGGGATACTTTGCAGAAGAGGAAAACAGACATCATTTAAGAATTGAACAAGAAAGCTCCATGTCCACTGGACACTCATGAGAGCAAGGTCTGCTATGAGCAGCCCAGCTCACCACTTCCATAGAGTTTATGTCCTGGAAGGGAGAGTTTCTCCATAGCTCCCTTATGGCTCCCAGCAGCTTCTGCGTGCTGGGATTTTAGTATTCAGAGACATCTAGCTAGGTCTTAAAACGAATAATTCACTACTAGGAAAACAGTTTGATGGCAGCAAGAAAGACAAGATAAAATAACTCTTAAATATGGAGGTAATTCCCTAGAAATAAAAAACTGCTGCACTCATCCCTTGCATCAAAGGCTGCTGGTGTCAATTAGACTGTTCTGCTTTGGCAGAGATCTGTGAGTAAGTGCATGGTGAAGTCTCAAAGCAAATGGTGGTGGTGGCTAAAGACCTGCTTTTTCTCCCATTGCATGCCACCTCTGTCTTCACGTACTAAAATCAAAAAGACTAAAGAAGCTAAGAAGCTAAAAATGCAACCTGAAAGAAGGTATCAGGCAGATTTCATAGTATGTTAGAGTTGAAATTCGGGTATGCTTGGAGTCCACAAAGCATTGAACAGTTTAAGCAAAAGAATATGGCACAGTTTCTCTTAAACACATCTCAGTTCTGTCAGATGTGCACTGCAATCAATGCCATAGCTGCAAGTTGATGAAGAAATACAGCAGCTACCTTTTAAACTGGTATCAGCTAGATATGAATGGATATTGGAATTAACGCTAGCTCAGTCAAGCATGACAGTTTGGTGTAGTGACTAAGTGTCAGCTACTTTGGAAGTTTACATCTCTTTTAATTACTACGATTGCCCAACTGAGTGGTTTTCTGCTCCTGTTCCTCCTGCAGGCTACAAACAAGCAACAAGGCATCATACACCAGCAAGGTTTTGCACAAAACTGTAAGGATCAGATGCTGATCCTTATCAGACTGCTGTCCCCCTGCTAAGAGAACCACTGCAGAAAGCCTTACCGCTGCTTGGTATGGGCAGATAAATCCTACTTTTGTCCTTTTACTCAATATAAAAGCTTTTCTAGGCAGTGATACTGGTGGAAACCTGACAGATCAAGGGGCTTTTTTATTGCAAGGCCTCTCCTGTATCCCACCAAGTTCAGGGGTGTTGAGAGCCTGCTTATTTTTCTCCGAATTAAGGTTTCCCTCTTTGTCTCCAGGCTAATGCAGCTCTTTAAACCAAATCCTGTGGGATACATACTATGCACAGTGACTGCTTTTCCCCCTGTGAACATGGAGAGGCTGGAAATACAAGCCTAACTTTTAATGAGTTCTGATTTCAGCTATGACACCTTTTACTCTATCACCTCAGAACTACAAAAAGCCACAGTTCCATGTGAGGGAGTGCTGGGTGAGCACCCCTGTACACAGCACTCTTGACTTTGGTCCTGTACCAGACACTGTTTGTCTCATGCAGACCAA
>JAOWBP010004220.1:14250146-14275831 GCA_028571105.1 Tragopan temminckii | reverse complement strand
TGCTGGGTGAGCACCCCTGTACACAGCACTCTTGACTTTGGTCCTGTACCAGACACTGTTTGTCTCATGCAGACCAAGTGCTGTCTCCAGAGCTTGTGGAAACCTCTGATTTGTGACGGCACACATAGGCACACAGCCTTGCTGACAGAGAGCATTCTGCAGCAGGATCTGCTGCCAGGCTGGGACATCTCTTCACCACTGCTCTTGTCTACCTGTGCTTTGGCTTTCTTAGCGTTCATCCCTCTTCCGTGAATTGACTCCCAGGTGTACTCCTCCTTAATACAATTTTGAAGCAAGTATTACAAGAGCTATGAGGAGACGTTTTCCTAATGAGGGTAATTATCACTGCATTTTAATGTACTGTAATACAGAGGCATGGTTCAGTAGCTTTACTTTAGAGATACTGTTACAATGGAGAGCTTTAGATCTATCATGAAACACATCTGTAACTAACCTTTGGTGCCACATGCCAGGATTTTCTCATCCTAAACACTAATGAGGTGTGCTCTGGTCTGCCTGCCACAAGTGGCTGAGTCTCTTCTAATGAGTCTATGGCTACAAAAACAACAACAACAACAACAACAAAACTATCAAGTCACTTTGGCCTCTTTTTATATACAGTGCCATCTAATAACTCTGATTGTGACAGAACATTGCCTCCTAGAGATTGATATCACTACATTCAAAAAAATCAAATCAGAGTGCAGCAAAGGACAGTGGAGCTCAGAGAAAAACAAGATTAGCTGTAGATATGGCCAACTATCAGAACCATAATAGTGTTATAAATCCAATTACTTTCAATATACCTGACACAGAATACACAGATAGCAAGTCGCAGTAAAACACCACACACAGGTTCATTATTTTCCTTGGCACACAGCACTTGTATAGCTCTGTGAAAAGAGGACATTTAGGGGTTGGTGAAGGAGCACTGGAGGTAGGCAGCTCGCCTTTTTTTTTTTTAACAAGAAAGATCCCTGTTTTGGACATGCACAATGACCCTCTCACAGGAGAAATGCAAGCCACCCCCAGGCATCACCAGCAGCTGCTCCAAAGCCTCTGAGCCTTGGCAAGCCTTGAAAATCCTTCTCTAGCCTGTGAAGGCTTGGGAAAGGCAACTGAGCCTTGTTAGCAAATCGGCCAGGCAGAATAGGTAAACTTCAGTTATCCCAAAAGCCAATTAAGGAGACTTGCAGGGCAAATCTGGTTGGTCAGCAATAGAACAGAGATTGGCAGCCTTGGCTGGAGAGGAAGGAGGCAAGGTAGCTGGGATAATTACCAAGGCTGTGCGAGTGCACGATGCTCTCTGGGTCTCAGCAAGTAGCAGGCAGGCAAGCAAAGTGCAGCACAGCAGGAGACATGGGGTAGAAATGTTGTTAATCTGAGGCTACAAACAAATCCAAGGCTGAACAGAGCTCCCCTCTGCATTGCCTGGGCTCTGCGTGAAGTGTGTTGTTTCTGCTGTGCTGGCTTGACCCTTCCAGCAATCCTCTATTAGATAGCAGAAACATTAGACATGTCACTGTGTCTCCTGCCCAGATATGTACTTCTGCTGAGAAGCAGCTCTTGTGCATAAATAAATAAGTGTGGGGAATCTGGGATGGGAGCCTCCAAGAGTGAGATGAAACTTTAAAACAAAAGCTGTGGAAAACCTGAACTGGAAGCAGTTTAACTACTGGCACCAGAGTTGGTGGAGGCAGCTGATGGATTGAGGGACAGAAAAGAGCAGGATGCATAAATTGCGAGGCCTGGGGTCAGTCAGAGGAGAATGGGTAAGAAATCTCCTTTATTCCCTATTGTGACTTCCCCTGCAGGAAGTAAGAGCTCTCCAAGTGAAGAAGTCATCAATGCAAGCTGAATTTTATGTCGACTACAAAACTCCTCTCCTATTAACCCTTCCTCTGAGAGTCACCATCAGGCTCTTCCTGTACAACACAACATCCCTCCTGTTCCAGAAAATCTCTTTCTTCATAAAAGTCATGCTGTTGTTCAGTTGCATTTTCCAAGGCATGAGCCAGGTAGCTTCAATCGCCTCCTGCGGGAGCCCTATCTCACCCCAGTCAATCACTCCCTTCAGAAAGCCTTCCTATTTCTCCATCTCTCAAGGTAGCCAAAGCCAACTGCAATAAAGAAGGCACGAGTACAACAAATCTATAAAGTGAGGGGCGAGGTAAATCAGAAATGTTAAGTATTCCTAATGTATTACAAAGCCAGTGTGGTAACTGTTCTCACAACTAAAATCTTCAGAATCAAATCTCACCTTCCACACAATTCCTAGCATCTACACAGAGAATCTGAGATTATTGCCTTGGCCATAGAAAGGAAAACAGTTTTCCATTGTTATTCTGCCCACAGCTTCCAGCACTGCTGTATTAAAATAACTTGCCCCTGACTTTCACAGTATTCTGAAGGTGACAACATTTTAAGACGTGACGTCCTTCTCCAACAGGGAGCACAGTTAGAGGAGTCTTCTAATGGCTCTTGTGAAGTAATAGCTCTGCAACTAGAAAAAAATAAATATGAAAAACACGCTTTTATTAAGATCCTTGTTTTCATTACTATCTATATACTGGACCAGAATATCATCCTGTGGATATTGATGGTAGAGAACTGGGTCGTGCAGCACTCAAAGCATCTCCTCCTGGTGATTTATTTTTCTGTAAAAACCATTCATTCGCTTTATGTAAGAATGAAAAAAAAAAAAAGAAAAAAAAAAAAAAAAGAAAAGAACATTTTGATGTAGGTTGTTTTCTTCAAGCTCAGATGTAAGCTGTCTCTGGCAAGGATATTCTGTCAGTATTTAGTGAACAAACTCCAAGCAACACCTAGATGTTTCTGCTTCAGTCTACTGGGGAAATCTACCAAGAGACCCTTGGGAGCTTTACCCAAAAGAAGACTTCTGGAGATCAGAAAGAGCCATTTACTTGAAAGTTTCCACACCAGCAGTCTTATTGTACAGACTTTGCAGGGCCCCACTGCTGCTGGCACCCTCCCCAGTGGCCTTTCAGCACCTTCCTCAGGTGCTCCCGTAATGACTTTATGTTGTTAAACTAGATAAAAGTTCTGAACCCCTGAACAAGTCATAAGAATGTAAACATACATGCAGCAGCCATCTCAAAAATTCTCACATCTGTAAAACCTTCTTAAATAGCCCGGCAGAATAATTTAAAGAAAATTCTCGTTCAATTCCCTATAACCTTAGGCTTGTCCTTGACACACACAGCAGGAAGATTTTCTTTTAGTAATTTTACAGTTTCATAATTTAGTCTCTGAGCTGCTCAAGTACAACACCACTTCTGGCAAGGATCCTTTGTAGATGAGTTTAAATGTCTCAAATGTCAGTGAGCGTGCTACAAAAGGGCACCCTACAACCACTTGATTTCAGTTAATCAAGGATGACAGAATCTCTTCTTTTTCTTAAAGTTAATATGGCATTTGCAGATACTGACCACACTTAAAACTATGAATAATTTCTATGAGCATTTGTTCAATACTTGCATCTTCCCCCCAGTCTCAATATCGGTATCTGCCTCCCCAGGGCAGCAGATCAAGTATTATTTTGGTAAAGACAGTTACAGCTTAATTTATGTTTTTGACAGAATTATACCACGAAGATCAACACATCAAAGATCTGAATGAATTCAGTGAGGCTATGCCACTACCTCTGCTTTTTATGAGAAAGAATTCCTTGAGAAGGATATCCCAAGGAAACTTCTGTGGATTGTGACTAAATTTTCATATCCTTCCTAATTACTCTGTTGCAAGCATGGAGGCCTGGTGAGAACAATATTCCCTCATAGAGGATGTAGGAGAATAGCAGGCATTGCTGGCAGAACATGGTTAAAATGGCAGTCATATTATCCCGAGTCCACACTTTCTCCCCACTCATCCCAACCAACAACAGAGCACATCTGGGCATAGTATGGCCCCAACTGGGGACACATTCGGCTGTCACTGACCCAGTCACAATTATTACAATGATTAAAAATCTCCCTTTTCTCAGTTCGCAGCTAGCTGAGCATCTCTGAGGCCACAGAACAACTGGGGGCAACTTGGAGCCACCCCTTCAGATGCTCTAATTGAAATCAAGGCTGGAGCAGATGGGCTTTGCAAGTCTGAGATCTGTAATCGGCTCCCTGGAACCTCTCCCCTGCAGCAAGCAGATCTTGAGTCTGGGCCAATATACACTGCACTTGGAAGGGTGCTTGAAGTAGCTTAATTAGGGAGATGCATCGCAAAAGCTGCTCTCATTCAAAATAATCACTTACAAGCATAAAGTATAGAAACAATTCAATTGGTTTCAACATTTCCGTGTCCAACGTTCTCTGTAAATGTAAGGAACACACTTACGGCTTCTTTAGAAAGAAAAGCAACAATGGAAATGATGAAAAAAGAGCATGAGACACCGAAAGTCAGGCAATTAAAACTGCCTAATATCATATTCATGCTTTCATGTATCAGATGCTCCTGAACTGTTCTTGCCACATGTCTGCCTTCATTACAATGTGTAAAGCTGAGAGTGATAGTCATGGTCTTAAGTTAAATTATCCACATCAAAAATCTGTCTCTGCACTTCCACCTCAATCTTCTCATGCTGGTTGGCTCTAAGGCTGGCCACTTCCCATAATAAAATCCTTGTCTTTAGTACTTCTCTACTTTCCCCCTCCCTCCACTTAAAGAATGCATTGTACTACAAAACATGGTAAGGGATTTTAGGAAGAAGGAAAAGTCCCCACTGCAGCAATGTCATATCCACACACCAGTTTACAAACTCAAGGCATAGAGAATCTCCCAGGTAGCTTTTCCTTCCCATAGGTTTTACATTTCCCTCTCCAGAGGTGACACTTCTGAGATGCCACCTGTCCAACACCAGCACACCGACTGCTCTTACACAGCATTGTAATTAGTATCAGAGTCAAGGAGGATCAAGGAGCCAACTGCACAGCAGAGTACAGTGCCAAAGTGCGTGTTCAGAAGTGACCCAGGACCTCTAATTTCAGCTGATAAAAATGGGAAGCACCAGGATTCCCCTCAGATGTGCAGAAATGCCAAATGCAGAAAGGGAGCAAGTCTAAGTTAATTACTAGAAGAGTAGGATGAGAAAATGAATCACAGCAACAGAAATCTCAGCAAATGATGGTTGTCCTCTTCATCACATTAAAACCTGGCATTTCCTTTGGGAAAAAAAAATCTAAAACATTTTCCTTCATTTACCATTAATAAAAGCCATGTCAGAAATACTCATTCAGGTTTACAGAAATGTGACGAAGTTTTACATGTGTGGAGTTTTACTTTTGGAAAGCTATTCAAGCTTGCTAAATAATCCTTAATCAGTTGAATACTTCTCACTTGATTTTTTTTTTTATGTGTGTATTGTTTTAAGATAAGAGAGACTTTTCAACTGTGTTTCTGTTAATCCCAGTCCTAAGATACCTCTTTAAAGGTCAGAGCTCTGGCTGTGCATTCAAGTACTTCATTACCGAGAAATGTACATCAGCTGGAAAATCAAAATGTTATCATTGTGACATACAGACATTATTGGGAAATGAAGATCAAGTTTCCTACACATACAATAAATATTAGGAGACGTTACTTTACATGAACTGGGATGGTAAATCACGTTAACACAGTGGAGAAAAAAACTAATTCTCAATATTTCAAGAAAAAATAGTTGGGATTTCAGGCCTGGGTTGTCAGATGCTGTTGACATCTTCCTCACTGAAGTCAATGGCAGACCAAGAAGAGGATTCCTTTGAAAAGCAATGAGTTTCCTGCCTTGAAACTCAGAAATTCCAAGGAATCTTTTTTTTTTCTTTTTTTTTTTTCAGTGGAAATGCTTGAAATGAGATAATTCTAGACATGCAGGACTGTGCTTTTTCCTGCACTGGTAAGAAATTTGTGTTACTAAAACCAAAAGACTGTTCCTGCACTGCAATTAAGTCAGTTGACACTTCCCAATGTTCCTGGAAGAAAGACGAGCTTTGCAGTTGTAGAGATGACTTTGAAATGTTGGCCCTCCGCAGAGGTATTTTAAGCACTTCACTCAAGCAGGTTCATGATTCAGGAGCTTTACTTGAGTGGAAACAAACTGGCAGTTCCTCAGGGTAGTTCTGCTCATCAGTGGCCAGTTTCATCTCTTTGTTCACTCCAAGTTTAGGGAAAGAAAGCTCCTAATTCAGGAGCCTAATTCAGAGCACTGAAACCAGTACCTCAAGTTTCACATTGGAATTTCTCTTCCATAAGCTGCATAACAAGGTGTGTTGACCTCTACTAAAATCAGTGGTTTTCATCATGGACAAATAGTGTCCAAACAAGTATTTCAAAACACTTACAGGAAAAGAATGAGCTGAGAATAGGCATCATGTACAGAATGGATCAAAAGACTCTGCTGTCCATCTAACCATCCATCTGTATATGACAAATTTCAAATTTCTACTTGAATTAAAAAAAAACTAAAGTTTTCCAATAGAACTGCAGGAAGCTGTTAAACCCTGCAGCCTGTGAAGGTTTGAAATGTACCTAATGCAGAGTATCAGGGGTATTTTAGGTCTCTTTCCGTGTCACATCAAGCCGTCACTTTTTTTATTGATGCGTTACATTCCTGGGGCTGAGATGGTAGAAGCTGCAGGGAAGTCTCTGAGGTGCAGGTCTGGGTAAAACAGAGCATCGTGTCATGAGATATTTATCAAGTGTGATAATGTGAGCGACCGAAAAAGAGATGAGGTGGGGACAAAGGCTTCTCCATCTGGGAAGTTATTGAGCAGTTGGAGCCTAGGAACAGATAGCTTAGTGGCAGCTGGCTGCCCCTGGCTCCCTGAAAAATTAATCATTGCAGATAAATGCATAAAAAAAAGACAACACCTTGGGCTCGAACTGTTTCCCACTGATGCTGGTGGCAAAACTCCCATGTCTTATTTCTACCCACCATCCAATCTGTGCCCTGAGACCCAGATGTGCTCACAGCAGTCCTGGTGTTGGGTTAGAACAAGTGTGCCAGCACCACGGATTTGCCCAGCAGCGCCTGTGGGGAAAACCCACAGGACCCAGGCCCTACCACTGTGTGCTCATGCCTTGGTCCCTTTACAATATGCAGAATGAGCTCCCAGCATCTGAGCCCTTGCAAAGTCAAGCTTGCAGGTACTAAGGGGCACAAACATAGGCAGCTCGTACTGAGGAATTTGCTTTCATTCTTTCTGTTACAAAACCAGACTTACAGAACAGTCCCACAAGGAAATGGAGATGTGGTGGTACAGAGGAACCTTACTATCAGCCTTTCCTGGCATTCAACAAATTATACTTGCAACACTAGAACTCAGTTAATACAGGAGGAAAACCACTTGTCTAAGCTGTTATTGTTTTCAGCAGGCATTTAAAAAAACAATTCCTTACAAACAATGCAAGAACTTTCCTTCAATACAAGCATGAGTGAGCACCAGGAGCAGCCCTTGCAAACATAGCTTGGCTTTGACGTAGTCATTCTATGAATATTTGTATTGATACAACCATCTTACAGAAATGTTCATAGAAAATTAACACAGGTAGAACACAGAATGGCTAAAGGAAATTAATTTACAAGTATGATGGAATGAGTATTCCCAGGAAACACTGAGCAATTGACCTGACTCCAGTTGTCATAGCTCTTTCAGTATTTTCAACATCAGTGTTACACTTGGAAGAAAAATTCTTCCACATCCAGCAGAATGGCATTCACACACAGGGCTGATAATGAAGCCCAGCTAGCTGTCTTTCTACACTGATAAATGCAGGTCTTACAATTGTGGCATAAATAACCGTTCTGTGTGAAACTAGCAAATTCTCACTTCATGCCATATGTTCACATTACAGAGTTGATATAAGTATCTTTGCGGTCTATATAGGACAATGATTTCTTTCTTTCTTTTTTTTTTTTTTAAAATGAAAAAGGGAGCGTTTAGCAACATGCAGTTCTGTAGTTACAGACTGCTGTCAGCTGACACAACTTGTGCGCTGACATTTCCATGGTGTACAATTCACATTCATTGTTCCAGATTTTTAGTATTTCAAAACAAAACAACACTGTGGTTGCAAAGACAGCACCTGTCAACAGCATGGACATCTCAAAACAGCCCTGGGGAAGAGCAGGATGGGGTGATCCAGCTGACAGGGCTATGCCGGAGGTGCTCCCACCTCTTGCTCCCCTGTAGCTTGCCCTGTCCTCTCCACAACCCCATCATTTCTCTTCCTCCCAGCTCTGCTGTATCAGAACAACCACATTCAGCAGCAAGAAGCCCTTCTGGAACTGCAGCCACGTTGCAAGGGGCAGAGCTGTACAATATACTATCTGGAGACATAACTTACGTGAATTTTTTTTTTCAAGAAGCAATATAATTAAAGAGCTGGATGTTATTTTTCATGCTAATAGAAGGGAAATGAGTGTCAAATTAGGTAAGCTTAAAAATAGCCACTATATTTGGTTATCAGATAAAACGTGGTTTCAGGAGGAGCAATTTTTCCTTGTACACACAGCAGTAATACCCAGCACCTACTGGAGGCAGGGAGCCTTTGCCATTGAATCAGTAGGTCGGGGTTTCCCTCTGTGTATACAGCAGACCATAAACATCTCATAAATGATTGCAATCAAATCCAAATAAATATATTTAATAGACCAATCTTCTCAAGATTGATTCTCAAGAAGCTCTATAAAGAGATACGTGCTTGCACATATAAAAGAAAGCAGAAAACCAGGCTTTTTTCCTTCATGCTTTAAATTACAGAATTCTCCAGACTGGTGCCTTTGATTTAATCTAAGAGGCTGAATTTGCAGATTGCCTAAAGATAAATGAATATTCGTCATCTGTTCCAGTAACATTTTTCTAACGTATTGCTTCTTTTGGCAAAGATGTTAAGATTTGTGTGTAGTTTTTATCTCCCGTTGTAAAACCAAATTTGTTTTGAATGACAAGTAATTCATTACAGAATACAAGAATACATTATTTTTTTTTTTACCTTTACATGACCAAGCTACCTCTTCAGTGGCTTCAGAGCATTACTCTAGCCAAAGCATCAAATCCACTCTCCTGTTTATTGCACCATGCAGTTTTGTGTTTTGCTCTGGCAAGCTTCCCGCTGAATTAATTTGACATTCACTGATCAATCAAACTGTCTCATTACTACCTTCTGCCTGTCTTGTCATCATGGTCCACTGTTGACAAGAGTAAGAAATGAACATCCACAAGGTCACCTTCAGGAAATCTTTTATTTAATTGTAGCAGACCTACCGCTAAGCCCTGGAGCTATCTGCAATTTTCCTGTATGTATCTCCCTCTCTTTTACATGGGCAGTGAATTATTTTATGCAGGTTCACACAGTTCACAGATGGAGTGACTCCAGCAGAGTTACTTAAGCAGTGGCCTTAGTAATTACACTGAGCGTTCACATAAGGAGGATTGTTGTATTTCAAAAGTCACGAGAATGGCAGGCCAAGTGGATCATTCAGAGGAAACTGTTCAGAAAGGGGTGTTGGAGAAAAAACGACACAATCCTCGTGGGGTGTTACTTTTATTCATTATGAATTGGTTCACAAGAAAGCCACTTTCCATTCTACGTAGCAAATTAATCTAATTAATTACCATGTATGCAGAGTGCTAATCAATGTGGTGAAATTTGCCATACAGACAGTGGCAGTGCTCACCATTTCTCACGTCCTTGCAAAGGATTTCCAATTTCCATTTGCCTGAAGTAAGTTCACATCTGTAACAATTGTTATGAAACCCTTAGGGAAATGAAAGCTGTATGTCCTGCACAAGAACAGAGTATTTCAGTGGTGCTATTTGCTTTTCTGACTCTTTCTGAGTTGTCTTAAATTTTCCATAGGAAGTACTGAATTTGTCTTTAGACTCTCCTGGATATTTGTGATAGGGCCATTCTAGGGTGATAGGGTTCTCATTTTGCACAACTGGTTAGTGCTCCCTAGAAATACACATTGCTGGAAATGTAATGAAGTCCTTTGTATTCTCCTGAGACAAATACAGAAAAGCTTTGGTTATCTTTTGTTACACATATTCACAAATTGTGGCTTAGGAATATCCCAAAATTTATTGACACCTGGGATCACATCTGACATTTATCCTTATACACCATCAAGTTCCAAGGAAGCACAATTAAATCTGAACAATTTTGTCTGCAGAACAGATGAAAAATGGCTCATAGTAAGATTTGGGCTTCTGTAGAAAAAAGCAAGCCTGATGTAATAGAAATCTTTCCTTTTAGAGCATTGTCTCCTATGTAGAACAGCTTATCTTGTCTCTCATTTCTTAGAATTTTTAGGCAAGAAAATTTAACAATTAAGTCAATAACTAAACCAGTCATTTCTATGTTGCATATAATGTATTTTCTGTTAACAAAATGTGTGTGTGTGTTAGTGTACACACCATGATTGGAGCTCTGTGTGTGTACATATGGCAGCAACCACATCCCAACATCACAGACATGCAGATGATTGATCAGTAATGACATAACCAATGGCACAACGTGGAAACTCCATCACTGCCACAAAGCGGGTAAAGAACTTTTTACAAGAGAGAAGTTGTACAATGAATGGGGTGGATGTTTCAACAAGTCAAAGTCATAAGACACCATGGGACCAGTTTATGAGGTACTTAGGAACCAAAGGGTGTCATTATCTTTAAGAGGAAAGCTCACTTTGCAATAAAACACGAGCCATCAAACTGGAGATGGGAGAGTTAAAGGAGTTATTAAAAGGATAGCAAGTAGGCTGGCAGCAAGCATTGCAGTGTATTTCCTGAATGCAAAGGGGAATTAAAGCACTGCTACTCTGGTCTCAGAGGAGAAGCCGTTGGCTTTAAAGGAATTTGTAGAAACATAGTTAGGCTTATGCAAGGTCTATCTGAAGCAGAATTAATATTAGCCCAGTGGAGACAAAGCTAAAAAAAACAGGAAAAATCAATGAAAAAAAATTAAAACACTAATAAGCACATAATTAATTATAACCAGAAAAAAGGTGTTGGAGGAGCCATATGATTTGTTACACACAGGAGGGAAAAAATATATATTTTGCCATTCAGTCTAATGCATATTGAAACACACATTTTCTGCACTGAAATCAGCTGCTGAATTCTTCATACCACAGAGTCCACCAGATAAGTCTATCAAAACCAACATTAATGTTGGGCACCCACTCTCACACTGCACCATAGCCCTCTACTGCCTAACTACTGTGTGTCACTGCCAGACAACAGGGACACTTCTCAGAGACAGAACTAACATAAAGAAGAAGAAAAACAAATCTCTGTACTCCGTATTGCATTTTCATGTGCTGCTTTTAGTAACAATTTAGAGTTCAGCCAAATTTGGAGGTCTCCAGCTTTCCTGCACACAGATAAATTCCTCTACCTAACTGATCAGAAGAGGCTTTGAGGACATCAGTCCCAGAGGACATGGAACAAACTTGTTAATCATTTACTAAAAATGAAAGAAATAGGGTCATGGAATACTTAAAATAGGCCTATACATGAAAAAAATTCTTGAACATCTCAAAGTGTTGCAGTATTCTGAAATACCTTGCAAAATCAAGAAGTACTGACTCCTGTTATGATTTTAAACTGCTAATAGTTTAGATGAGCATGAATGCCTAGAGGGAATGGCCTCAAGTTGTTCCAGGAAAGATTCAGGTTGGATATTAGGAAAAATTTCTTCTCTGAAAGAGTGGTCAGGTGCTGGAATGAGCTGCTCAGGGAGGTGGTTGAGTCCCTGGAGGTGCTCAAAAAATGTTAAGATGTTGTAGTAAAGGATGTGGTTTTGTGGGGAAATATTGGTGATAGGTGGACGGTTGGACTAGATGGTCTTGGAGGTCTTTTCTAAGCTTAATGATTCAATGATTCTATGATTTTCTAATTTTGAGCAGCTGAGATATTTATCTATGTAGGCACAATGGAGAAAGGAGAGAGAGGTAGATGTTACTTCCAAATGTGATACAGGACATTGCTCTCACTCAGCCCACAGCTCTGTAGAAAACTGCAGAAGACTTCTAGCTTTCATACCCTGGAGAGACATCTCCAAATGAGATGTTATGGTCCTTACATTGCTCAACAGAGATTACTGATTTGTCCCCAAGAAGTTTTAATTGATGGTACAGAGTGCTATTAGTAGCACCAACACCACACATCTATGCCACGTTGCAATTTGCATTCCCGCCTTCCTCAGTTTTGTAGTGAATTCTCCAGACCAACTGCTACTCTGGTTAGGAACTTCTGTATGGTCTGCCAAAGGCATTTCAAAGGTTTGCTCACCCTTGGTGAAGGAAAGCCTCTCCAGCCCTGGATTACAGGTTACAAGCTCCTGGCTCCCAGCCCCACACCCCAAGCATTAAACTCAAACTCATTAATTCAAGTAGAAGTGCAAGAGTACAATCATGTTTTCACTGGGTGCCAAGAGAGATATTTGTTGACATCAAGGGAATGCTCGAATTTTGTTTCCTACAGTTAAAGCTATAATAAACTGAGAATCCTCTTATTTCCCTTCTTATTTACAGTACTGAGCTGCAAGACAGATGGTAAGAACCGTACACTAAAAAGAAAAGGGTAGTTTTAATTGGCATCTCTGTTAAAAGGATTACTGTTTGATAAAGGCTTGTATTTTTTCCTGCTGAAGGGAGGAAATTAGATCTTTGATGGAGGTTCAGGATTATGACTGAAGATAGTATATATTTCATCCTTGGAATCGATGGTGTATTTACAGCTGGCTGTGTAGCATTAGTTTAACAATTACCTCTCAAAAAGTGATTTACCTACGTGGAGGAAAAAAAAACAACAACACTTTTTATTGTCTCTAATGATTAGTTTTCACAGTTCTTGTTATTTCCAGCTGCAGTAAAATAGTTCTAGTGACATACGTTGAGGAAGGTTTTATTGCTGTCAGCATAGACAGCACACGTCTTCTCTCCATCTTTCATTTTGTGTGAGATTCCATTGAGAATATTAGCTATTAATAATTGTAAGATAAATATTTTATTTTTGGATCCCAAACAGATTAATCTATGTATCTTTACAACAGTATATATTTACATTAAAAAGAAGCAAGTAAGAAAATGACAAGACCATTAAATTCAACTGCAAAAACCAATGAATTAATCTCTCTGAAATTAAAGACAATCTTTCATCCATGGTCTGGATAGGAAAAATGTACAATATATTGTCATTAAGTCAAGTAGCATTTCTGAGAGTGTGACCATTTCAGCAACTTTTGAAGTGCAGTGCTTTCTAACTGGGAATCATTTCTTACAATCTTCCCTATTTTTTCCTTCTTCGGCTGCATACTGTTCAAGTGTTGATAAATTAAGTCCTTGATATGGCAAAGGTTGTAAGCATGTGATTAACATTAAAACGGTCTGTCAGCAGTCTCAAAGTGGATTTCATCATGGGACTACCGAGGTGCTTAATGTTCAGCGGGAATTAAGTGCACTGCCAGTTAGAAGGCCTGTGTGCCATGTTGTGCCTATATTACTGCTGTAAGTTAAATTACCACAGTCTATAAAGCACCTTGTAGTCCATTTCTTCTGCATGAAAGGATCTATGCAGAATAAATTGCAGTTTCTGAAACATAAACACCCACCCCAAAGCGATTATGGAAAAAAAAAAAATGCAGGAAAATCGTGGATGTTTTTGTATTCCACTTCAGTATCTCAATATTCAGAGTATTTTATTTGTATCAGATGATTCTATCTTGCTAATTTTCAGGACTCACCAGTGACAATTACCAGCAAAATGTGAAAATAATAGGAAGTTAAAGCAGTAGGGGAGTTATTTGTCTATCAATAGTTAAATGTAAATACAGCTCAGATTTTATACAAAAAAATCAGTGTAAGAAATCTTTCAAATAAGCATATTCCTACTCTGTGAGCAACCTCCTTCAGATTGAGCTTAGAACGTGTTAGAAGAAAGAGAAGGAACAAATATGCGTATGCTAATATGGTCTTCAAAACCACATTTCAGGGAGCATAAAGGCATGTCAAATTCTTCCATATTTTTGGCTGGCCTACAAGGAAATCGCATTAGTAAGTGGCATAAAATCATTCCATTTTGAGCAGGAACCTGACCCCTTGTTTTCAGTTGTGTCAGAATTGAGAGCTCAAAAGGACAATGGGAAAAGATGGCACCCTAGAGACAGGTAGATCACATATTTTTTCTATCAATCAAGCGGTCTTTCTTTGTGCTCAGGTGGGCTGAACTCCAGAGTGTGGCTTGAATTAGAATCACTGTCATAAATTTACCTTCGGCGTGTGACAGGTGAACTACATTTCCATGCAAGAATCAGGAGTTTTTCCCTGACTGAACACACTGTTCCTTGGATCATCCAAAATGCCATAGAATTAAGCAGAAAAATTTGACTACAGACCTAACAGACCTACTGAAGTGTTCAAAGATACTGTGAGGTGGCAGTGACCACCGTAAAACATATAGCAACTTTCCTAATACATAAACACGGGTGAAGACCTACCTGTGTATTATGAACCTGGGCAGCAGAGATTGATGTGCCAGTTAGCATCACCCATACAGTTCCCTGAAGAAGTGAAGGGTAAAATACATTGTGGCTATGTTTGCTCTACTCGGCACCCGACAAGGTTGTAAGATAAGCGTTTGGCTGATGCAGTGCTGCAGTCAATTCAACTTACGTGTACATCAGTTTTGCAACAAAGTTTAGAAATAAGTTGGGAAAAAAAAAAAAGAAATTGCTCTTTATAATTAAAGGCAACAAAGAGAATGGAATGAAATCACAGTTTTCTTCAGATGTACTTAAAGACAGCACCCAAATAATTGCAAAAACCATCTGTGGCTCAAAACTTGCAGTCATACTGAAAGGACCCACAGTGCTGACCTTCCCCGTGGCCAGAAGCTGAAGTTAATGGGATTATGATTAGGTCACAGGGACACCTTACTTGGCATCTGTGTTCCTTCCCTTGGGTGCTCCCTGTGCAGGCACCCACACATGTAGCCTGATGACTTGGAGGGCAATTTGCATCCCAAAATGCAAACAGCAAAATCAACACTTAAAATGTGGCTGCAGATGGTGAAAGAAATTAAGGGTCATGTACAAGGGGGAGAAGATATTTATGGCCAATATTTGAAAATAGATGGAGAGCTCCTGGAGTAGATACATATACGGGCTCTTCCAGATGGCCAGGGCTGTAGAGAGGAGGATATTCTAACAGAGCAGCTGTGGGATTTGTAAGGGAATTCGGATGAAGTTTCTGGTAAAATAAGGGCATGAGTTCATGAGAGAGGCATTCAAACCTTTATCTGCTCTAAAGTTTCATTGACAACTAGCTGACATTCAGTCTTTTTGGCTGATCCATTTCTCTGAGCGTGAAACTGAAAAGAGATAAAATGATACGATATTTAGGCAGTAGCATTCCCAATGATGGGTAGGTGGGAAATTGCCATTAATTTCTCCTTTCAGTTACGCATTATCAGGAATATATATATGTAACATATAGATAGATAGATGCATAAGAATCCTTGCACCTGGTCCGTGGGAGCATTGCAAACTTGTAAATATCATTTAGTGATATTTAATAAACCAGCCACAGTTAGACAAAAATAAACAGCGCCAGTGTGAAAGAAAGCAAGCATTTTCGTTAAACAGCATCTCTGAAATCAGTTTCTTAAATAGGCAAAACCCCCAGTACCTTGGCACGCAAACTGGTATTTTGCTTGGCACGCTATCTGGATTGCATCTCTTGGGCAAGGAAGAAAACTTTGGTTCTTCGTTTAAGAATCTTCTGAGACTTAGCATCAATCCATTATTTTTACATATGTAAATATATGTGTATCTGTGAATATGTATATTTAAAGGCTTCAAAAATACTGATACACACATTCAAATAAGCACACATATATACACGCATATATGTATAAGCTTGACTTTCAAGCCTGTTCCCTAGCTACCACAGGAAAGGAATGCTGCTGCATTTTCAAAGCTGGGCCTCTCATCATAGGCTTCTTCCCTTTGAAGCTTATAAAAAGTCAGAAAAGCAATTTTAAAACAGTGTGGCTGGATTCTCAGGATGGGAAAAATCACCATAGCTCTACATTCACAGTAATATAAAAAGTCATAGACAGTTTGGTCAGTGTTATTTACTTAAAGCCTAAAAATCCCTAAGTTTACTATAAACCTATTTGGGATCACAAGACTACATGGCTACTGACCTGCATGGGGCTTTGATGTTGCTCACTATTGCTTCTACTGCATTACTGTTGCCTTAGCTAGTGATATCATGCTGTAATATTACTTCTGAATATCCACAAATATTAATTGAATCATACAAACATAGGATAGTTGCTGAGTTGAGGCATGCCTGCTCAGCTGACTTTCCAGAAACACGCAATAAAACAGAAACAAAAGACACAGCCACCTTAATCCAAGTTAATTCAGACGGCAAGAAGGGATATGAAGATATGAAGTCCTTCTCTGTTTCCTCTTTGTGAATTATTTGCAAGATTAGCCTTCAACCAAATATATTTGTTGTGCACTGTCATTTACCATGCAATTTCTGTAAATAATTTGTGGTATTTAGTTTATTACTAAAGGAGGAGCTGCAAGAGTACCAGAAAATAGAGGAGATGAGGTTAGCACATGTTCAGCAGGGGCTGGGCAATCTTCCTATCAGTTTTATGCTCATTTTTCCAAACTAAATATTTTTCTCTGAGTTCTAGCGCTGCCCAACACACTTTACTGTTCCCACAAATGTTGTTTCTTTTGTAGGGTTTGCAAAGGGTTACAGCTTTTGCTGCTTCCCCACTCAGCTCTCATCTGTGACCTTGGGCAAGCCTACCAGGAATCACTTGCATATTTCGGTTTTTAAATACATTTAAAGACTCCAACCTCACGGCAAGTCTATATCACAGATAATATCCAACATGCTGATCTCCGAGCTGAGGTCAAGCAGCAGAATTAACCCTGCTCCCAGCGCCTGCTGACATGGCCATGCTCCTGCTGGGACCCAGCCAGCTCCCTGCGCTGCACTCGGGAGAACAGAAATCCCAGTGCCCTGACCATTCCCACCAGGCAGAGTGGGGACATTATGGAGCTCCTGCATTATGGAGCAGGAGAGGCTGAGGCTCCAACTGAATGAAAATCAATGCTCCACAGATTTTGCTACTTTCTGTTCTTTATTAAATCATTCCATCCTGTTGTTCCAGTTGCTGTTACTAATTGACCATAAAGATACATGTGCATAAATCTGTAAAGAAAAGCAATATTTCACTATAAAAGAGATCGCAAATGCAAAAAGCAAACAACCAAACACTTCAATTAACACATTAAAACACTTATCTAAATTTAATCTTTTATTCTTAAACAGGCCAGAATCTCAGCTGACCAAAACAAATGTACTCCTGCCGCAGCCAGTGCAGGAATACTGAGTTACTCTGGTTCAAATTCTTCCTAATGATTGAAGCTGTTGTATGTGACATCACACACTTTCTGCTTGACAAAAGCTCTGATCCAGAAAACGTGTTGAGGACAGAAAGCAGAAAGGACCCATAGCTATGTTGGGGTTCTGCCAAAGCAAATAGCAGAGGTGTGCAGCCGGGAAGGCCAAGCTTAGAAGACTTCAGACTTTCTAAGAAATTCATAGTGTAAAATTAATTTAAATACATGTGTTCCAAGGATGCCATATAAAGTTGATACCATGGTCTCGGATATAAAATCCAAGATGAACTAGAAGAAAAACATGACATGATTTATTTTTTCTCCCCTAAAATGACAAGACTAGTTCACTTGTCACTTCAGCTATTTACAAGACCTGTCTTTTCTGCTATATTATAAGTGAGAGCTAACCAAATAAACATGCTAAAAGACTGTTTTTGCATTTCCTTTTTAACAAAAGCTTACACAGCAATTTAACCATAGGAAGTCATCCAAACTCCATCAGTCCTCTGTTCTTGAGAGAGATGCCAAGGTCATTAGGTGCCAAAAGATACGTTTACAGGAATGGCTACAGTGGCTGCGCTCCTAGGGAATTGGATGCCCAGCTTAATTACTGGTCTTGAAAATTGCTATCTCTATCTTAAGATGTTTTTATAACCTTGAAAATTTGGCCTCAAACTACTCCTGAAAATGAGATTTAGAGACATAATATACTGTTGGCATTTAATCTAGGATCTCAGTACAGAAGAATGGGCACCTATTATTGAGTAATTAAGAAAAAGGCATGAATTATTCAGGGTAGTTCTGTTTCCCTTTCCAAAGGAAGCATTCACATCCCAAATCTGAGGTTGCAGACAAACATGCTTGTGTCCTGCTGAGTTAGAGCCATCCAAAGCTGTAGGAGAGCTATTGCTGATACCATCTCCCTCCTGGCGTCCTTGAAAATATTCGTGGAGGCAGCTGCTCCCAGGAGGAAGCTCAGGGGCTTGTGTTAAGAGAGGGAGTTTCACCAGTTGAGTCCTCTCTTCTAAACTGCCTGTTTGATGGTTCTAATTCTCCTCACTATCCAGAGAGTCTATATGGACTTCAGATCTTCTACCTGGAGATAAGACTGCCCAGTACCCACCAAATCTTTATTGGAATGCTTACTATCAACCCTACTGCACTTTTGTGTTAGAAGGTCTATGAGAACTTCTGCCTGGTGGGAATGGTCAGGGCACTGGGATTTCTGTTCCTCCAAGTGCAGCGCAGGGAGCTGGCTGGGTCCCAGCAGGAGCATGGCCATGTCAGCAGGCGCTGGGAGCAGGGTTAATTCTGCTGCTTGACCTCAGCTCGGAGATCAGCATGTTGGATATTATCTGTGATATAGACTTGCCGTGAGGTTGGAGTCTTTAAATGTATTTAATCTATCTATGAGATAGAATCTAACACCCATTTCAGCCATAGCAGTCCTGCCCTGATGTACATTTGGTTCCTATAAACTAGATTCAGCTGATCAGAAGCAGTTAAGCTTGGGCATGGACATCATCCACCCTGAGGTGACAGGAGCCCCATGAACTCCTGCATGATGGGCCATGGAGGAGAGCCCCAAGTCATGCCCTGATGTTGCTCACCTCACACCCATCCAAGCCTCTCCAGATCTTGCTTTAAAAGCGATTGAAAGCACTTTTCTCACTCCTCTCCTCTGGCAAAGACAAACAAAAAGGTCCTAGAGCAACTCTTAAAATAGAAGCTTTTTTCTCTGCTCACCTACTGCCTTGATGACTTGTGCCGATATCTAATTAATTAATTAAGGTTAGTTGATGTCAGGGCCTGGAATCTAAGCAATTAAACTGTTTGCTCTCCTGCTAAAACAAACCACGTGTGTAAGGCAAGCAGCCAAGCTGGGTATTTGTGACATTTGAGAATTTCTGTGGTTGCTGTGGCCCTACTCTCACTGCGCACCTCTGAGGGCTGGCTCCATCTGTGGGGCTGTGCTGGAAGTTTGGAGGTGGCATGGAAGATTAAAAAAGAAATCTTGCTAACTTCGGTTTTAGGGATGACTTCTCCTGTCCTTACTGTGAACTTGACTATCTGGTATTTTAATTTTAAAGCCCAGCTCTTGAAGTCAAGTGATTAGATACAATATCTCGCCTTTGACAAGAGAGCTTTCGTGGGTTCAAAGATGAACTTGAAAATGAAAGCAGATTAAAGCCTGAAGGGTCAAAGCCAAGGATGGAAATAAAAGTTACCTGACACAGGCTTCTTTTTAAAGATCACACACATTTAAACCAATTGCGTGAGTTTTGACTTACATAATTCAGTGGAGCAGAAGCAGAACTTATAGTTTGCAGTCGGGCAAAGGTGATGTGGGCTGTTTGAGGCATGGGGAAAAGGACTCTGTTGGAGGACCCCAGTGGTGGCAGAGCCTGGTGAGACAAGCCTCCATTAGTCACTACCTGGTCTGCTGTAAATACAAATAGATAATTCCTGCTGTAAATAGCATAGAGCTACCAGCTGTGAGGACTGTACTCAGGAGTTTAAAAGTTAATAGCATTTTATTGAGAGCTTTTTAACGCAAAACCTTTTCATACTCCTCAGGAAAATGATGAGGAGCCGGAGAACATCCTAAATACTGCTGTAAATGGAAGATCAGAATGCAGCTCATGGACATCGTATGGCCACAGCTTGGCAAATCCCTCAGCACACAGATGTGGATGGATCATGCTAATTACTGTTTGGATTTTCGATCATCCCCAGGAATTTCTGTATCTTGTTCTTCTTGTTAACAGATCTAGACTTATTGTTAAGTGATCCAGAAAGTTTTTAGAAGTCAAACATAAAAATATCTCAGAAGGAACTCGAAAGCATCGGAGAATTCCTAGATGTAATCTAGACAGTGGCTGGAAATGTTATAACCACAACATTTCATTCCTATTAGTTGCATTTTAGACTAAGAGATAATAGATTAGAGCCTATTTAAATAATAATACTGGATGTGAAATTAAGATAGCTTTGATAGTGCATCCCCAGACACACAATTTTAAGTAATTTTTTTTTTCAAATCACAGAGTTATTGGCTGTAAAAGATACATGTGACCCACTAACCTCTGCAGTGTCATGCATTTTATCCAATTAACTCAGTGTCAGTCAGTCTGCTGGATGGCTTATTTACCAATAAATTCTCTTAATCGATCAGAAAAGCAAAATGAGATATGATTAAAAAAAAAAAAAAAAAAAGCCAAGAAATTTCTAAATGAAGCAGTTACTTCAATAACCATTTTAACTGATTTACAATAACAACATTCAGAGCCTCAGTGGCCCTGGAGCACACAGGCCCAACATGGGAACCAACCTTCCAGGCACAACGTGGAAAATGCTTCCAAAAACAGAGTTGCCATCTCCTGTTCTAAGGGCCTTCCCCAGCTCTGATCTGGAATCACCAGAAAAGCCGCCCAGCCATGCCTTCTGCAGATGAACCGCTTGGGAATGGGGACAGAACAAACTTTCTCCAATGATGCAGCATTTCCGCAGGCCAGCTTCATTTCTCACTTGCCTGCTGCTCCTCAGCCATGGATGCAGTAGCTGTAATGCTGAGGCACAACGAGGCCATGAACAGGTCTGTGACAAAGCATTGCTGCTGAGCTGCCTCCGTAACTCGTTCAGGGAGTTCACCGTGCATAAGCAGGAGGCTGCGGATGCAAAACCTGCTGATTGCCTTTCCTCTAGGTGGGAAGACTGCTTTAAGTCAGGATAAGAAGCCTGAATAGAAAAGCCATTCAACAACATCACGTATAGAGCTCACACCTGCAGTCGAGCCTGCTCAGTTTTTACCCCATGTGTATTTTCTGATTGTTACGCCCACAGAAAAATTTGCAGGACAGCTTGAATGCTTTTTACCCTACAATGCCTCCTGGGTCTAGACTAGTGGGAACGAATGTCCCTAATTCTTTTTTCGCTCCTCCTTGGCACATGAGAGAGGCCTTGATGCAGGAAAGCACTTGAGAGGCTGTTTGATTTACTTATGTACATGCTTATAGTCCTGAGTGAATGGTTGAGCAGAGATAGACTTAAGAATATATTTAAATATGGGAGCAGGGTGAGTAAGAATGTAGCTGTAGCAAAAAAAAAGAAGTGTTTTTAACGTATATGGTAGCAAAATGGTAGACCAGGAGGGTCTAGCTGTCATCTGTAGGGACAGTGTTCCTCGGGAAGAACTTTGCTTTATGCTAACGTGCAAAAAATTAAAACAACTTGCTAAGAGTATTCTGGTTTACAAGGCAAGCTATTCTAGAGAGGAATATAAATGCGTTGGCTGCTTCATTGACAGTCTATACTGCAGCTGTATTTTTTTAAAATATGAGGTTTGAAGCCATATTTCCCTAGAGATAAAAATCCCGATAGTAATCCTGACAAAATCCTAAAGGGATAAAAAGCAATGAGGAGGATTTCTAATGGTAAGTTATAAATCCTTTTAGAGAATATCTTGCTTTAAAATGATTCAGGGAAAAATAAAACCTCTGGAAATGAGGTAGTGCTACTTAAAAATCCTTCAGTGAGATCAAGGACGCTTTGCAGAGATGCTGCTTCCTGAGGGTGACGCTGAGCAGCAGATTTGCTGGTCACTGGGCCAGTGAGCCACCAGGTAGCTGAGGCCGTGATGAGAAAAGGAGAGATCATTTGTTCAGTGCTGTCTGCAATCCCATCTTCTAGAGAAAATATCGAGTTCTCCCCCATTAGGTCAATAAGAAGATAAGTCAAGATCATGAGAAAAAGTGTTGTGTGCAGCTGCAGTAAATGGGGTCTTCAGAGCAAACAGTGATTTTGAAATGGAAGCAAATAGCAGAGTGCTGTACATTTGGCCGATTTCTCCCATAGCACAAACAGGGTTTCCTTAAACCAATTTTTCTTGTACCACAAATGATTTCCACTTACTGCTCTGCACAAGGTTCAAGACCTGATCCTCAGGCTCTTTGTTTCACGGGGTATTTATGCCACTTGGACATATGATTTGTAATTTCAGTAATTGTTTTATAGAGCACTTGCAGTTTTGATCCATAATTTGGAGGTAAAGGAGTGCACGTTTGCATTCAAGCACAGCATGCACTTGTGGAATTCAATAGCTTCTGGTGAGGAACAGACATGCATGTTTAAAATACTAATACAAGAAAACCGAAATAACTTCATTAAGTTTCAGACACTGCAAATATGCAGTTCATCCTACCAACACAACAGGCAAAGAACATACTTAAGACTATTCTGCTAGATTTGGAATGAATTTGGTGTGGAAACTCATTGAATGAAATAGGGGGTGGAGGGAATTAATTGGGGTCTTTGCACCTCGTGCCACCGGAGGAAGAACAAGAGACGTGATTAATAATTCATTACGTCCAATCACTAATTTATCAAAGAGGCTACCTTCTGTAGTCACCTGGGCTTTAACAGGGATGAAATGAAACAGATTCCACAGGAATCGATAAACCCGCTACATTTAAATAAATAATTACACATCTTCTGGAGAGTTTTAGGCCCATTTATAGCCTCATAGAGCAGCAGTGTAGCACTCATTAAATTCTGCAGGCTGCAAAGAAATGATTACCAGTCTTTATCAGCGGCAGCAGTACTGCTTTTTACACAGTGAGTAATTAGAAAAGAGAGCCACTTCTGAAACGTGCCCATGACAAGAGGTTGGAAGAGGCAGGAAGGTCTCCTGGGGACAGGCTTAGAAAAATGATCTTGATAAATTGGGGAAACTGACTGAAATCAAGAAAAGGAAATTCAGAGAAATGCAAATCGCTACGACGTGGAAAGGTAAACCAGGTGTGCCAACAGACCAGGACACGGCTGGCTCCGGAGGCAGTGCAGTGCAAAAAGAAGTGAGGGAAGAAATTTTCCTCGTGAGCAGGTAGCCCAAGTCTCTGATTGGATTTACCCTGAAATATTTTATTCAGCAAATTTGATTTTAACTTCTCAGTGAGGCATTATGGGCTAGCTCCAACCTGCGTGTGTGAATAGCTTCATCCCTGAAATCATTTACCTGACCCTAAATCTAATCTTTATCTGCAGTGCTCACGGCACAGGTTGTGAAGCCCTTCCAAGGCAGAAAGGCACAGGAGAGATGTGTACAGCCATGCCAGATGCATGGGAAAGGGTTGGGTAAGAGAACACCTCAGAGTGACTACAGCATGGGGTTCAGCCTGAGGAATTAACTGAATGTGAGAGGGGCTGCTGCTGTACCTCCATGGGCCAAGACTAAACAACATGGCCACGCTCTCATCTACAGATGGGGAAAGGTATTTAAAAGAAGAGATTTTTATCTAAGAGCAAAACTCCATTTATCCTCATCATAACGGCAGCATTTCCTTCTCAGGACATTCTTTATACAGAAATATATGGCTCAGTTTTGTTTTAGAAGTCATTCTCAGTCACATCTTTAATACAAAATGAGAATGTAATGGTATGGTAATACTGTTTTTCTGCTGTGTCACATAAAACTTGTCCTGTATTCAAATATTAGCTCACTCCTGATAGGATACAAATATTAAAGACACTGAAAAGTCATTTGTTTCAGAAGTACTGCAAACATTAAACCTTACAATAACTACCTGGACTACTAAAACATACAGCAACACCCATAAAAACCTTGTATGGGGCACTGCAATCAGTTGCTGAATAGATTGCATATTAAATAAATATAACTCCTGGTGAAATAAAAGTGCTTTGTGATGAAGTGCAAACACTTCCTAACTGTTTATGAGTAACACATATTGCAGAAATCGAATTAATCAAGTCAGTCACCTACTTAAAAAGTGATTCAGGAATCACATCTCAGAAGACATCTTAAGCTGGCAAAATCATTTGTCTTTCAACCTTCTCCACCTCACCCAGGGAGGCTTGCTCTGCTAAGAGCTCAACCCACCAGCAGTCACTCTGCCCAGAAGAAAACAAGGACTGCAAGGGATGGAAAAACAGCTCATGAAGCATCTCTGTCATATCACATGGATCACGTTTGATCCAGACATCCTCTCTCTTTACCTTTAGTTGACTGCTATCTAAAGATAAGTTTAAAGAGTCATTAATACCTGAAGATAAAGTCAGATTTGAACACACACCAGCGAGAAGAAAAATTACTGTTTACTTCCTGATTTGTCAACACTACCCTTAAGTTATTATTAATTATATTTTATGAAGGCCATTTTTAGTAGCCATAGCATAGCTATTAATATTATTTAGTTTTAATGTTTAGAACTTCAGTGGTTGAATGGACTCACATCCCACCAATATTTTAAGAATGGTTTTGGGCCAATTGACACCATTCTCCAACCACATACATTCACTGGAGGTAATGGAAAAAAGTTTTTTCACTATTAAGCTTTGTTTACGGGTGTGGGTAAAGCCAGTATTCCACCCAGGGCTTTTAGCTTGATGACTGAAGCAATAGTGAGTTGGTAAAGCAAACAAGAGTGGCAGGATAACAGGTATTTGCCTTGCTTCTATGAAGAATACTGGAAGACTTGGAAAAAGCAGGACAGGTTTTCACCAGTGTTCAGGCAACACTTCCAAAAGATTTGTGCTGAACAGTAATACTGAGGGTTTAAATGTGCAAGCATAAACACAAAGAAAATGAACATGGCTCCCAAAGTTAAGCCTGAGTCTGGAGACTTGAACATGCATAAAAGGACCTATTTCCAAAGAAAAAATGTGTACAACCAGTTACTTGCTGTTAAGTTCCTAACTTAACCATCCTGCAATACTGCAACATAAGATGTACATAAAGAAGATCACCAACCCATGATGGAAATCCATCTTCAACCTTCTTGCTCCCACTGTCTTTATCTGAGACAAAAAGCAAAAACTATGGTTTAGATTCTGGAAATAAAACTGTTTTGTAGAGAACTGATATCTGAAGGACGTATTGAAATCCTGCTTATAACACAGCAGAAACAGATATGTATTTGTAACACGGATGTATCTTTATAACCGAGCCAGACCCCATACACTTACATAACTATGATACGTAACCAGTAAAAAGGGATTGCTCCAATATGCATTTGAAACGTGACCTCAAACTGAAAGGCTTGTTAATCAGAATTTTACCAGAGTATCCCTGCAGCACATTGCTCTTTGCAGTATATGAAAATATCACACAGACAACAAGAAAATCTACTCACGAGGAGTTTGTGTTGGAGGATGAGGGGGCTTGTGGTTGTTAGTTAATAAAGACTTGGGAGGAAATCATTCATAAATACACAGCTTATTTCTAACCATCAGAAAATGAAGAG
>JAOWBP010004220.1:14232079-14244231 GCA_028571105.1 Tragopan temminckii | reverse complement strand
TGAAGGGATACAATTCCCATTCAAATATCACAGACAAAGAACAACAGCCTACAGAAATAATAGAAGTTATATAGAATCGGTCTTGCATTACAACGTAATTCATTCAATCACAATTCATCAAATAAAAATGTGTTTCAAATAATGTTCAGATCTGAAATCTGACTGCATTAATATGCACCAAGCTTTATACTTCACCAGAGACAATGCAGAGAGCCATATCAAGTCATGAAGTGCTACAGTGCATGATAATGCATGGCATGCAGTTCATTACATCCTAACGTTATGACATTGTTCTTCAATATTTGAGTATAATTAGGGAGTCAAGGTGCTATATTAGCACATAATGAAGTCCAATTAAGAATCATTAACTTATGACCTTCTTCACACACTTGATGGACAGTGAGCATCTTGGGGAAAAAGTTAAAAGGTGAACTTGAATGAGTTCGGATCAATGGATGATGTTTTGAGGAGTTAAAGATACCTCAGATGATAATTTTCATCTGATGCACCAGAGCATGTTGACATATTGATGGATAAATGGAAACATTATAGGAGATGGTCATGCTGGTTGAGCATTTAGAGTGATTTATGCTGAAACATTTGCTTTTTATATGTGTACCATCATTACATGGTTATTTTATGTTAAAAATAAAGTGCTGTAAATGTTACATTAGTAATAAAATATGCACTAGATATGTGCTTTATTGGTTTTATTTGTGTATGCATAAATATCAACACATCCATGCAAAAATGATATGGCAATAATATACCTAGACTCGACACAGTGACAACCTGTAGCTGTCTGATGGCGAAATTAATGCTGAAATCCACATATAGAAGTCAGTGCAAACCAAGATTCATTCAACTAATATATGCCTGTGCTTAGATACAGTTTAGACTTTTGATGTCCCTCTGAGATGAATAAAACCATCTCTGCATATTATATGCACCTACACATGCAGAATTGCTCCACTGTGATATGAGACACAGTGACTAAGCAATTACAGAGATGTTAGCAAACTTTCAAGTATAACGATGCATTTATAGAGAACTGCCAAGCAGAAGTAATTTTCCTTTGTGATTATCCACTTTTTTCCCCAGCCAGTCACACACCTCTTTTTTCTCCCCAGCAATTTTATAACCTCCAGGTGATCAGTACTTGTCTGGTCTCCCTTTAGGAAGGCCCACTCTGAAAAAGGGACCAGCATGGAGATACACCATACCACGGAGCCATGAGCCACATGCTCTAACAAAGCCCATGCTCTCCTGGAACACCAGAGTTAATTTGACTTTCATAACATTGTAAGAGTTGGAAAAGACCACTAAAATCATCAACTCCATCTGCCAACTCATCCCCACCACGCCCAATGACCACGTCCTTCATCTCCACAGTACTGGAGCATCTCCAGGGATGGTGACCCCGCCACTCCCTGAGCAGCCTGCAACACTGGCCTTCTGGAGAAGGAATTTTTCCAAATACCCAACATGAACCTCCACTGCTTAAAATCCCCCTTGTCCTATATCTGTTATCTGGGAGCAGAGACCAACCTTCACCTCACCACAACCTCCTTTCAAGGAGTTGTAAGAGGGCCATAAGGTTTCCCCTGAGCAAGAAGGTTTCTGCATTCCTGCAGTGCCCCTGACCATGACACTCAGTGCAAATAAAGACTATTCTGTAGCTGAAAAACATTAAATATACAGCGCAATTTTCACTTAGAAATAAAGGATAGCATTGCAAAGGAACACCAGTACAGAAAACCCCAGACATATGGTGCCTTCAAGTTTGACTCACAATGTATATATATATTTATGAGATAGGGTAGGAAGTAACATTTGGAATTTGACAGTATCAGCAGTTCTGAGTTAGCAGCAAAGGGCTGTGACTTCTTGCAAGAGCCCTTGCCCTGCGTGCCTTAGCCTCATAAAGATCAGTTAGCTCAGGCAAGGCCCAATGCAAGTCATTTTTATTCTAAGCTAAGTAAGGAATTGAGACTTGTGGAATAAAAAGAGCATTGCAGGAAGGGAATCACTGTGCCATTACTGCAGAACGCTAGGCTCTTAATTTAGAGATTCAGCTCTCTTGCAGCCTGTCAATAAAGTGTATATTATCACAGCATCAAACATCTGGGAAGATACTGCGCTGCCCTGAAATTCAGCTGGCTTTCTCTGGGATAATAGAACCCTGACACTGTAGGGAACCCCTATTTTGTTGGCAAAATCACCACCCTTGAGGGGACAGAGGTGACACAGATCCTGCCCCAGCGCACAGCAGAGCAGCACTTTCATGTCAGTGGCTTTCCTAAGGCTCCAGCCACCTGTCAACACAGCCCTCACTGCTACTCCCACGTGCAAATTTCTGTTACAGAAGGCAGCGGAGACTGTGTGTACCTTTAATAATCAAATATCTCAATAACTACAGAACGTTCTGTAAAAGCCACTTCTTCAGTTTAGCAAGGGCTAAGTGGCAATAACGGAGAGGATGAAGCAGGAAAAACGGCAATTAAAAGCAAAAGGGATTAAAAATATCCTCATATGCCTCTTTCCATAGAAACAGAGTCTGGCCATAGAAATGGTAGCATCCAAGCAGTATTTCTTTGATATCCGCATCATAGAGCAGTGATGTAAGTCCAGGGGGGAGGGGAATCACACACCACTTAGCAGATAACAATTAGCCCACACAAACACAGGCACAAGCACATTTATCTCAGACACACACAAACAAGACTGCTGGCACCTATAACGCACTCCACAAACCCAATTTGCTTTCACTTCATTCTTTCTGAATATGTAGGGAGAGTTCTGGGAACGCACAATGCTGTTATGCCAAATTCTCCAGAAGTACAAGTTCTTTTGGTGCTAACAGAAGCCTTTCTACTATTTTCATTCTAATTTTCCACTGTAGCAATGCCAAACACCATTTAGCTTCGCTCAGAAAGTTGAAGCTTTTGTCAGCAAAGCCCCAGAATCACTTCTTTTTTCTTTATTCCTGTGAGCAGCCACATAAATCCCAGATGTTCTCTATTCTACATGAAGTAAATATTGAAATTGTGCTAGGAGATATTCAAGTAGAGCTGACAGAGACGTGAGCCTGAGATCCCAACTGCACAGCACTTGAAACAGTTCTATCAGCAATTGCCCACTCTGACAGCACCACATATCCACTGTCTGCAATCAGTATGGGGTGCCATAGATCTTGCTAATCACCTTTCTTTCCAGTGACAAATATGAGCAAGTTAAAGCTAAGGTCAAATGGAAGTACTAAACACCTTCAATACATCAGGAAAGTTACTTTCCTTCAAATACAAAGCTCAGTATCTGGCAAGCTTGAGTGATGCAAAGCATTTTGGGTAGGAGGTTTGTCAAAAGAACAGCATGAAACAAAAATATGGATGCAAAACGCTTTGGAGTTTGCTGGAAGCTGGAGAGGACTGCTCTTTCCACTGAAGTATTGTCTGTGAGCAAAGCTATCCACACGTCACACTCAGCCAGGATGGGAGAGCTGGCGCGTGCCCAGTGGAGATCAGTACTGGGAGACCCTTCTTCCAGCCAGAAGGGTGCCATGGGGCTGGGCCACCAAGGCTTCATCAGCTGCAACGACGGCCTGAAGGACAGTGTTCCACCTCAGGGTAGTTGCCAGGACATGGAGGCTCTCAGGAATGAGTGACCTGTAAATGTTCTCCAGTTTCATCCACTCATCCCCACCAACAGTGTGTGGGCTGGAAGTCACCTCCCAGCTCGCCAGCTTCGGTGAAGTCTTCCTCACTCATGCATGCATCCAGCTCTGTTTACACATTAGATTTGCATTTTCAGGAACCCATAACTGCTGACAGTGCATTGAGGGAAGGTCAGACAAACTTGCACAAGTACTGTGGCTCTCCACACCTTTACCCAGAGCTGCCTCTATGGTATCCTCAAATCATAGAATAGCTTGGGTTGGAAGGGACTGTAAAAAAAGTCCACCCAGTTCCAACTCCTGCTGTAGACTGGCTGCCAACTATCAGATCAAGCTGCCTAGGGCCCCTTCCAACCTGGCCTTGAACACCTGCAGAGATGGAGCATCCACAGCTCTCTGGGTATGGTCATGCAGAGCAGATGGCTCTCCAGTGAGCAGCTCTCCTCTGCAAGGCAGTTACAAACCTACCTGGTGTTCACCTGCTAAGAACAAAGCTTGGGCTGGTGACACACTGCCCCTTTGCTACAGTACCTTAACTGCTACTAACTTCCACGTGAATGTCCTTGAATCCTTTCCCCTTCCTTAGATGACCCGAAAAACGTTGCACAGAGGTGCATCCAGATCAGGCAAGCACAGATAAATCTGATTTAACTTGAGGCTTTGCAGGAGGGAGAAGCAAAAAATATATCAGTGTTTGGTTTTAGTGCATTCAGAGCTGAAAGGTGACAAAAGATATCCCCCATACAGAAACATAGGATCCAGCCAGGCTGAAAGGGCTGTGATGCACGACTGGGACCTCCCCACTTCCTGAGTACAGTTGTTAAAGGCAGCTGTAGGGCAAACCAAAGCCTTTTGGTTGCACTTCACAGTGGAGCACAAAGGAGTTACAGACTCAGATGGCAACGATCCGGAGTTAGATTGCCATCTTCCTTCTTTCTTTTGGAAAGAAAAGGTATCAGAAACTTTCCTCAGGAAAAAGAAAAAAATCCCAAATTAATTCCCAGTCTGAGCACCTCAACCAGATGACAGAATCGCTTTAACTTGGAACGAACAGGGTAGATGTAAAAAATGCAACTTTTACCACGTACAGCGAGCACGAACAGGCACAGAGGCACCTGAATGAAAGTTCAAACCCGAACTTTGTACTAGGCAGTGCAAGCAGTCAGTAATTATTTATAGCTACAGGCCAGTGCCTTCTGAGCATAGGAGAAGCACTAAGCAAGCTACCTTTCACCATGAAAGAAGCTCTGGGAATATTTCGGGAGGTTATGGGAGGAATATCTGCAGAGGGGTCAGGGCGCAGGGCAGGAGGCTGCCCGGTACAGTAGGAATTACATTATTTGCTTCTGCAACCCCAGAACATTCTATTTCATCCATCACAGTGGCTGTCAGTCAGTTCTTTAAGTAGAGCCTGTATCTAAATTTATTTGTGTTATTACACAAGAGAGAAATGGCTTTTCCTCCTCTCAAATGAACCCCTAAACTTGGTGAATGCACAATCCAGATTCTAAATCCTCACAACACAACAGAACTTTATCCAAAAGGGGGAAAGGGATTGAAGAGCAGCCCAGGCCATGAGCTGCTCAGGGAGCTGGGAAGGATGCAGGTCTCGCTTAGGGGTCCCCAGATCCACATGCAGTGCTTCATTTGACTGTCAATGAATCGTCCCCTTCCCCAATTGTCGAGGTGGCCAGAAATACCCTGTTGCATTACAGGGTCACGTAAATGTTGTTTTTGGACTTCAGTGCTTCAGCACTCGTTTTCCAGTTATATAAGGCTCAATTGTTCATACGAGAATTCCTTGTTGACTAATTGGCAAAAACATATACACGGTTAAGTAGCACACTGTGTCCTACTTTGATTAAATGTGCTACTGTTCCATCCTAATTAGAAATACTCGTTCTCTCTTTTAATTGCATACCTTTGCATATTTACAGCAATTAATACATTGTAAAAGTGGAACATACTAAGTCAGTCTAATATTTGCATTTCTGCTGGTTAAGTCTGTTAAGGCATCTCTTCTACATTAGGCTTTAATTACGTGAGGAATGCAAAACACCTGATGGCATGCTGAAACACAAAATCATTTTCTTTGGAATCCTCTACCTGGTCACTGACCAAAGCAGTGTTTTTCCCATAAAAATTAGCTAAAAATCTACTTCCCAAGGAATTAATGCTCTGATTGCATGCGCTTTTCTAAATGGGTATTATGCCCTTGAAACACTGATACAATCTTAATTATAGAAGTATGAACAATACCATTGTCATGAACTGCTTTCGATTTTATGCCAATTATACAAGTAATAAGCTGCATTCAGTAAAACAACACCTTTCAGCAGCATTCAAGTATTTTCTATATTAGCAAGTTTGGGAGCTGTTTATTTTTGCTGTCTGCAAGTATTCTGGCCCACAAAACATTCTAAGAGTAACATGGATTGATAGCTTATTTCTGAAACTTGTTGACTGAGCAGACTGAATTCTTGGTTCTCTCTTGGTGTCACTGAGACTACACCACATTGCACCAGCTGGGAGCCTGGCTCACGGTATGGTGTTACATTCACTTACTACCAGGTTGAGTAGGGTTCTTTTATCCCATATTAACCAATAATCAGAGGTCATTCATAGATTTTAAAGGGTTTGGTGTGCAAACGCATTTATATACATGCATATGCAGTTGTAAAATATGTCCCAATTGAGAAGCCCTTTTCTTCCTACTTCTATCCTTTCTGGACTCAGCATCAGGCCTTAAACAGGAGCAGCTTGTAGGGTTTTTGGATGCTGCTCATTGGCTTCGGAAAATAAAAGAGTTGCAGGGAGAAAGGGAAAGTACAACACTACAGGCAGCATGTTACTGAAATAATGTTTCATGCAGTTTCCCCCATGGTCACTGATCCATGGAAGAGTTAGGAAGGGCAGGACTGATGACTAAGGGGAACCTGTTTACTGCCTTTCTAAGCATTTTGTACAGGAAAGTTGTGCTGGAAGAGCTTCTGCCATGGGTAGAGATAAAGGAGGATGGTGTGGTGGGAGCAAGCTGTGGCCTGGGCAGGGCTGGAAACGGCAGGGGGATGATGTGCAGAGATCACCTGCCCAACAGTTCTTAACAAGCAGGCTGCTGCCTGCTACATCAGTGGCTTCAGAGGTTGCGTTTAAGTTCATCTTCTACTTACTTCCCGATAGAAAGCCAAGCCAGATTTTGCTACAGCTTAAACTAAAATCACTATAATTCTCTAAAAGCTATTTCTCACCCACTTTTCTCACTTTTCAACATTTCATACAGACAAACATTTCAGTCAATGGCATCAGTGCTTTGGTAGAGAGCAGGATTTGATTAGCAAACTCATCAGCTGTTGTGTTTTGCAGATAACATCCAAAATATCAGACAGGGCAGCAGAGAACACTGCACTGTTCCTCCCACCCACAGTGTGCCAACTCCATCTCTGCCTATTGTGAAGCCTTTATGGCACCATGTTTAAGCATGCAGCTATATTTGCATGCATTCATTCATTCAAAACCAAGCCTGACATTTGTAAAAATATACAGCTGGTGAAGGAAAGAGCTGTCTTAGTCTTTACAAGTAGAAATTTCAGATTTTAATGTCACAAGATAAAAACAGCCTTTTTATTATTTTTTTTCTTTCACTGGGGAGTGGGGAGTTTACACCTACAAACTAAACAAGCAAACTGTGTCTGCAACTTTCTTCCTTACCAATTTCAGGTGTTTCCAGAAGAAAAGGGGAGGAGAAGGCCATGATGAAAAGGAAATTTGTATCCAATGCTAAGATTTCAAAAAAGCCTGAGAGTACAAAGCAAATCTGATCAAAAACTTACTACCAGAAACCAGAATGCCTGTGCGTGTGGTGGGCTGGGGGGTAAGAGTGCAATACTCGAAAGCAAAGAAAATATGAGTATGATAGGAAATGCTGTTGGAGGTCCTCTGGGAAATGGAATGATTTCCTGTGAGCTCAAGGGAAATTACTCTATGGATATCTGTCAGAATGGTGGGTCATCTCCTGCTGGAGTTACCTACAGATAAGGGTAGGGTTTAGTTGGTAAACAAATACCAACAAATTAAGTGACAGTCTGCTGCCAGGGACACCATTTGAAAACAGACACAAAGCCCACTGACACGACCAGGTATCTCTCTGCATATTTTGGATGTATAATAGCTTGGAAGCATAAGACCCACTGACGAGCAAAATTTAATTTAAAATGATGCCCTACAGGAAAGAAGATATTAAACATTTGATTCTCTTGCTGTATCATAAATTACTAAATATTTTTTTTTAAATTAGTACTTTTATTCCCCAACAGTGACGTACAAGGATATAGGCTCTCAGCTGCCAGCATTTTTAAGTGAGCCCATTAAGATTAGAAGTGTATAGCCATAAGGGCAGGGCCAGACACGGCCTTACAGCCTGCTGAAGGGCTGCCCAGCACCAGTGAGAATGTTCATGGGGCTCACGTGAAACCAGACAGATTTCTGCAAGTCTGCACCCCAGCCGTGGGCAGGCAGTGAGTAAATGAGTCCTGAGATGATCTGTACACCTGCACACACAAAGGGAGAGAGTGCACAAAATCTATTTACAAAAAAAAAAAAAGGAAAAAAAAAAAGAAAAATTGGCCCTCTGAAGGAAAATGTTGTGTTTTTCTCTGACAATTCTCTGATCTTCTGCAAAGCTCTCAGAGGCAATGTCAGACAAACAGAGTGTTTCTGGAGGCAGATGCTCTCTGCAGAGCATGCCAAAATGCCTTGGACAGAAAGCAGCAGAGGTGTGCAAATGACAGTGGTAGTCTGCTGCAGATGGGAGTTCTCTCCTTACATGGGATAAGTAAGAACTCGGTTGCAGTGAGAATAGTTAAAAAATAAAATTATAGCATTCACAGAATCACAGAATGGCCAGGGTTGGAAGGGACCTCAAGGATCATGAATCTCCAACCCCCTGCCACATGCAGGGCCACCAACCTCCCCATTTAATACTAGACCAGGCTGCCCAGGGCCCCATCCAGTCTGGCCTTGAACACCTCTAGGGATGGGGCATCCACAACCTCTCTGGGCAGCTGTTCCAGCACCTCACCACTCGCATAGTAAAGAAACATTCCCTTTAGGAGCGATGAAAAAAATCCAACGTAAAAATAAAGACATTATAGACATCATTTTGCAAGTCTGGTGGGAACGGTTCTTTGATAATCTGTAATTTCAAGCTGATAACTCTGACTGTCATTTCCTAGCATAACTCTGACATTGAACAACACGGCTGTGATTGACTGTCTGCACAGAATGAGTTATAATGGGATTTGGCACCTCTGAGGTGGGAGGACACAGGGAGGCCAGCAATTGTTTGCGTTTCTGGAGGAGTTATCCAACTTCAGAAGCGTTCAGCAGCGTGTTTCAATCAACAGCGGGAAAGTACAGCTATCTCTGCTCTGAAGAAGTTTAATCTATGGCTGGGATCCAAACAGACCAAGTGTCCTCTGAATTCAAAGGCAGCCAATCTTCATAGACTTGAGAAGAGATTATCTAGAGATTATGTTGGTAATTAACTGAGGAAATGGAAAGTTGGTCTAAACCCTGTGGATCTGTCTCAAAGTCACATTGCAGTTCTCATTCCACAAAGGTTGCGCATTGGAGGCTTTAAAGGGAAGCATGGTGCAACTTGGGTAAGGCAGCCAGGGGAGCCTGAATACAGGCATGTCTTAGCTTTTTCTTCACAATGTACTGGACAAGTGGCTGACAATAGGTAATTTCTTCTGTGAAATTCACATTAAAGCTAGCAATTACTCAGCAATACCCACCAATCATCCTGTTAGCATGAACACGAGAGTTACTGTCATTAATAGCATTTATTCCTACTCCTCTGTGTTATATCAGTAGTTTTCTGCAATTATTCTCAATTAGACATTGTAAGTACTGGCTTATATACCTAGCGAAGCCCATCACCATGCAGATGAGCAGAAGGACCCCTCTGCTGCAACCCTGTTAAATGGTGATGCCTCACATTACATTACTCCAGAGAGCTTCAAGAAAACCACAAACAAACTCAACAATTAATTCTTATAGCATGACTTCTCCTATTCGCATGGCAGTGCTTTACAGTTCTCTGATATCTTTGATTACATGGTAACTGTTTTTCTTCCCTCACCTGGTAGCAGCATAGAGCATCACAGAGGAGTGCTTCCTAGCTGCAGACATGCACCATCTAAATGCTAAATAGCAGGGCTGCTGCAACTGAACCAAAACCAAAGCACCAGCAAGGCGGAGGGGAAGTGGACATGAGCAGTGACAGTTGGCTGGACAGAATGCCCCTTCTCATTTCTCTCACTGTGTCCCTTGCCAAAAACGTTATGCTATTGCAGGCAGGCAGAGGAAACGTGCCTGCTGTCCACAGGTCAGCTCTAATCACCGCATCCCACTCTGTGGATATCTCAGACTTCCACTCATCGCTGTTTTGCAGAGTGAAGAACAGCTTGAGACAGCTGCAACAAGGCAAAAGGGCCCCGTGCACCAGGCAAATCTCCTGTTGCAAATTGACTGTGCAGAATAGACATGAATACTGACATCCCACAATTCATCTTCCCACAGCCCTGAATGATTATCAAGTCCCTGGCTCCCCCAGCAAAGGCTTAGCCCCTTCACCCAGAATATCCATGGATGTCTGGGAAGTTGTGGAATCAGTGCTCCATTTAAATGATCCTTTCACTCTTTCCCACTTGAATTATTGTTATTTGCGTTAGCAAACACGCTCTATGCCAAATTTCCCACAGGTCTCTTTTCAAATTAGCCATCTGCAGCCTCGTGAAGCTTTACGTGCACATAAAGTATGTGAATGGATATCCAAAATACTATCAAATCACACAGGCACTTATCCATCTCTTAACATATTGCATACACACATTGGCCATTTCAGGTAGAAGATTATTAATGGTGGAATAACACCTGAACACCCCCCACACACAATCACACTGCTGGCCACCGCTCTTTACCACCAGCTTCAATGCAGCAAACATCACGCAGCAGGAAAGAGCTCCCTACTTGAAGCGTCCTTCACTCTTTAACAAGAAGGTGGTGTTTTTCCATTATTTGCTCCTTAACAACAAAACATTTAAAGGTCTTTACAGCCTGCTGCAGAGTGTTAATTTTTAATGGGAGAAGCTACATGCTGCCTGATTCCTTCAGCTCACAAAGCAGCCAACCAATCGTGAATCACCTATTACTCCAGAACAGCAGTTTCAGCAAGGAGTCTTTACAGCTCAGAGCATCCTTGAGGGCTAAAGATGTCAAGCAGTTTAAATGCCAATGAAATCAAGACGACACCAGGCTCAGATGCGTTAGGTAAAAGGACAGGAAAATGGAGACCTCTATTGAGAGCATAAAACTCTGCTCTGCATTAAGAAATAAGAACCCACTTAAGATGACTATAAAGGACTTGCCTGGTGAAACAGGGAAAGGGATAAGCAGCACCAATGACAAAGCATACAAAGAACATAATAGTGAAAAATGGCCTGAAGGATGTGAGTCCATCCCTCCCTCTGCCCATTACTGACACATGCCTTGACTGTCCTGTTTGAAGTCTGGTGATGGAAATCCAGTGCAGCCCTACAGAAACTGTTCCAAGACTTAACACCTAGAAAGATTGTTTCCTGTCTCTAGTTAAGTCTAAGGAGTACTGAAACTCAGTGCAATTTTGCCCATTGCCAAGTCATATAATCATAAGTGTTGGAAAAGACCACTAAGATCATGAAGTCCAACTGTCAATCCACCCCCACTGTGCCCACTAACATCTCTCAGTGCCACATCTCCACGGTTCTTGAACACCTCCAGGGATGGTGATTCAACCACCTCCCCAGGCAGCCTGCTCCACTGCATCACCACTCTTTTTGAGAAGAACTTTTTCCTAATATCCAACCTGAACTTTCCATGGTGCAACATGAGGCCATTACCTCTTCTCCCATCACAGTCACCTCCACCTCACTACAGCCTCCTTTGAGAGTCCTGAGCACTTGAGTAATGCAGGATTTATTACATCTCAAAGCTAAAACTCTCTTGCAAAATAGTTCATTGTGCTTTCAGGACTGCCCAATCTTGGACATCCTCTGTATCACACCCTTCCTTCATGGGACCTCCTAAGAGCATGCGGCTCCAGCTTCTGCTAGAAATACAGCACAGAGCTATCTGTGCATCTCAGCAGTCTGCACAAACTGTACAGCAATCCTCAATTTATACCACATCACATTAAACAGACAAAGTAGCAAATATTTCTATGGATAATCTAAGTATACTTTTTTTCTTTTTTTAAGCTTACAGTAATGCCTTTTCCAAACTTTCCAGTATGCTGTTGTACAATCAATGGATATATAGACGTTATAAATGCCAAAGAGCTCGGCTAAGCTGTTATTATACTGGAGCAAAGAAAAGATAAAGTGCTCACCCGTATCCTGGGCTCGCTAGGAATCTCCAGAAGGGATGATCTCCAGAAGAG
>JAOWBP010004220.1:14211866-14222397 GCA_028571105.1 Tragopan temminckii | reverse complement strand
GCTCCCCAGATTTCTCCATGACCTCCGCAGGTGAGTTTAATGCTCACAGGGAGCAAGACTGGCCCAGACTTCTCGCTTTGTATGGACACTGCCCCAGCAGATCTGCACCAGCGTTTCAAGACCCAGCGAAGACACGACTGCAAGCTATTGTGGGTTCCTATCCACACAGCCCTCCCACTCCTCTGCCCCCTGAAGAAAGAAAGAATCGGAATACATTGCAGCCTTAGCAGGAGCTACTTATATCCTGTAGTAGGAGGCTCTACCAGCTTCACTTAGTTTTTAAGTGATATAACACAAATCTGTCACCACAGATGGTTTAGCTGATAGCATCTGTGGCTGAAGTGCCGAGAAAGGAAGCCATACTTCTTACCACTGTGTATAAAAAGAAAACTCTCCTGCAGTAATATTTCACCACTGACAGCTGAGCATTTTAGTTAAAAAAAGAAACGCTCATGTATCCTAATATTCTGCCTTCCTAAATAATAAAATCAATCTCTACGTTTCCAGCCTGTCTAGTCAATATTTCCCCTATAAAGATAACTTATATTCCATTTCTGTGTCAGAATAACGTTTAGTGGAAGGATAATCAACACATTATAGAGTCCGAATTTTCCCTGTGTTACAAAGATTCCTCTATCTTCGTTAAATAAAAAGGAGGCAGCTTGCAGAAAGATCATTCAAGTCCAACCTCACAACATTCACTATTCCTTTTGCTATTATTTTGCAAAGGATTAGCTTACAAGCACAGTTACATGCAGAATTCACCTCATGGATTTCTCCTCCATATCTATAATCACAGCCATATAATTTGTATTACATCCAAAACTACATTGTCTGCCTGCTAATGTATTTCTGTGTGATTTATTTCAATGTATTAGGCATTTCCATCCTCAGCAGGCTCAAACGGTCATTTTTAGGAAGACAAAAGAGTCCCTAAAGTCATCAAAACATGCTTTTCTCATTTTCATTAAATGCAGAATGCCTCTTCACCAATTAATCTTATCAAAGCCAAGGAAGTGCTTGGGCATCGCTCTTGGCCATGAAAAGCTTTTCTAGAAGTACAAACGTCGTAGTGCAAAAGTCCATTATCTCACATTCCTTCAAAGATATAAGCAAAGGCTGTTTCCTCAGAAAAGACTGCACAAAATTCAGCGTGACCTGAAAATCCAGCTCAGCAAGTCAAATTTCTTTACCAGATATTCCATATGCATTTAGATTTCAAAAGCATGAGTCTGCAAGATAAATGTCACTCCTCCTATTGCATTCTAATAGACACTTGAAAAGTAGGATCACTTTTAATTGCTTAATAAATGGCAAAATTTCACTCGTGTGCTACCTAAATCCAGGCATGGGATACAAACATAACAAAACGCATGTAGACAGCAGATCCTGCGGTAACATTGTGATGGAGATTAAACAAACATGCCTTGAGAAAAACACGAAGCTGTAATCTACTCATGTACTTTTCATAGCCAGAAATGCTATTTGACAGGAGCACATGCTAGGCTTCCTGCTTTTTACTGGCATTTTCAAGTTCACAGGATATTAACACATACAAACCCCTGCTTTCGCTTTTGTGTTCTTCTCTAAGTCTCAATATTGTAAGCTGGACTGCTGATACATTAGTTTTTCCCATCTACTCTGGTGCTCTGGTGTCTTTAGTTTGTATTAGCAGCCCAGATGCTCTGATCTGAGGAGATAACCAATACCTGGCTCACCACATGATAATTGTGACAACAAGACAGCATGCTATGGTACAAAAGGACTTTAGCTGTCTTGTTTACAACATCTCTTGCCAGTGGAACAACCAAGAGATGCATTCATCATCTTATTTTAAGCAATATTCCCTCTCAATAAACTGTTTATGACAGTTTTTCTTTATGGGGAAAGAAAGGAAAAATAACCTATGGGGTTCTGTAGAAAAGGTGGTGAAAATCATTAACTAAGAGCAAGGCAGATATCATGGAAACCCTAATCATGGAAATCAAGCTCTGTTCTCCTCCCATGTCTAAGTTTGACACACTCATTTCTTCATTACTTGGATAGCCGCATTATGCAATCATCAGCTGAATTTGTCATCAGCACGGATTGTACATAACTCCCTGCTCCTCAGGACCCTGCCCAAATCAGTATGTAGTTCAGCTGGCAATGCAGACTGTGCAACATTTATTTTTCCCTTCAGCATTCAATGCACAATCCCACTGCTTCAGCCTTTGCTCAAAATCCAGATCCAGCAATAAACGAAACAATAAACTTGCTGAATTCCTCACCAAAGAATACTTCATTCACTATCCTACTTACACAAGCAAGGAGATGGGCGTCCTGAGGAAAATACAAAGACTGAAGGAGCTGTGCCTTAGGGAGAGGAACAAACTCGGGAGACTCATGGAAAAGATGTCACTTTGTTTAAAATCTGCATGGTACAGAAGAACGGGATAAATGGATGCTTTAAGACTTAGCTATAATAAAAAACAACAGCATCAATCATTTTATTTCTACTGCAGAAAATATTTCTCTTTGCCACATGGGGAAACTGGTGCTGATTGAAATGTATTACCCGTGGAAATTCTGCATTCTCAGCAAGAGCTGTTCATGGATTGCATCGTGGATCCCATGTGCTGCCCCAGCTCCCTTTGGTTGCCCACAAGACACCAGTAAGCAACTCACAGTGGTCTATGGAAACACATAAAGCCATGAAATGCTTTAATTGTTTTAATTATTATTAAAAGCTTTGCAATAAGGCTAACAAAGCAGAGTCCTCTGCAGTTTTTTAGTTTGTTTTCTAAAGGACACGTACAGGCACTGATGTGTAGTACCAAATCACGCCCATTTTAACCATTAGAAATGTATATGAATTTGCTAGTCAGAGAGTACTTGGAGAGTTTGGATACTTCTCAATGAAGCAGAAGAGTCCATATTTCTGTGATAAGAATTAACTATTGTTTATCTTTTGTTCTCCCTGTGGATTCATCTCTGTCATTTTCAGCAGGAATCCTGGGCTATTTGTTTTTCAAGATAGCTCTTTGGAATTAATTAACGTTAGGCTAAGTGACAGAATAGGCAGCGCAGAAGCAAGGGTAACAAGCTTTGTCTCACAGCTTTCTAGAGTCAAATTATTCTCCCAAAATGGCTGACATTATTCTGTTTCATCACTGTTTTTGCCAAGATATATTTTAAAAAATCCTTGATTTTCACTCCTCCTTCTGTTTATTTCACTTTTTATACTGCTGATTGATTTCTTAATGCCAAAACACAATTAAATTGGTTTTAACTGTTCAAGACAAATACGTGTAACAAAAACTTAATAGATGCATCTTGTTGAAAATTCAGGTAGAGTTTCTTCTACTGAATGGCACTGTATCAAACACGACAGCTGCTCTTCAGAGCCTGTTGTCCAGCCCACCTGAGGTACTGCTGCTAGATCTCGTGAGTTTTTGGTGTTTTGGTAATCATCAGAACTGGTAGAAAGTTAAACTTCCTATTACAATGTTAATTGCTAGCTTGTTTCCCAAAATATCAGGGCTAAAATGGTATTTCTACAGAGGCTGTAGAAATTTTAACTGAATAATACTAGTTTAGCTTTATTAACTACTCTCTCTGCTTTGACTTCTGTAAAACAGCAAAAAGCACTGTTACACTGTAAGTGTACCAGCAAGCCTGTGCTGACCCTGTGTTGACATCTTAGTTCTGCATATTAAGCTCTTCATTGGGTCATAACACAGATTGGATTTCCAAAAGTGATGTCCATTGGAGAGAGGGTGAGAGCAGCATACAGTCATTAAGGTTAGAAAAGACCTCTAAGATCACCAAGTCCAACCCAAACCACCCCCACCATGCCCACTAACCACGTCCCTCAGTGCCACATCTCCATGGTTCTTCAGCATCTCAAGGAACGGTGAGTCCACCTCCTCTCCAGCAGCCTGTACCAGTGCCTCACCACCCTTTGTAACTAGAAAGTTGAGCAGACAGAGAAAGCAAGACTGGGCCAGCATCAGTCATTCTGGATTTGCTGAAAGTCAGCATTCAATGGTTCTCACAAAGAAGAGTGATGATTTTAAAATTAGACGTAACCTGCAAAAACTTCCAGAAGCAACCTTAAAAGTGACAAAAGAGCTCTCACGTTGTATGTAGCCTTGCTGAAACCTATTAGATAATGACTTTTGTATGTCACACTACGTGGGTTTTCAGGTGAAACAGATGTAATGTGGCTTTATGTATCGGCTTTAAAAAGCCACGGGTGAAAACCTGCCAGCAAAACTGTCAGAGAGAGGCATTTCAAATTCATGTCACCAGGACAGGTGAACTTATCCACCATTTTGCATATTCATGTGTTCAGCAGAAAGGAGGGGGCCCCATTTTACCCCACTAGCTTTTATAATGTGGCACAGCATAAGGAATTGAACACAAAATAGTACATCCAGCATACAACAATAACCCTGCATTTGGAAATGAATCAAGGAAAAAGACTTCCAAAAGAATGCATTATTCCCAAAGATAGCGGTCTCCAACAATAGAAAACCATAAAGAGAAGCTGATTTCTAATGAAACCCTTGCTCTTGGATTTCTGTTGGAAACCACACTTGCCTTACTAAAATGAAAAGAGAAAATTAAGTCTAAAATAATTGGATTTTTTTGGTGACTATTGTATAGCTGACAATGGATGTGTTTTCCGGTCCTTGGCAAAAAAAGTAGACAGTCCCCCTTTTTAGGAGCAGAACAGCATGTGGAGGCATCACTGATAACCCAGTGAGATGAGTCCAATACGAGAGAGAATAATCCAGTCACAGAATATGTTCCTCCCTCTAGTTTATGGGATGAAGGTGCAAAACAAAGCAGCTAGCAAGCCCTGACCTTCAGCTGATGAGAAGGCGGTTCTGAGAACAGAAGTAGGACAATTAATTGCCAGACAGAAAGCAGACTGTGGCTGAAAAAGTGGGGAGAAGAAAGTTGGTGTTAAGGAAACGTCGGGGTGGATGTGGGATGATTGATCAAATCAGTGTTGTAATGTCTGAGACTCAGGAAGGGGACGTGAAAAGACAAGGTAGACGATTTATTTTAAACTATTTATATATTTTACCTCCTAGAACAGAGGAAAATGGGGATGTGAATGGAGAAAAGGGCATCTTTGGCTAAATCCTCCGATACGCTTCTGCTTTTGTCTGGTCCTTCCCATCCCTCCGTTTCTAGGGTGAAAAAAATTTTTAAACACACATCCTAATATGTCCTTTTTTAAAAATAGGTGAAGACACAAGACTTATTTGAAGCAGTTGCCATGGAGAAATTTTTCCACTGAAGAATAATTACTAGGGCAAAAATCACATACAATATGGGGATTGATCCTTCGGCTTTTACCCATGCAAAACTCCCACTGAAGTCAACTTGTTATCACACGTTTTTAGCAAGCCAGGAAAAGAAAAAGCTCATACTGAACTCCTACCAAAAGGAAAAAAAAAATGTTTGCATAACACAGCAGAAAAAATAGGCTTTTTCAGCAAAATTCTCTTTTTTTTCCTGAAGAAGACACTGCAAGTCACCTTATAGCACAGGTGGGATGTTCTCACTCTGAGGATCAAAGAATCTAATTAATGAGCAGTAATTATTATTTATTTTTTAAGTGCATAGTGTGCTCTTTTCCACAGTACCAGAAATACAGCAGAATGTGTGCTTAAAACAAAATGAGGTCCCTCTTTTTAATTTAATCAGAAATAATAATTGCAAATCTAAAGAGAAACTTTTTTTAGGCTTGTTCCAGCTGGCTACTAATGCTGACTGGCAGAAAGAAGCAACATTTCTTTGTCCTGAACAGAAATAACTCCAAAATTAGTTCAGTCTCTTCAAATAACAGTGGTTATGCAAATAAGACTCCTAATGCTTTTAACTGGAGCTTGCACAGAAACTTCAGTATATTAACTCCTGGTTCACCTGCATGACATCTCCTACACTTCATTTGACTCTGGGAGCAAAGCCCTGAGCCTAGCAGTGTTCTCCTCCCAGCCCTGAAGGGAACACTTGCTGAGTGTGCTGCTTACATTTCTCTAAAGCAATGCTTTGGATGTTTAATAATACACTACCATACCTGAATGTGCTCATCACTCCATCCCTTTTCAGAATCTGTGGTACCAGAAAAGATGTGTTCCTGCTAGATAGCTGCTTTTTACTCAATAGAATAGCAGCTTAGGCGCGGTCATTGTAACCCCACTGGGGTGTGCAGTGCAGCCCTCTTCATTTTACAGTAGAGCTGGGACATCACTCATCAAAGCCACACGTTGGGGAGATGGTGGGATGTCTATCTATGGAGAGCTTGGCACAGCAAGAGCTCCAGCTCCCTAGTAAGGGCAAGTCATGCCTGCCAAAGTATGCTGCCTTTTGCACAAAGCATATCACGACAGTAACACAATGAGCTAGAAGTCACCCTCATTCTGGAAGACACAAGATATTTACGTTGGTACATTTATAGCTGTATAATTGCACTGATGTAATTACGGCAGTAAATTTCCCCACGTGGAAAAGCCCTTAAGTCCCTGGGCTATGAGCGCTGCCAAATATCCTCAGACACTCAATGGTCTGTTCCCAAAGCAGTGATTACCATTTATGAAATTTTGCTGGGAAATAAGGACAATGCTTAGAGAGCTGATGATCTTAAAACCACTCATTCGGATCCTTCTGCTGTGTTTTCTTCTATTAAGCAGACTACACAGGGATTGGACTGTGGTACGTACCCTGTGATCCTAACACCCAGTGGGCCTATTTCTCTTCTCCAGTATTCATTTCAGAGGAATGATAAAATCATTAAAAATTGGGATCAGGCTTAAATGACCCATGGCTTTCATTCTGTGATCTAATCCTAAAAGAAGCATCGGTTCCCAGCAGTGGAATGAAATCCATCAATAACCAACTGGAGGGCTGTTGAGAAGTCAGACCCTGCTCCAGCAGCTACGTCACCATTTGCCCAGGACTCACATCATCTTTCCCAAGTCGTACGTGGCAGATGCTTTCCCACAGCCTGATGTGCTTTAATATTATAGGTATCATATTGAGGGAAACTTTAAGTGAAAAAAATCCACAACCCAGTAACAAGAATAAGATTTTTTTTTCTTGAAGCATCCAAATTACCTCATGCAGCAAAGAGAGCACACAATTAAAAAACTTAATTAAATAAAGCTGAAGGTAATGATTCTTATTTTAAAATCCTTAGAGCAGTTAAATTAGTGAAGCAGTAAATGGTTAGTTCTGAAGAAAGCATCAAACCCATTTGTTTGGCTCGGCAAATGGACAGTGTCTGGGATAGCCCATCCCTCTGCAAAGGAGCAAATGCCACATAAGTCTTTTCTATATTCCCCAGAGTTAACCAGAGCTATAGACAAAACACAGTTTCTCTTTACGTCACACCAAGGGATGCAGAAGAAAACAGTGGTTTCCTGGTTGCAGTCCGGAAAGGCAAAGCTGAGGCTGAGGACACAAATGTATATTTTATCATTACAAATGAGGACAATGCATTCTGTCAAAAGCAATAAAGACTGGGTAAATCAGAGCGATTTACACAATCGCAGAGTACTAAAGGCATGGCTGCTGCCAAAGAAGAGCCTTCAGTAGTACCCAGAAACTCAGAAAGACATTATTAGGGCTGAGGTGGGCCAGTGAGATTAAAGACAACCAGCAATAAGATGTGTCAGAGGAGGGCAATGTAGTTAAAATCCACAACGTAGCCCCTCTGCTGACGCCGGGCTCTTGCCAAAAGAAGAAAATCATGAGGAAGCCAATCAGAAAAGCCATTACAATATTACAAGTTCTGACCGCTATGAGGGGGCAGGTGCAGATGGTGCAAACCCTTCATCAGCCTATAAGGGAAGGAGCATGCTCACACCAGGCAGATGGCTGGGTGGAAGCGCCTCACTCAATGGAAGCAAAGCAGTGGAAGCAGCGGCAGACGACGGGGCTCTGGGCCCGAGCAGTTCTTGCAGCCTGCCCACATGCTCCCACATCTGGCCAACCGAGGCCCACTGGGGAGCAGCCAGCAAAACACCTCCAGGGCTTCCTCAGTCTTAAAGAAATGTTTGTTTCTGTGCTGTTTCCACCACAGCACGGTGTAAAAACAGTCCTGGTGTAAACCAAAATAAACTGCTCTGAACAGAAATAAGAAAACCAGAGCAGGTGAAACACTGCCTACAAGAGGAGTGAGGTACAGGAACATGGAAAAGGAGAGGGATGATGTTCTCTCCCCAGCTCTCTTTTTTTTTTCTTCCTTTTTTAAAAATCCCAATCCGTATAAAAATGCAAGAAACAGATAAGGAGCAGCAGCCTGCATCTTAATTTTTGAAAGCGGCAGTACTAAATACTCTCATTGGCATAAATAGGAGTCCAGAGACATAACATTACAATGCTAGCAAGATTGCATTTAGGAAAACATTTTTCTATTGATATATATATATTTTTTTCAATGAATAACCACAATGAAAATAAAATGCATACACTCATTTACTATTGTGGAAATAAGAGTATCAAGAACTACACATGGAAATGAACTGATAAGTTATACCCAATTAAAGATCTCTTGATTTGTGTTCTCCCATGATTTTCTGCTGACAAGTCTATAAAACCAATAGACAGAAACAAACTGGAAATACTGCTGACGAATTCCCAAAGCCTGAATAGCACGTCTCAAAGCTGATATCTAGCTAATAGAGAGAAAAGCAATTACATTAAAAAAATACAAGCAAACTCATTCTTCAAATGACTTATTTCTCATTTAAAGGAGTATCTTCCCTCTGCCTCCACTGCCCTCTAATAGTTCCTTTATGCCCACATCATTTTAGGTCACTAAAGGATAATGAACCCTAGTTCATTTCAAGATGAGTTCCTACTCATTTTCCCATACAGGGAACATGGCATTGCCTTTTGCTGTAAGGAGCTGACTCCTCCTCCAACTTAAACTTTAATTTCACCTCCCTCCCCTTCCCCAGGGACCATCTTTGACATCTTTCATCAAGAATTCCTCTGTCAAAGAGCACTCAGTGATGCCCCTGCACATCAGTCATCCCATTAGAGCACACAATTCTCACAGACTGATTTTCAGAGGGATGCGTTTTTTTGAGGAGAGCCAAGGAACTCAAAGCTTGTCAGTAGGCTTCCTTCCACTTTCAGCGTTATCTGTGCCAAAAATATTACTGCCATATTATTGCATCTAATGCTCACAGCATCATTTGGCTTTGGGCTTACACCTCCCTCAGGAACTTTAGCATTTAGAGATAATTAACTTATGGACCTTTTGACATTATTTGAAGCAGAAATATGTTTTAGATGTCCACATACACCCACTGAGCATAGTAAGTGAGATGATCCATTCTTGAAGCCATCTCTCCCACGTTTATTTCTGAAGTCTTTGCTTCAGATCCTGCTTGGAAAGGTGAAAGTCCCACTCTTAGTGGATAAAGGAACATTAAACTGGTCCTAAACACATTGGTCACTTCATCTGGAAACTTGGAAATAGAGGGAGCTGGGTACCAAGAATTGAATGTGGAAGTGCATTCCTGGAAGGATGAAATACCAGAGCAGAATGTAAATATTTCCATTTAGACTCACCACTTCTTTTGTGTCTGGAGTTCTCTTACATTCTAGTTATAGGGCAGAGAGGAAAATGTTGGAAAACGCTGATCTTACTATTCTGCCTGATAACACTAGGAAAAATAACAGTTCCGATGTCAATCTTTGCTGTATCTCTTCCTTGTTTCAGGACAATGAATTACTAAGATCTGGCATAAGCAAACAATTTACTGCTTAGTAAGTACTTAAGAGAATTAGGGCCCTAATGACTACAACAGAACCACTCAACAGCCCCCTAAAAATCAATGAAGGCACAGGAACAAATTGAAAGAGAAACTGAATTATGTGCTTCAAAACTCTTCCTCACTCTTTTCTTTTAATTTGGGTTCAAAAGCTTTGTTATGTTAATTAGTTGCATACCCACCTATCTGAAAATCAAATCTGGCCATGCCCTTGGCTTTCTACCAAGCATGGAATTTCTTTTTTGTTATTATTTTACAACAGACAGCACAATGAATTTTCTAACAGATTTACTTTATTTTTAATAGCTTTGCAGCACCAAATAACTGGCCCTGACATATCAACCTGTGAATATCAGAATGGCATAACGAGGCTACTTGCAGCCAAGGAAACATAGATAGCACTCTGCAGTTACGTACCAATCTTTGTATTTCTCAAAATGTATTAGGATCTGCCAAAAGCTGCAGCATCAACAGTATGAGTAGGTTGGGATTTTTTTGTGGTTTCGTATTTATTTTAATAGTTTATGAAATTAACATTAACCCTGTCAATATGTATTTCACAAAACAATTGAAATTATCCTCTTTATGAAAATCCCTTCCCCACCCCTACATGGTATTTAAACCATTTTATGCAGTGCATCACAAAGTTTGAGACTTAATCCTGAACAGTCTTTAAAGACACAGTACTGTAGCCCACAGCACTGCAATTAGAATTAGGCATATTTATAAAGTCAATTTAATACACAGTT
>JAOWBP010004220.1:14178310-14208345 GCA_028571105.1 Tragopan temminckii | reverse complement strand
GGAAAAAATGAGGGCCAGTCATCCATTTTTTTTGCCATGCACTGAACAGAAGAAATTTGTGAGAAGCCTTCTCTTTCCTGAGGGTAAATATTGCAAAACATTTCTGTCCTGAGGTGGCGGTTGTCTGTATGGAGTGCTAAGATCAGCACTGATCTTAATACACACAGGACTGAGCCTGCTGCGTGCTCAGCTTCAGTGGGAAACCAGAAATCAGGAAATGTGTCCAATGTGTCCACTTGATTATGACAGCATTTCCTGGGATATACTAATGCTAATTATATGCTGTTTGGTGAGAGTAGTTTAAAAACAAACAAACACACAAAGCCACTCTAAACCAAAACAAAATAATATCAAAGCTGTTTTATCTTATTTTTCCTTTGAATCCTCATGGTTCAGGGATAACCTTGGCTGACAGCCTTGGGCTACAAAGATACACGGGTTGGAATTGCCCTGTCTGCAGACTGCAGGCATTAGGTTTGTGTGTGGCTTTCTCAGGAGTGACACAGCACTGCAGGTTTAGCTTTCATCTCCTGGAAGCAGATAGGAGATGTAGAAACACAACCTAGCTTTACCCTGACAGAGACCAGTCCAGCTCATCCCATACTGCTTTCCTTGCGGTGGTGACTCACGTTGGAAGAGTTTGCAAACATCATTTGCAAACAGCTCACTACATCACTGCAACAGCTCTGGGAAGCAAACATGGACATCACGAGGCCTGGGGTTTGCTCAGCAGGAAAAGGTCTCTAGCATGCTTTTAAAACCTGGCTCTGATTCAGTCATCATGAGGGTCTGGGCTAGAATAGCTCTTGCAACCCAAGAGGCTTCCTCTCACTATCTGGAGAGGGAAAGGATTTGCTTCTTAAGAGTTAGTGCCAATTGAGTAAAGGCTAATGCCTATTAGTTGCCATTATTTTCCATATTTTTCTGAGTTCCTAAGAAATTTCAGTGCTCTGCCAGAGTCCTGGGGGTTTTATTTAAAGAGCTGAAAAAAAAAAAATCAAACTGGGCATACTGTGGGAGTTCAGCACTGTAGGGAAACTCCTCTCATCTCATTGCCAATGTTTTCTAAACTAGAGCCAAACACAGAGCACTTAATGTACATCCATCAAATATCATTTTTTCCCCAAATATCAGGGTTTCATACTCTAGTGATCACTAAAACCAGGTTTGAACTTCCCTATTCTGATACAATAGCTGTAGTCAGATGAGCAACTTGGATAGATTTGGGCTTGCCTCTCCACTCCGTGATGTGCTCAGCCAGACAGACAGAATGCACCTCTTCCAAGTATCCCCCTCTTAAACACCCATACAAATGCACCACAGTGTTTATAGACTGCACAAACTGTGATCTGCTTCTAAAAAATGGCGAGATGAAAAAGATGAGTCAATTAAACACTAAAATACACACATAAACTCACACCTCAGAATCTATAGCGTTTTTCCCTACATTTGATCTGAAGGATCAAGAGACAGATGGAGGAGGAATGCAGGGAACAATGCAAAAAGTAAATCTTTCTTAAATAAGGCACACGTACACGCGCTGTTTTGACAGAGGTCTCTCTAAATTTAGTTTGTCTTTATTATGTATATTGATTTTGTAATTCCCCTACAACTCCCTACCTGAAGGTAGATGGCAAAAGTTACTTCCTAGGAGAGATTTAAATGAATTAACAGAGTTGCTGGGGGGAACAGAGGTACTGCGCAGCCCGAGCATTTGTGAGCAAGGACAGGCTGGTGTAGTTCAGCAGCTCTCACTGTGACATAAAATAAGGAGCACAGATAAGCCTGCTCAGAGCAGAACTAAACTGCCCCCTCTCAGAATGACTCCAGACTCCCAAGGGAACAAGACATAACTGCACCAAGCAGTTTAAGTGCCTGTTTGCATAAAAGGATGACATCCTAGCGTTGTATAAATCCTGCTCACCTGCTTTCTTGCTCATTTAGCAAGTGATTTACCATAGGAAGTGGCAGTGTGACTGCCTGTTCCCTGTGCAGCACCGGCTGGTCGATACCCCTGTGTGGACCTTCATCACTTGCACCAGGGCCAATAGAGGTGCATCCCACACCTCCCAGAGGTGCCCACATCACGGTGCAAAGGACTCACACACCACAAGCCAATTACTCTGCCACATATCTGCCTATGGCCCTCTGAAACATCCAAAACATGCAGAGGGCAAACAAAATCATTCCAAGGCACTGGCAAATTAAAGCCTTGTTCTGGGCTTCCACACTGTCAGCAAGCAGTTCCCAGGCATGAATAAGCTGAGAAACCTCCCAGATTCAAACCCCACAAATGGAAGTTTTGTGCTGAAAGGCATCCCTAGTGCTCTGCTTCTCTCACAGCACTAGCACTAAACTGACTGCCCTTCCTAATATACCCCTGCAATCCTGCCTGCTCCCAGTGTGCCCAGTTGAAGTGGAATCATTAGTGTCTCATTCCTGATGGATGCACTGAAAAGCTGTGCCTGACTCTCAGCTTTGTGACCCCGGAGCAGAGTTTCTGAGCAAAGACACGTCACTTATCCATAGCAGTCTTTCCAAGAACTACTCTCAGTGAAACAAAACTCGCAGGAGCTATGACTGCAGATGCCCACTGCTTGAGGCTTTTAAACAAAATATTCTGAAGCTCTACAAGTGAAAAGATTTAATGAGCTGCTGCTTTTAAAGAAACAGATTATTTAAGAAGCCACACTGTTAACATGCATACACTTAAATAGAAGGTATTTCTATGGTGTCATCTCTGTGTAGGCAGAAAAGGATAGGGCCTCTGTATCTGCTGCTTACCAGGTTGGATGTGATCTTTCTATTGACCAGTAAAAAAAAAAATAGCCAAAAATCTTGAATCTGATCAGAGCTCAGTAAATAAGCAAACTGAGACCATTCATTCTGAACTAAGTTTACATAGTAGTGGTATGATGAATGCACACTTAAAAGTACATTTTAATTTTTGCTACTTGTCAAGTTCATTCATCATTTATTTTGCTTACAACCGAAAATGTTCAATGTGCAGAATAAGCCACTCTGAAATGAAGTGAAGCAAGTCCTACAATGGGAATGTACTTTGTATTCAACACACCAGTGCCAACTATCATGAATTCGTCTGAAGTTCGTTGGAGAATTGGGGTGTTAATTTTGACAACTCATATTTCAAAGAGAAGCAGTTTTTTATTAAGCTGGACCCTTTAAGCACAAGAATCACTACAGCTTAAAAAAAACGTTTCCACTATGAGCACTGGACAGTAAATTGCATTTAAATCTGAATCCAAAGTGAGGAGAAACTCCGTAAGGATACATCACTGATGAGTTCTATATGAGCCTCCTCCACCTTGCATTATTTCTAGTTTAATGTGATGGCCCTGCAGTCAAACCTCATGTCCTACACTGACATGATTTGTGAATGAATGTTCTTGGTTTATCGTCAATTAGCAGCTACCTTCATTAAGCCAACAAAAGAAGGTCTTCTGAATGGCAACTCTCTTCCTTTGCAAAGGTATTTGGCCACATTCTCATGCAAGTTTGTGCAATAGACTGCTGTTCTCAGCTGGTGCTTCTGGGCCCAATTATTTAAAATAACAATACGAACCACATGAATACACAGTGCTCACAATTAAAAATTTAGTATTTCTTCCACAGTTAGAGTTATTTGAGACACCGTTTGTTTGTGTATATGCCTGAATTAGCAAATAACTGTGGTGAAAATGCAGCATCTGTAAACAAATTCTGAAATGTTAATGGTGGCCCCTATGTATATATATATGCAAAAATATGGTCTGGTATAAATATTTAATAGGCACTTATCAGGAATGTCTCCAGTGCAGACAGCAAACTCCCAGGGAACTTATGAAGGTCAACCTAAAGAAATGTTTGTGAACTCCTGAGAGTTCCTTAATCCATGCTGCTACATGCAATATACTTGAGCATTAAAAAAAATAAAAAATAAAAAAAAAAATTAGAACATTTAAAGTTAATTGTAGTAATTTTCCCTTTTCTCTCAGCTAGTAATTTATTACCAGGGGTACATTTACACCCACCTGGAAAACTTCTGAAAATGACTTTGCACTAAACTTTCCATACAGGAGTTGTTTATTTCCAGGTGCGTAACACAGAACTCCTTGATGACTTCTCATTTCAGGAAGGAGGGAGCCCATTCCCTCTGCCAATCTTACATGACAACTGTGTATTCCATCTCAGCCCTATAACAGACCCAAGATCAAATCCAGAACCAACAAATATCGCACAACACATCAGATCCATCTCCACCTGTGTTCCACACAGCATCCAGAGAGCTCTACCTTTCTCAAAACATGGTAGGAGAGGCTGAGACTGTTGTGAGCAGACAGCAGGGAGGTGACCAGAGATGTACATTACAATATCAGACCTTAATTGGTTTTGCAACGTATGCAGGACTACCATGTTTGTATGCAGCTAGTTCCCACTGATGTTTATGCATCAGATTAAAGAGGAAGAGCTATTAAATTTATTAATTTTGGTTTAGATCCATACCCAGGTATCATATTATCAACATGTTACTACAGTTGAAACAAAGATTAGGATCCCTAAGTAATATAAGTGAAAACAGTCTTTAGACAAATGCTTTGGGAGGGCTCTGACAATCTTTGTGTTTCCATTCTAATGACTTGAAAGTGGAACAACTGTGGTTCTGTACCCAACAGGCACGGAGGGGATGGCTGCTAACATTCTAGCATGTGGAAGGAAGTACAAAGGCACGAAATGAACACAATTTGAGAGCATGTAAAAACTTTCACAAGATTTTAAATTCCAGACTAAGAACTGATGTCATCAACTATTTACCTATATTAAAGGTCTCTTCACCCCATAATAAGCGAATGGCACTGACAGCTGTACACATCTATCAAAAAAGAAGTCTGTCAATCTTTAAGGGTTTCAAAGGGATAAATACCCCAAGATGGCCCAGCCTCAAAAGTTCTGAAGAAGAAACAGATCTAAAATCAAAATCAAAACACTAAAAACAGATTTTAGTGCTTGAAAAACTCAGGAAGGAGTCACAAGTCAAGGGCCAGATCCACAAAAGTAAAACATTCACTAACTGGGACAGACACCTTTAGGTGATTTTTGGTAGCATCTTTCTGCATCTTCAGGTACCTCATAGCTGTGTGTAGCTGTAGCCCTGTTCCCAAGGACCACAGAACACCAAGAAGCTAAGCAGGACTAGGCAGATGCTGCAAGACAGCTTCAGTGCTGAACCTATCACTTCAAAGGCAATGATTTTTATCACCCTCTCCATGGATCCTCACCTCCAAAATTAGCCTTAATAGCATCACCTTCAGAACCAGTCCTGTAAAGTACAGACCATAGTGTATGAGATGCTCAGTGTTTTCAACCCCTGTGGAGAAATAATAATTACACCTTAAAAAAAATAATAAATTAAGATGTTGCATCTTACTGACCATAGTTCTTGATCTGTTAACTGATAACCACAAGGTGAGAGACATGGCTTGAAGCAGCAGCCTGGTCAATTTGACTTGTTCTTCCCTATGGTGTAGATCTAAGCATATAGAATACAGTGGCTAAAAAATCTTTATTGTTCTCAGATAACACGTAAAGGGAAGCTTTCATCTGTCTCCTGATTCAACAAATTCAGACAAAAGCAGTATCCCTTTGTAAATGGGAAGAATTTGGAATCTCTTTTAGCCTCACACTGAAGGATCAGCTTCTTTCAACAAAATGGAGTTGTTTTGGCGGTCCTTTTGCATCCTGCAATTCACACTTGACATAATTCTAATTCAAGCCTTGTACCACAATAGGTATCCAATAGTAACTAAGCAGTGCCATTTGCAAAACACATAAATATTTCATATAGTTCTTAAAGCCACAAATGCCAAACTGGAAAACACGCAAACATCAGAGAATTCCACCTCTAAAAAGAGCTCAGCCTTGGGATTTGGGTGGTATCTTGTCAAGGAGACTCCTTTTCATTCTGCAGGCTGCAGATAAAATTCATGACAACCTTACAAGTAGGATAGTGTTCAATCATTAAATTTTAACCTCCTGCGCCTGATTGGAAAGCAAAGCTGTTGTTTCTGTGTCATTTAAAAGAGGCTCTAAAGGGCAGCAGAGGTGTTTGCTGTACCAACTGTTAATGCCTCCACTGTACTCTCTTCTGGAGGTGATAGAATTGCACAGCTTTTGGATTAGTTTCTCCTTTTTTTTTTTTTTTAACTGATCTGAGAGATGAAAATAATATGGGAATACCAGTCACACACTAAGATTTCTGGAGACTTGAAGTGAAAGCTACCACTGCCACCATCGACTATGTGAAGAGCAACAAAATAGCATCATTTCTGTCATTCTTGTAGCTCCAAAGGACAAAATTAAGGGCATCAGTTCAAAAACATTTAATAGGAAAGGCGGAAATCAGACTAAAATAATCAATATAAATTGAGCTGTAAAGATTGGCTTGTATACGTAGCAAATGTTGGTAAACATCATCCTGTATTTGTTTACAAACAGGTTTAATGCATTATGCATGCAGGGGCCTGATAGTATTACACCCTAAAAAGCTGCCTACCTTGCACAAGCTTGGACATAGGATAAGAAGAGGACTAAGCAGAAGATTAATATTTCATATTGGACAATCTGAGCCGAATCTACTCAAGAAACAAATTAAGCAAGTTGCAAACTAATCTCAAAAGTATTTGTCCGTATCACCAAGATTTCATTCAGTTCTTCAAAAGGAGCAATCTGCCTCCAGGTGATGACCAGAGCTGAGTCTGTGTTGTCGTTAGCAGGTGAGAAAATGAGAAGAGTTAGAAAAGTAGGATAAGGTTTTCTCATACAAACTATCATTACAGAGGCACATTCATCGATGCAGGAAAACAGCCAAAGCATCCTTTCTCAGCTCAAATTCATATACCCTCTTGCCTGCCCAGAATGTATGAGGAAAAGGCAGGAAAATAATAAAGACTTTTTAGAAATGGCATACTACCAAAAGAAGTGCCCCGGGGGTGGATGCTCCCTCTCCCACAGAAACAGAAAAGTAAGGTGCTGTTTGATGGGAGCACAAGTCGTGACTGCTTCATGCCATCCCACCCCCTTGTGCTTCCCCAGCATCTCCAGCCCTATACTGAATAAGTTCAAGATTAAATGTTTTTAAAAATCTTGCTGGTTCATTGGGCACCCCGAATTTGAAGGGTTTGGTGAACAGCTTCTCTTGTCTTTGCCATCTGATAACCCATAGCCACGTGCCTATCAGGCTTCTCCCCTCCAAACTAAGGGGCCCCAGCAGAGACCCTCGATTTGGTGCTGTGTCAGGGAGCGCTCTACTTATGAAAATAGAGTTGTCTTCTTCAACCGATTATTGTCAATCTAGAAAATAGGTACATTAATAATTCATCTAACCTATTTAGGTTGACATCTACCAGTCAGTTCTGTGGTACATAAAGACTTGATTGTGTCTGAGATTTCAGACCATCAGAAAAGGGCTTATTGAAAGAATAACTCTTCCTTTCCCTCTCTCCCACAATAGAGACTGATTGAGAAAGAGCTCCCAAGCATAAAAAGGGTGTTTAGCATCAATCTACTGGAGATTCTGGCAAGGAATATGGTGTCATAAAGGGCCTTTCTCCCCCCCACACCCCCCATCATATATTGTTTGTAGGCTCTTGTATCCAAGTGCTAGTCTTTGTCAAAATTGATATTGTTCTGCAGATTCTGTCGACTTCAATAAAAACTTCAACAAAGATATTGTGGAATATAAAGCACTCCAATAAGTTACTTCTTAAAATGAAAATTTAGAGACGTATTTAGATGTTGTGTATTGAAATGCATTTGATATATTTCACATTTTGCAACACAATGATAGTAACTTCCTGCACTACGTTTCTATTGACATGCCTTAATGTATGATGTTTGTACAAGTGTCAGACTTACCCTTCATTGCATCTCAAAGCAGACACTTTGCTCTAAATAAAGGGAACTGCGATTTGATCAATGCAAACCAATACCAACTTTCAAAAGAACATGAAAGGAGATACAACATGAAAGAGAAGCAGAAATACTGAACTACTATTCACTTGTAAAAACACATTGCAAAATTAATAAATAGAATACAAAAATTTGGGAGAACAAAAGAAACTTCGCATGAAAGCAATGAAAGTTCCACTTCCTAGCCTTGCCCAAAACCTAGTGTCCTGTTGGGAAAGAGTGCCAGAGGGTGGTCATGCACCATCCATAGAGGGCAGGAGGTCACAGTCAGCAGGAACACTGCTCCAACTGGAGTCACAACTCCTCCTGGCCAGGGCATCCCCCTTGGCTACCATTCCCTGGACGGACGTATTCCTCGGAGCAACATCAAGCTCCTCATGCTAACGCAATGGTCGGTGTAAGCCTCATCTCATCCCTACTGCTCACAATGCTCAGTACAACCAATCTCAGCTACCAAAGATAGAAAGCAAGTTAACAACGCAGCACACTCCAAATGCACCTTAAACAGTGCTGAAGGAAACGTTGCCAGTCCCTTCCCTCTCTTACTATAACAATTCACCCTCTTGAAAGCATCTACTGAGAAGGGATGGCAGGACCTCATCGGACTGGAATAACAGCAAACGCACTGTAACAGCAAAAAACTGAGCAAAGAGTTGCACTTGGTGATGAGGTAAAACTGGAGCCATTTATCTAGTGCTTGCAATGTGACTTGTATTTTGCTGGCAGGAATGAAAGGGATCCTGAACTGGAAAATAAAAGTGAATGCTCATTCTCCTTCTCCTCCCTCTAGCCAAACGTTGTAGAAAATGAAGAAAAACTGTAAGGAAGGAGAATAAATTTAAAGAGACACTATGTGTTCTGCAGGAAATGTAATATCAGTAATCATCGAGCTATTGATAAACAGAAAGCACTCCCGTGACGAAAAATTAGACAAAGCTATGCATGTTGCATGCATTTTGTCAAAAAGGATAACGCTGAGCCTGAAGATACTGAGGGAATAGGGAGCGACAGGATTATTGTGCTTGTGCCCCACATGCCTTGCACCCATGCTGCTGCTGAAGGGTGGAAAGCAGCAGCACTCCCAAGGCTCTGGGGAAGGCACAGTTGGTGTTTGCTCCTCTTCAGCTAGTAAGGAGCAGGGAGACAGCAGTGAAGTCATCCAGGGCATTCAGCAGCAAAACTCAGACAGGAAATAGCACTGGGACCGATTATATATTTATAGGGTTCCACACCCCATGGTCTAATCAGCATTTGTGGTTTAAAACTATTATAAAATCATTTGCTGGCCTATAAACATCCTATTGGTTAAGATTATTAAAAGATGACTGCCGCCAGAGAGCCAATAACATCTCTTAGTGAGCTGTGCAACACTAAATTAAATCAAAATAAAAAAATATAGCAGAAAGGCACTCAGAAGGAAGTAAGCTGGACTCTCTTGCTTCCATAAGGATGACCTTCAGGTTCCCTAATGTATTTAGTACATCCACTGAGACACTATAGCATACTCGCCTTGCCCATTTGCAGCCCGCAACACTGCTGCATCATTCTTTTCCCATGTGCCCCGAACTACTTTGTAAATTATGGTCATCCCTGCTCTCTGTGACCAAAATTAATTATCTGATAAATAGAGTTAATACACATGGCTGCTCTGCAACAATCTGTTGGATGGGATTTGCGTTTGGGGGCAATGCAGCAGGATGTTTGGGTTATGTACCCAGAGGACCCGCTGCAAAGCAATCCTCCGTGCTCATTACAGCCCAAGGGGCTCTCCGATGCTCACATAGTTCCTGTGGATGGACAACCTCATCTCCAAGCAGAGAAGCAGACATTTCAGCTTTAAATGTAGATACCAACCCCAGCGGCCAAAACATTGCCTTCCAGCATCAATACAGCTAGACAAGTCAGAAAGCGTTCAACGTGTGCATCAGCGCACAGCCACTTTCATTTGGCAACAGCCTAGAATGCAGGCAGATGCTCCATGAGCCCCAGATGCTTTGGAGAGGAGACAGAAAAGAGCTAGTTAACATCCATCCAGAAAAGGGACACTTCACCTCCAAGTAAATTAGTACATGAGGAAAAATTAACATCAATAATAGAGGCAGTAGCCCAAACTAGAATGTCACAGCCACCATGGCTTTCTTCAGCATCTCAAATTAGTGACAGGAATTAATGCTGGAAACATACTCGGGTGTGCTATTTCCATTTCAAAAGCAAAACAAGAAGCAAAAATATCAATTGACTTAGAGTAATAGATAGTCCAGTGCTAGAGACAGACCAAATTCAGGTAGCATGACCTCTATTCTCAGCAAGAAAATCCTATCCCATAATGAATTCACTTTGAAATCACCAAAACAGACACTTTTCCCTCTCTCTCAGCGTAACTATCTCTGACTGCAATGGTCTATGACCAGAGACATTCAGAACAAAGCATGAGATTAAGCAGAGCAAACAAAACCCTTCTGACTGCAAGTTCATGCAGCCAGACCCAGAGTAGAAGCACTCCACCTGTTACAAGCTGAAGCCCTTCTTTAGGAAGCTGAAAACGCAAGATACACCCCAGAGCAGCAAATTCAAGTAGAAAAATACAGAAAAACATGTAACAAAAAGTGTGCTACTTTCTGCCCAGCCCAGTAACAGCTGCATCACTGACACCTGACAGTCGGACAGATCCTTTATCTGGGAAGAGGAAACGAGCATCGCCCTCAGTAACCAGAGGTGTCTCCTTTAGCAGCTGACTGACAATTTAGCAGTTTGTTACAGCATTTGATTGCATTTAGACAGCCAAATTGGAAGGGCAGTTCATTCCTTACTGCACTGACCGGTGCTTCTTAAAGACAACTGGTAATGACTTGCTGTTTATCTGGAGGTATTTTTTGCTTCAAACAATTGGAAAGAAGAAAAGCCTTTCCAAAAGCAGCTGTGTGCTTACCTGCAGACCTAAGGGAGCCAAAATATAATGAAACGTTTCTGGATAACAAGTAAAAGAAATAACTATGTCAAAAAGCACAGGTCCCCAAACTCCACAATACCAAAGCTAGGCAGCCAACTTGGAGCATCTTTTCTGTTCATGTGATTATTGTGAATCAAGAGCTGATGGCTGAAGATTCATTTCAGTCTGCAGGCCAAGTTGCTGTTGTCCTTCAGAAGTTCAAAGTGAAAACTTTGGAGATGGATACAAGCATGTGAGCTCTACATTTGGAGGATGTAGGACCACTGGAGATAAGAACTTGCTGTTACTGTGAAGCAAGCAGGAGCCTGACTGACATATCTGCCATCCATGGGTGATGTGCCATGTCTCCTGCATCTCAAACTTTACCTTTTGTCATAGATTAAAGACATTCGAGATAGTTTCTTTTATATCCCCGTTATTTTAAAGAAGGGAGGCACTGACTTTTAGTGTCATTTACTTGCATGAATCAGATTGCTTCAATTACTCAGTGCAACATAAGCCTGGATAAACATGGATTTATCCAAAACACAACTTCCAAACAGAGAACATTATTGACCTATAAGACATCAACAATATCTACTCTGCTTTGGTTACAAGGCAGTCCAGAGGTCAGAGGGATGAGCCATCCCAGATGTATCCTGCACCAGTGGCAGGTGCTGTTCCTTCCTGGAAAAACACTAAAACATAATTCAACCTGAAAATCACAAAGACTCAGCAACTGTTACAGATTCAAGATCCCAAGAAAATCTTGATTTTAATCAAATTCCTCGAGGTTTCTCTGAAGTCATATATCTGTAGCTTCGGAGTTGACCCAGAGATTCCCCAAACTTGAAAGAACCAGTTTATGAATTAGTTTAAGAAAACATACAGCTTGTCACTATATTTTCTATTAAGCACAAGTCGTATACTAGAAACCTTTTAGTGCTTTCCATGAAACACTGAAAATTATGCACTTCAGGGTTTTGGAAGCAATGAAAGGCCACCTACAGTTGAAGTGATTGACGTGAAATTTTACATTATTACTTTCTTTTCCAGCTCTACAGTAGAGGGCAAATGCCATGATGCCACCTGTATAATACAGACACAAGTAACCCGTCACGGTGAATCAAAAGCCTTAAAGGAAGTCTTCTTCAGGGTCAAATGTGTTTCAGGACCTAGTGCAGAATAGAAAAATGTAAACAGGCACTGACTGCTAGACTCCTGACAGGCTTTTCATTCAGCGCTCTTACATCGTGGGCATCAATGCCAGAACACAGAAGAGAACAAAGGAAAAATAGTTAAACAAGAATGAGAGCTTCAAAGGGATGATATCTTTCAGGCTCTGTTGTAAAATATATATTACTGCTGACAGATCAATATTACCAATCTCTGTCTGCACTTCCATCCGTGGATGAAGGAAATTCTTCTAACAGTTACCCTTACAAAAAAAGATTTCAAAGATATGGCTCTACTAACACCCAGAACATTACGATATTAAAGCCATAATGGTTAATTACACAACAGGTTATAGCTAGTACTCACTAAGGTTTGTCCTAAGGAAGAAATGGGAGAACATCTGCGTAGGGATCATCAGCACTGCAGTACTGATTGGTTAATCAAACTGTGCTACGCAGTGCCACCATTCAGACAGACATCCAGTCATCCTCCTCTTGTCCAGAAACTCCCATAATCTTGCACTGCATTTTGGGGTTAGTAGGAAGAAACAAACAGTCCCAATTCTTTGTGGTCACAGTTCTGAGAAATTCACTGTTAATTTGGGGCTGCTATAAAATGATATCCATAAAGCTCAAACCTTAGATGGTGACGTTATACACTGGAGACCAGCTGGCTGAGAAATACCTATGAAACAGTTTTCGGGTACGTTTCTGCATTGTGCTTGTGTCTGAGCATAGTGACAAGCAGACATGTGCAACAGAACTGAGCGAGGAGCTCCTTCCAACAAGGGCACACACCACAAGAGCAGAAAAGCAAATACAAAACACTGGAGTTCAACTGGTCCTTGATAAACACCAGGCCTTTGTCCATGGCCCATGTGTCTGCTGTGCCCCCTCATTTGAGGGCTCATAGGAAAACAGCAGGTGTCACGCAGGATTTATTACAGGCCCTCTGCATATGATTAAGTTCCTTCTCAGCTTCAGGCAAGGCTAAATTAATTTGACTTTAAACTAAGCAAATGTTAGTCTAATGTGCGCATGTGTTTCTGCTCTTCCCTGAGAGAGCAGGTCCTGCTTTTTTGCGAGCAGCTGAGATTCCTTTCTGAAGCCAATAAGCATTTTGATTGATTAATCACTAAGGATTTATTGCCTAGTGAACAAATGATGTATTATCTAAAAGAAATGGAGCAAGTGGTGTCTGTAGGGATGTGTCTGATGATCAGACACTGAAGATGAGACATACGTTCCTGCAAAAGCATATCTATCATTTTAACTGGTATTATTTGCAGAGGAATACACGAGGAAGGAAACAAGCTGCTTCCACTTAACTTTTTTTTTTTTTTTTTTTTAAAGGGTAATCAAGCTTAGTATTTTAGCCCAAGGAGACACATCCTTATTCACATTCGGAGTAAGCAGCGCTTAGAAGGAGAAATGCTTGACAAAACATGGTAAGAATGGCCAGTACTTAATCACTTTGAACTCAAGGAAATAACTCATTGGGTTTTTGTGCTGCATTGTTCACGTAATCCCAATTACAACCCTGATGTAAAACTTCAGTTTCTTGGGTATATGAGTTAACAGCTAATTATTACGTAAGTGTTAATTATCCTTAGCCTATACAGATTTCTGAACTCCTTGGACTCTTATTTTTTTATATCCACAGGAAAAGGAAAGAAATGTTCTGGAGAGTGAGCTCTCTCTCTTTTGGCCATAATTTCTACTTTGTCACCCATTTCAGATGAGAAACTCCTCAAAGCAGGAGTTCCGAGCCCTGTATCCTGCAGAGAGTCAACCCATCTTCCCAGAAAGGTGAGGAGAAAGACACGGGTCCCACTGGGGTGATGGAAGCATGGCCCCGCTGCAGCAGCAATGAGCACAAGGATGTTTTGAAGCATTAAAAAGGGAAAAATAACGTGAAACAGCTAATACAGGAACAGCCAAGGAGCCAAGCTGGTATCTCTGTGTGGCACTGCTCTCTGCTCTGTACTGATATTGGCTTGCTTGGAGCTAACCTGCAGATCTGCTCATAACGCTGCGTTGCACAGAATGGATACTATGCTTTGGTGCTACCACATTACAAATAAACAAAAACTGAAAAACAGCACGTGGGTTTTGCACTTGTTTCAATCTGTTTGAAGCTGACTGTTTGAAGTCCAGTGGGGTACTACAGGAGAATCCTAGCTACCCCAGATCCTAATTAACCCAGGTGATCACGTCAGGACATGCACTTTTTTTAACAGACCTGAGAAGACTTTATGATGAAACACCTTCAGTTATCCTTATCACACCTATTTTGCTAATAACAAATAATTTTAATGACAAATATTATGTAATAGTCTTAACTGTAAGAAAACACTTTGCAGGTATAAAACTGTAAGAAAATGAAATGTTCTCTGCAACATTAATGGGCTCTCTTGGACAAGTTATGTTTCAATGAAATATTAATTTCTGATCATTTGTCATGTGTTAATTAGCAGAATAAGCTGTAGGAAGTCTAGATTACCATGCAAATGTTAATTAGGTCATAATTTATGTTAAGCATTTCTAAGTATAGGAGCAACAGAATCTCATTTAGCAGCATTTGAACTTTAGAAATAATTTGCATTTGCAACAGCTATTTTTCTATTTAAATTTGACAGTTACTATGTTTTAATAAATACTGAAGAATCCATGTTTAAATAATGAAAAGGTTTGAAGCTGTCCAAAGTCTTTTCTTACCCTTCTGCCCAAAGACACACCTCTGCTAGAAGTCTTCGATCAGGATAAGGAAGCTGGGAGCAGATGGCGAGGTCGCTTTCCAGTGTGACAACTCACAGGTGCCATAGGAGGCCTGGGGATGAACTAATGGCTTTAATTTATATCAGAGCCAGAACAGACAACCCTACAAGGGCAGAGATGCTGTCTTGCCAGGGTGGTGTTGGAGGTCACCCTCCATACAGTCAGTAGCAGAAGCAATGACCTGAGGAGTTCACCTTTTGTTTTTCTAAGGGAAGTGGCTCCTAGAAGCACTTGAGATGGAGAAGATGGCTGAGGAAGAGGAGAATCCTTTTCAACATTTCTCCCATGGCTCCATCAGGAATGAGATGAGGAGATGGAAAAAGAAAAAAAAAAGGGGGGGGGAGGATGCTCCTGCATTTATGAGTCAAGAACATCCTCTCACCTCAAGCTCCTTTGCAGATGGCTTCATATTTTGTGCTTCTTACAGGAAGTGGCTTTTTGTCAACTAATTAAGCAGGACTTGCATCCAGCCCAAGCCACGTGTGACCATACAGACAGCTTTTGGGGCTGCTGTTGCTTATCGGCCCGTTACCTGCCAGTCTGAGGCAGTGGAGAAGCTGGCTCTGTGTCCGTATTTCATGTGGAACAACTATTGAAATAAACAGCTGCAATGACACATTGCAGTGGGATGAAGATAAATTTATTTTTCTATTTCCACACTCCCACAACTTTTACACCTCCCCACACAAATCTGCCCAAGCTGCTTCCACTTGGTTGGTATTATCAAAGGAAGAAAAACAGCACTGGGGCTCTGAGAGAATACTGGCATCGACTCTCCCTTCCTCACTTTGAAGGTCAACATTAATTGTTATTTTAATTTGTTGAACAGCACTTCAATTGACTTTTTTCAGTTTTTGTTGTTGTTTTGTTTTTAAGAAAGAAAAAAAAATCATTAAATTAAACAAGAGTTAACGAAATTGATGCAATCCCATTTCAAACTGTAATGGCCAGATCTGTCTTCTCCATTCTTCTAAAGCACACAGCATCAAGTTGGAAAATCATAGCCATAATGTCATATGAGTTGGGAGCTAGAAGAATAATATCTTGGAAACAGATATTGTAAAGAAGAAATAAATTTTAGAAGTACAAAATTTAGGATCCTCACTCTGAAAAAGGCAAAGTGGGAATAACATGGGATAGAGAGAGAGCATCAAGAGGACCGGGAATAATCAAGGGCAATGAACAAAGATTTAAACACTTAATTTCCAGCAGGTACAAACAAAGGGGATGGACACAAGAAAGCACAAGTAGCTAATGACACGAAAAGATCAAGCAGAGATTTACTTATCATTCTTCATAGTAAAAAAAAACGAGCGAAGAGCACTAAAAGATGCCACATACCAAATTGATTTAATAATCATGTCACTATTACATGCCTACATGGCACACTCACCAGTACTTTACTCTAGCAAGACTATGCACTTTTATGCATGGTAATTGCTTAGCTCTGGGTCACTACACAAACTTGAGCTGTATTACCAAGGGGAACAGAAAGCTAGAAAGGGGGAAAAGCAGGTCCCTATATCCCACTGCTGCAAGGGAAATCGTTTCCCTGTGGCCACTGAATCCAACACCAGCTCACTGAGCCATAGCACCAGCAAGGCAAACAAGGGATGCTTTGTGAGGATGCTGCACATGTATACAGATTAGTCACTGATGCACCACAGATATTAAAAATGTGAGTTCCTCCTTTTCAGAGAGTTGTCTTTAATAAGTATTACTGATAGTATTATGTGTACTATTGATTGCAGTAATTTAAGCCTCCCAACTTTGAAGGAATTCCCTGCTCCACATTTTAATTAGTATTATTTTTAAACAGAACGTAGTTATTAGCAACATATTTCAGCAGAGATGAGCTACAATGTCTTGCCCTCTTTTTGGAACATCACTTAAATCACTTTTTTGTACTACAGCAGTGTTGATCTCACAGCATATCAAGCCAAAATAGCTTTCCTTCACACTGCCTATACATTTTTCAGGGCAGAGATACAATCGATACAAGCAAAGGAGTCTGAGGAACTCAAGAGGAACAAGAATAGTTTTCGTGGAATTGATGTCGCCATGCATCCATTAGCCCCGCTCACTAATTAGGAAATTAAGTGTCTGATTGCTCCCCTCTACTGAAGGTCACCCTTAAGGCCCTAACATAGGGCTTAGATGCTAATTAAGAGCTCGCTGGCTGCTGCCAGAGCACGGGCTACAAGCTCTAGCAGACATCTTGTCCTAAGTCTGACTATTATTATAAACAAATACATATAAGCACTTCTCTATAGACAATATTTTTGAGAGCTCACAAGCCTCAGGTTTACTGCTGCAGTTCGTAAGCTGATAGCCCAGCCATACACATATACCTCACTTTAATAACATCTTCCTTCTTGCAGAGCAGCACAGTTTGGCTCACATTAACACAACAGGGCCATTCCACATTATGCATATACATATGTATAAGTTAAAACTTAATATTGGTTAATTTAATATTACCTACACATTTTAATAGCTTTTTTTAATAATTATTAATCAAAGTCTGAGAACCACACAACACATGCAATTTTAAGATAATCTTTGATTAACTTTTAATTATTAAAAGGAGTATTCAAAACAAGGACATCTTAAAACCAGCCTATGCTAAACAACAGAACACAAAACGTAGAATTGCAAAGAACCCAGATGTGATGCTGGAGCAATACACGTAGCCCAGCTAGGGCAGCAGGACACCAAACACACACAGCAATCAGATCTAACTAATATCTCCTGCTGCAACTGTCTTGTCCTTGTTGGAGCCTGTACTGGTTCCAGAGACATCTCTGTCTTCTTTTGTAGTGCGTGGATATGCTCAGAATAATCTTTTTGTGAAAGGAATATTCAGAGGACTAAGACTCATTGAAATAAAAGCCCTATACAATTGATCTTTTAAACTAGATGCCTTTTCACAGTAGGTGCCTAATAAACATCTAAACCAGCGTCCCAGGAGGGGTCCTTATGTATCAGACATGGTCTCTTGAGTTCAAGAAAAATGTCTTTTATCCAAACTACGGATATTCGCAGTTAGTTTCTAAAGAAAGCCTTCTGTACACTACCAGAGAAACTATTCTAGCATACCAAAATGACTGTTACATCCAATCCCGTATCCCAACAACACTGAACTGGCTTAGTACTTTAAAAGGGAACACAAAGCACTATGTGAATGAATTGCATGAAAGCCTGAACAATGAGATACACATGAAAACATGTACAACACAATAAGCAGGGAATAAATCTGCTGAGGACAGACCAAAAAGGCTATTAAAATGAAAACAAGGAGTTCGTGGTTAACATAATAGAGAATACAAGAACAGCAAGAAGATACAGACTAAGGAGAGTCTTTGTCTCATCTTCACAGGCAGACATAAGGACAGAATAAAAACATGAAGATAGGTGTTTAAAGGTAGAAATAATCAGAGCACGAGACAAGAGTCTGAACTTCTGACTGAGCATGTGAGTTGGAATGATCACACCTTAGGCAGCCTGTGCGGCGTGATGGAGAGGTGGTCTAGGTGACACAGCTGAGGAGCTGAAAGTGACACTACTGCTATAGGCAGGATGGAGCTGTTCAGGGGACGATACTGAGAAGTGAGATTTGGCACAGTGACTTCTGCTCCAGCCACAGTAAAATACAGTGCTCTGGATACAGTGGTCAGTGTCAAAAGCCAAAAGATATGGGCATAGCAGAGATGGGAGCAGATTTTTGTGCAGGCATGATTGAAATTTGCCTTATGGACAAAATGAAGTGGTGAATACAAATACATTGTTAAAACAAGGACTGTCAACAGAAAATAGCACATCTGCAGATGTTTTCATTAGCCATTTGAAGCCTCTAGTCTGCTGAATCCCAGATTGTGGTTGACTTGTGGTTAGAATACCGCACTGGGAGGTGGTTCAGTAGTTCTGGCCTCCTTTATTGAAGAAAACTGCTGCCTCTTCCTTCTGTTCTTGACTAGCCAGACACCTCTTTGCTGCCTGCAGACACAGTTATGTATCAGCCGCCCTCGTGGCACTGAACAATGGTTGTCCTGATACAGATTTTCTGCCTCAGTGGAAGAGGTTAATTTTGCAGTGGTTAAGATCAAGAGCCTCTATTAACCATTCACTCCTTTCTGCGACGGATCACTTAGCTCGTATGAAATCTTTCATAAGAGCAACGAGTAAAACTCACTTTGTAAGAAGTTCTATGCACATTTATATATATATAATCCCAGAAAACAGTTCTCCACTGCCCCCTAAGACTTTTGGGCAAGGCTTGTAAAAAGCCATTGAATCAGTGCAGTCTTACTTGGCACCCATGTTTGCTGATGGAGTAACACCACGATGAAAACTCAACTGAGTGCCAAGTGCCTGTTTTGGAAGGAGTTCTGTCTTCTCTACAGGAGTAGCAACTTCTTCCATCACCTTTTCTTTGCCAGTTTTGGAGTCTGAGCTCCAAAGTTTGCATCATTTAGCAGCTTTCAGAAGCACTGCCACCCTCAGCGTCAGCTGTTCTCCCCCACCACCCCCTGCAGCTCATCTTGGTTCCTGGAATCACTATCCTTCTCACACATCAGGAGAGCCTGGAATTGCTTCCCACAAGCATCGTTCATCTGGCATCACTCTAACACATTGACCCTGCCATCCTGGTGTGCACTGTATTGTCACACTGCAGGTAAAGGCTCCATGCCCATACTTTAGGAAGAAGAAATCCAAGTCATCAGGTTTTAGTAATCAAAAAAAGATTAGCACAATGATATTCATGACCTCTACCCATAAAAAGCAGTCAAGAGAACTTCTCTCCCTTCAGAAAATGAACAATTCATGGGAGTCTCACAAATGGTAATTAGCATCAATTTAGCTGATTGTACATTCAGATAAGTTGTACATAAAATGGTTTCAGACGTTAGGGGAAACAACCAGCTACATACACCAATTATGAAATTTTTAAAAGACCTGGAGATAAGTATTTAATTAGAAGAATGCAGGCAATGAAGGGACTCCAGCTCCAGAAGCTGATGGCTGTGCAGCGATTGCAAAGAGGATGTGGGACAGCGGGAGGAGTGAGCCCTCTCCTCAGTGATGCTGGGCTTACCAGCCCCATGAGCAGAGGGGATCAGCTCAGCTTAACTGAGTTAAGCACAGTGACTAATGCTAATCAGAATTTTTTTTTTTTTATCAGGATTATTTTTGAGGTAACAATATTTAAAACCTAACAGCACTGAAGCTGTTCAGCAGTGATTTTAATAGGAGGGAGTTGCTGAGGGTCAGGGAAGCTCTCAGCCTCAGGCACAGACTGAGCAGAGCAGTCCTGTCAGGTCACTGCCCTGGACCACATGTAGCAGATCAGCACTCAGCCCCACAGCCCATGTTAGGTCCTAAGTCTGCCTTTTCCACGCTCTGCTTTCCTGCACCACCTCCAACCCAGAGCCCCTTCTACAACAATTCACGGATCTTTAATTTGTTCCACTCTCCATCAAAACTCTGACAGACTTTTCATTATACTTTAAAGCAGCTATTTTTAATTGTTTCCCAGTCAAGTCTAATTGTGAAGTGTAACTGCTGCAGCTTTGGAAAAAAACCCACTGCGAACTGTAACATAGATGGAAAGTGACAAAGTCAGAATGTGAGTTGCAAGGATAAGCAAGCAAATTAGTTTTGAGGAAAGCCTCCTAATATCCATGAATCTGTAATTCCCACACTGTGTGGGAATTTCTACAATGCGTATCTGTGCTCATGCTGAAATTTCTCTGTGCTTACCAGTCAAAGCCAGTTTTGCTTTCTCTCCAAATGCCCAAAGATCTGTCTGGGCTGCAATTATGAACCAGTGTCACGGTGACATGAAAATGTAATGTTACAGTTGTAACAAAAGCAAATCTAAAGGATCTCAAGGTTTTAATATTTCAATAAGGTTAAAGCAGGAGTGTTAAATTATTTAGGTTCTGGAATAAGATATAAGCACTAGAGCAATATCGCATCCATACTCATATCTGTTCGTGTGCAGAGGTGATATCTACGTGATAAATTGCAGGAGCGTGAAGTAAATTAATTTACTATGCACTTTGATCACAATACCCTCTCCTGGCCTACTAAGCCCCTTCCCAGCAGACTTGCTCTAACATCCCAAATCACTGAACGTTTTCATTGCTGCCATTAAAAGCAATGTTTTATAGTCTAACTCATTTTCTCCTCACAGGTGTGGAAGTTTCCTTCCTCAAGAAAAATAATAAATGTAAATTAAGCTACAGAAACATATTGATGGAACCTTTATATCCTCCACTCCTGCACATTATATACCTATATAAAAGACTTCAAAATGAGAACACATCTTCAGATGCTGACAGCTGGGTGAGACGCTGCACTGTCTGTGTGTGCCTTGGTGGCAGGGGAAAAATGAATCAAGAGCAGATGTATAGTTCTCCAACTACGGTGATTTAATATTATTATTCATTTATTGGCAATACACATCTATATATAATTCCTGGAAAAGCACTAATAGTTTAATCTACAAATGTGCTCACAGTTTGACATTTTCAGGCTATAGACAACGACATGAGAAAAATGCTAATTAATACATCCATCACTGCCAGAGGAAGTGTGATGAAACCAAAATGTTTGGCAAGCTTACTGTAAAGAAAACCTGCTACTACCTCAAATCCCCACTCGCTGCTGAGTAGCACATCTTTGCACCGCACCCAAAAACACAGCACAGTGCAGGGCAGATGCACAGCACCAGGAGCCCTGAGCACCCTCTTGATGCTGTTGCACACATGACTACCAGCTGGGCAACTGCACCCTCCTGGGTGTCATTGAGGAGCAGATCACTGGGGGGATTGATTGGATAGTTTTGAGGCTTCTGGATCTTACCACATAATATATTAAGTGTATAGCTCCCCCGAAACCCACAAAAGAAATCTAGATGATAGCAGTGAGCACAAAGCAGAAAGTGAGTTGGCTTATAGCTAAGGTATGGATACATACATACGCTAAAACACCTCAACTACCTTCCACCAATATACCAAAGCTTTGTTTACAACATAAAGTGCACTTAGCCAAATATCAAATATTGATAGAAACAGCCATAGCACACTTTAGGCATTTTCTCCACTTGCACTGATATATATTTTACAAGTTCTTACAAGAACCAAACTCAAAATTTAATAAGAAAAGCATTTATTGAGAAGTGAGAAGAAAAGCAAGACAACTCATATTGCTCTATGCCTCATGCATTTATCCTTTATGATTTTAAGCGCTTCATTTAGAACACACAACCCTTGAGAACACTGATATCTAACTGGCCAGCTGAGCTTAAAGGTAAAGAAATTAAAAATAAGAGATTGGAATAGCCCTGAATAAGGAGGCTTTGCAACAGAACAAAGTCAGACTTCCTTCCTTATAGCATCTTTCCACAAGTTTCAGCTGGATAAAGGAGAGAGACTGCAGAGAGAAGAGGGTATCCAAAACTGGGTCAGTTGTTTACTGAGAAATAGTTATGTTACAGATATCAAAGTATTCAGAGCACCAGAGCAAAATGGAAATTTCTTATCTTTTTCCTGTTACAAGATGTGTATTTTTGTTCTTTTGACATTTACATGCCACAGTAAAGGCAACAAGAAAAGAAATGCATGCAATCCAGCATAAAGACTCACACTTTCATGTCATAAAAGTAAGACAACATAAATCTGCACCTCTGCATCATGGCTTACTGTCCTGAATGTGTTAAGCAGGGTTTTAGTAGGATGGCACCATTACCTTCTGCAGACACAGATATTTTGCAAAACTGAATTGCAAACAAAGTATTTGCTCATTCACAATATCCACCATCCTGTATAATTTATAGGTATCATCCTACGTAAATCATTGGAGGAAAAAAAAAGATGGGCAGATTTCAAGGACTGTTTGTTGGTTAATCTCAATTTGTCATGATACAAGAACAGTGTGAAAATACAAGTAAAGTCATACATAATGATAAGAAACACCAATCCAATACTCAGACATTCTTCATTTTCTAACTAACATAAATTACCTATGAAACCAATCTACATTTTCTGTTTGACATTGGCTTGCCATTGATCTGGGTAGCAGCACAAAAACACCTTGTGCACAACTAGCCAGTTATCATACCAAAGCCATACAGCTGCAGAAGTGTTGCCCTTAGTACTGCTGCCCAGCCAAACTGCTGGCTCCGTGTGTGCTGAACAGGTGGGTTTTCTCCTTTGGAAACGGAAAACACCAAGTCCACAGCCCAGTGGAAGACAGATTCCAGCCCTCAATCTGAATCAGCTTCCAGAGATACGTTCAAACCACAGTGTTAACCATGATATTCTTGAAAGAGACGCTGAGAGTGCTTTTCATTTAGATTTATCAAAATTTGGATCCTGATGAAACTGGGATTATTTTTCCTTGACAAAAATCAGGAATTCCACTGAAGGTGGCAGAGGGTCCCTAATTAAACTACTGCAGAGGTTCTTACCTAAAATACACTGTAGACACTTATGTCTCCCACAACACTCCACTCATCCCCCAGGAAATGTTTGTGAAATAAATTTAAATAGATACAGTTTGAATAACTGTTGTATCCAGTGATTAATATTATAGCACAGACAACATCAGTACTGATAGATAATCATATTTTCTCCTGAAAAGAAAAACGTGGTGCTTTGCAAAGCAAAGTTGAGTTTATATAAAAATGATAAAAGTTGATGCTATCACTTTGAGAAAGACATTTCTAATATAAAGCCTCTGCTAAAAATAAACAAAAACCCTAGAAGCACCACCTCTTAAAATAAAGCGAGAATCCAGTTTGCATTTCTTCGAGGACACCAAATAAGCACTGCAGGTGTATATTTGGTAAAGGAGGAGCACTGATCTCAGACACAAATAGCTACATCACTCTGACAAGTGAAACCAGCTCATTAAATTAGCAGAGGTCTGGAGATGACAGAAGTCAGCTAAATACTGTAATAGCATCACAGACATCAACCCACCCAAACTGTGCCTTCGCTCCTCACTGGCTCCTGCTTCTGTTCCAAGTAGAAGTGCAGAGGCCAGGAGAAGGGCCCTAAGGCACAGCTCTTGCCTCCTCCAAAAGTAGGCAGAAAAAAAATCATAGAATGGAATCATTGAGGCTGGAAAAGATCCTTAAGGTCATCAGGTCCAACAGTCAGCCTCATGCAAGTCTAACTAACCACGTCCACATATCTCCTAAATACCTGCAGGGATGGCTGTTCCATCACCACCCTGAACAGCCTGTTCTGATTCCCATGCCTGACCACACTTTCTGTGAAGAACTTCCTCCTGACATCCAATCTAAACATCCCCTAAGTTACCACAGTTCAGACCCCGATGCCCCAGTGCAGAAGCAGAACAGCTGAAACTCTATGCCCACCTCACACAGAGTTGGCATTGTAAGACAACAGCACTCCTTGGGAGAAAGAAGAGCAGGAAACCAATAAAATAAGAGCATCTCGAATCGGATACAATACAAAACACAGTTTAAGGAAAGAAGCAGTACCTTCTGCTCTAGACTTCTCTTTTTCCATAAAAAATAATAATTTAATCTGGTTGTTCTTTGCTTTTCTTTCACTGTTTAGAAATCGGACAAATTATTTCAGGTTTTGTTTTCTTTTTCTTTTCCAGTTAGCAAGGAAAACAATTAAATTGCTCTAAACTAATTTCAGAACGTAAATACTGTGCCAAATCAGCATTTGATATCTTGCTTTGGCTGTCACATAAAAAAAATTCAATTATTTACACTGCTTTAGTCACACAAAGGAAATATTGCTTTGCAAAATGCAGTGTTACCCTGTGTATTCCTCCTGCCTAGGAAAATAAACAATTGTCACAATAGAAATGAAAGCCTGTTACAATTCCTTACGCATACAGAAGCTCATAACCACAGATGTTAAAAATAATTACTTTTGCATTAATGCAGCAGTACAGATGAAATCAAGTCCAAGATTCTCAAGATCTAACAGAAGCCTCTAGATACCTTCTGCAAGCCAGGTAGCAGCCATCAGCTGGAGCTTGGCTGCCATACTGAATGGGAGAGGAAAGATCCAGTGGAAGAGCCCAGTCCAACCCAACATGAAATGGGATGCGGGATTCCTGCTATTCTTCTATGACAGCACAAAACGCTTCCAGGAAATCTAATGCTGGTTAAAAGGCATTCAACAGCAGTCCCCACCACACCTCTGTCCTTTGTGAGTGATATTCCAGGTAGGAGTCTCCACAGCATCGTTCTCTTGGAAAGGACCTTCCAATGCTCAACTCCAAGCAATCCATGTCTTTAGAAGCAACCAAGAGAACAAAGTTCATTTACAACAAATAGGCTGATTCTTTCCTTTTTTTTTTTTTTTAAATAAGATTTATCTTGCCACAGGTTTTTATGCTGCTGTAGCCAGCCTGCAAGCATTTTGAGATAACAGCATGCAGTTAACAAGATTTGCAAGTCAGAGTGTATTTTTATAACGCGTCTAAGTTATGCAGAATCAGTGTTACACTGCCTGCAGGAGATTGGAAGCATTGCACTCCGGTAGGAAGCACAGCCATGGAGAGAGATAAACACACTTAAAACAAATCTTTTTGTCCAGAAACAAGCCCAGCCTACTCATTTCCTGAAAGAAGCAGTTCAAAAAGTGGAGAGTTGCACACAGAAGCCAATAGAACACTGCCCATCTGCATGTGCTGAGCCTCTTTTTCAGCTGAGAGCAGGAACACAAGGAAAAAAATCCACTGCATTTTACAACTTGTTTGTCAATTGAGCTAGAGTAAGTGAACGTGAAGGCTCTTTACACCTCACAGCTGGGGCAGTCAGATAGATTATAGCTTAACCACCATGAAAGTTTAAGCTGCTATGAAGTTGGCTTACACTAAAGCACTTGATTTCATGAAAAGAAAAAGCAAAAAGCCTTCATGATCCTCACTGAGCTCACAGCAATGCTTGCACTTGCTCACCAACCCATGCTGAGGATGCCCAGGGACAGTATGCCTGCCATGGGTACCAGCAGGGAGGACAGACTCTATTGCAACCACCAGACATTACCAGAAGCTCACTTAAGGAACAGAATAACAGTGCCTCCACTACCCTAAATACAACCATGATGGAGATCTCTCAGTATCCTCACGTGATGCAGTGCTCGATGCTATGGAAGTACTGCATATGGGATCAGCCATCCCATGGTTGGACAAGAAGGGAAAGAAATACCTCAAACAAAAGCAGGCGCTGCTTTGGGTGCTCTCTTCACAGCAAGCATTGATGCTCTGAAGATCTGTATGTGCTGTCAGCATATGGATTTTCTTCCAACAATAGTACATCAGAACCAAGTATATAAGCAAAATTCTTATGTGAAACACAGACATTAAAGCCCTTTTTTAAAAGCAGAGAGGACACAGCTTACAGAAGGACCTCCAAAACTTTAATAAAAGTGTGCTACATAGTACCTAAACAGAGAAAACAGTTTTGTTCTATTTAAATTTGAAAGCAGAAAAATTCATATAGAGTTGAAATGAAATCCCAAACAGACTTTGATTCATAGATTCTGCCAGGACGAAGGGATTATCCCTTCTCACCTGTTAAAGAGCACAGCCCCTCAGAGGCAGGGAGCAGCACTCTAAAGTCATAATCCTTATCAGAAGAACTGCAGCATAACTGTGATACTACTTTGTAGTTTGTTTCTATCTCTAGACTCTATAGATCCTCTTATTTCTCTGGAAGATTAGAAAACAAAACAAGAACATAAGCGAATAATTCAATTTACATAAGAACTTAGTTCAAGGGGGACTTACACAACCCGAGCCTCGGAAGAAGAGCATGACTGAAAAAGAAACCACTTGATACCCTACTGCATGTACAAAGCACATCATCATGAAACACTGCAGCTCAAAGCTAATTCAAATCCAATCTAAAAAGTCGAGGAACTCTTTTACCAGGGGAAACCATCAAATGACTCACATTGAAAACAGAAATCCCTTTCCCTTTAATTTGTGCCTATTTTTATCCCCGGCATTTGTTGATTTCCAGAGCCTGCTTCACCCAACCTGACCAGCACACTTATTTCTGTGGCAATATCATGACCTCAGCGCGGTGTCTTGACTTTACTACAACAAAACAGTGGAAAAAATTGGGGATGTAAAGGATGAGGGTCTGATTCCTGCACTAATACACGAATCCAAGCACAGAAGGAAAAATACAAACAAAAGCCATAAACTGCTGCAATAGTAAATTTCCTTTGTATATAATCTGCTGTAGGAACAGGAACAAAATATGTAACTTACCCCACCGGAAAATCTGATTCACAGAAAGAGTCTTTCCTGTGGGTGAAAAAAGTTATAGATCATATTTTCCTGCGTTAGAAAATACAGTTAACAAAATTTGGTATCAATATCAGAAAATGAAAAAGTATCTTTCATGTCAAATCTTTTTTTTCCAAATAGAAATGGTTGAGACTATTTGATAAATACATATGTTGTCCTAACTGGGATGAATTCAAGCGTTATTTTGTTGCTCATACCTCTCATCCAGGTGCATCAGCTCTGAAGAGTTTTACAGAACCTTTTAGGAAAGTGAGCGCCTTAAGAACATACATAAAAGAAACCGATTCAAATGGAGACATTTAAAAAGAGAATAAATTGAGGGGGTGGGTGGAAAATGAATGTGGTTAAAAACTTAGAGAGGAGCAGCTGGTCTGGCTACACTGGACCTTCCACTGAGTTACGGCCTCTCTGCCTGGTGCTCTCCTAAGGGTGATAACACCACAAGCCCAATTGTTCACAGCCTGCACCCAGTCAGGGCACCTTTTCAACAAATGTATTCCCCACCACTTCCTCATACCATTCTTTAAACAGAAACCTTGGCAAAGTCCACATTCATCTTTTAGCGCACCACAGATTCTAGAGCAGGCTTGTAATGAAGTTCAAGTAACAAATACAAGCAGGAGATGATGATCTAATAACTTATGGAATTGAATGAGTTGACAGTTATCAGTGGAACATTAGCATTAAACAACCACTTTATTCTCAGGGATAAAGGAAATGCAGAAAGTTTGCAGCCAAGACAACAAGGAAGAATGCCACCTCTGGAGTCACTGGAGTGCCCTACTTGGCTGCTGACCTGCACTCAACGTGCTGTGACAAACAGGGATGAGCACAGCAGAGCATCACTGACAGGGTATCTTTGTGTCTGCTTCACCGTGAGCCCCATACCTCCTTCCCACTGCAGGTACAGATGGGCATTAATAGGCCATAAGCATTCTGCCATTGTGCAGCCTTGGGAAAACCAGGAGGTCCCCATGGACACCTTTCCAATTAAGTAGGGAATGTCAAACATCTTAAAGTTTCCTCACAATTTCTTTTTTAATCTTACGGAAATGAACAGAAGAGGGATGTCTCACACTGAGGCATTGAATCAACTCATTTAGGGATTGCTATCTGTGGTGTTTGGGCCTCATTAATTTTCTCTTCCAAAGTTGCATTCAGACACTCTCAGGCTTTTGTCTATTGCTGTCATCGAGGCATTTGCATGCACTAATCCAGGACAAATGGTTTCATTTGATGCACATTGGATTTTCTTGCCTGCCAACTAGAAAGATAATAGAAATACCAAGAGAAGCTAAATTAAAACTAAAGGAGTTGCATATTTTTGGAGAAACTCAAAACAAAGTTAAGATAAACACCACCTGGGCAGCTGAATTTGCAGAGAAGGGGTTGAGGTTCCAGCCATGGAAAGCCAGTTTCTAAAACGCAGCTTTTTCCTCCCAGGTCATTAAAGCCACACAAAAATACAATATTACTACAGAAATAATTATACTACAGATGTGGGAGCTGGCTTAGATGCAATCATTCTCTGTCAAATCATGCAATGGCACAATGAAACCAATTACAAACTCATTTGTAGACCTCCGTTATCTTCAACTCATCTCTTCAGTTCTCATTTTCATGCACGATGGTGCCCTTTTGGCTGACTGACCACTCGAATTTAAAAGCGTCCCATGGAAGCAGCCAAAAAGTTCTTCATGAGTTGATGACACAATGAAGAGCTTTAGCGTAGACCTACTGACTTATAGATTTAAGCAAGATTTTAGTTAAGACCAATACTATTGGTCTCTATTGTAACAGCAGACTGAGAAAGCTGATCTAAGGAAAAAGAAATAAGAGCAACTTCTGACAACAGAAGTCCTTCATTATGTTCAGTGATTCTGCATACTAAAACAAGGGTGGTATCATCTGGAACACATAAGTACTTCTTTGAGTTTGCTTTGGCATTGAATCTGTCTGAAGTGATAGCTGACTGTTACTGATGATTTCTCTTCAGCATTTAAGGGAAAAAGGTGCTAAACAATAAGTTCCCTTCATTTATTCGTGTCCTATTAAAAAATAAACATACTAATCAATGAAACTGATTTTCCAAATAAACCATTCTTGCTTGCTCCCAAACACTTAATTAAACACAATTAACTCTCGTTTGTTTTGGCAGCCAATTAATGTCATGATCAAATAAATAGACTCCACGAGAAAGGATTATAATTAATAAATCCCTAACAATACAGTAAAATTACATTGAAGCTTTGCTTGACAAAAATACTTAGTGGCATTTTTAATAGCATTAATGAGGACACTGAAAAAAAAGTTTTATCAACTGTGCACCAGAACTTGAAAGGCCCACTTCCTCACTTTCCAACAAAGCAGCATGTGTGATCTGAGGTGTTTCCCAATCAAGTCCTCCATCTGTATGGCTTGCAAGTTAACTACAAGAGAGATTTTAACTCTTTGTATCTAGTAGATTTACAGTGAAAGCTCTTCATTTGTCACCTACAGAATCTGAAGTATTGGTCCAATAGGAGTGTTGGATCACATCAAATGACAGATTAAATGCATATTTTTACTGGAACCAGCAGCTCTCCTAAAAGCAAAAAACAAGGCTTACCATTCAATCTGTGTTCTAACCGCTTATTACATAGCATACAACCCCATGCACTGCCTACAGCTTGTACGAAAAATATTAAGACTCAATTTCTATAAAAAGTTCAGCCTGCATGACCTTCTGTGGAAACTGCTGGTGTAGATCAGTCTTCTCCCAGCTTCAAAGTCAAGACACCACAATGAGAAAATAACTGAAGAAATTATGTCCTGCTTCACTCGATGATTCTGAAGGGATAAGTGAGTTCCAGGCCTTGGAAGAACACTGCCCC
>JAOWBP010004220.1:14167561-14178210 GCA_028571105.1 Tragopan temminckii | reverse complement strand
TTATGTCCTGCTTCACTCGATGATTCTGAAGGGATAAGTGAGTTCCAGGCCTTGGAAGAACACTGCCCCTTGGGTAGTGCAGAACCTCTCCAGAACCTTTACTGATTAAGCCATAAGGATGCACTGAATTCCAGAAATGCTCAGGAGCAGATGGATGTCTACCACTGGAGTGTAAGGTGCTGGGATCACAGCAAGGATTCAGGAGTTGATTCTTAAAATCCTGATTTATTCACATCAACCAAAACAGTAGCAAGGTCCTTCCTTTGTGCCACCAATTCAATTCCCAAGCACATCTAGTTTTTGGTTTGTTTTTTTTTTTACCCTAACAAAGGAAAAGAAGGATTACTATGGAATACTATGAACAATTATCATCAAATAGTAGCCAGTGATCTTATCACTGGAGAAGTGACTTCCAAGGAGAGCAAGACTGGTTTCTTCACTGAGTGCAAAGGGAAAGGGGAAAACTCCTGTTCTGAAAGGAATACAGAAGGTGAGAGAGAGAGATGTCAGATAATCTTCTAAGTAGAGCATAGAAATATGAGTCACAAATACATACATGGTGCTTTGTAACTTCATTCAGCTTAATTTACACCCCCAATTCTCCATTGTGCATCATTGACTGAGTCTAATAAATTTGGAGTCCAACTGTGCTGCAGTCATAACGGTGCCTACCTAGAGCACAATGAAAAAGAGTCTCCAGCACTGCTACCATGCAAAAAAAATAAGTCCAGCTGGAGTGAGCTGTTCTATACAGAGCATCTGGAAATGGCAAAAATGCTGAATCCCATCAGGAAAATAAATCTTGCTCACAGCAAAGGTTGATTTCACAGCAGCGCAGAAAAGAAAACATGCAAAGAAATCCGAAGATTGTAAGAGGGATAGGATAAAACAATATGAAATTTAATGGGAGAAAAGGTGCCTATCTTATGGGGAAATGCACTTGGATATTGCCTTTTAAAATATAAATGAGTCTTGGATTTAAGTAGGCTAATCATTAAAGGCAGGCTTCTGATGTTATCAGCAAAAACTCTTCTGTGCAAACTGTATTGCCTTTGGGGGTTATATTTGTAGGTGCCAACTTTTCCTTAGAGCTCAACCACCACAGTATGAATTCTCACAGTCTTTAAAACTGTGACAGCAAGCTACAAATAGCACAGAGCTTCAAGAGGTCCCCTCTGTGACTCATGGAGCCCCAGGGCATCTCCAGAAGAGGAAGGCGTTGCATTCATAGGGGCTTTTTGTCTCTATCCCCCCACAGCAGCTCCAGCCCTGCAGAGGGATGTGCCACACTACTGCCCACATGATCACCCATTGAGAAGTTTGAGGGGGCACTTGAGGTAGCATGAGCAGGGGGTACCAAACCTGAGCACAGAGAAACTGCATCAGTTGCACCTGTAAGAGACAGCTCTGCTTTTACAATACCACTGTCAGCACCCTGGGCTCCTGCTGTCACACAACAGGACAGCAGTGCTCACAGCAGCTCACGGAGCCACACTGTGCACAGTGGGTATCCAGTGCCCATCACGCGCCTTGGCCACACTGTTCTTCACAGTCCATCGAGCTGCAACACCTGCTCCCCACAGCCCGTGTTGCCTCCCAGGATCAGAAGTAACGAGGCAGCTCATAGCGTGACCGGTGACAGCTTTCCTCCACCTGCAAACAAGCCACGCACCCATCTCAGGTGAAGGAGAGAGGCACTCTCCTGCCATCCACCTTCCATCGAGGGCTGTATACTCATTGGCAGTATGAATTGCTGCAGATCCTCTCCTCTATCTGAGGGACAGAAGACCATTAAAGTAACAGCTCAGAGGCCCTAGAAAAACACAGCCAAGTCTCTGGATGCAAACACCCCCTATAGCTACGTTTCTCTTATTTGGATGTTTGACTCCTCAAAAATCAGACTGCAACACCTCTAATACAGCCTGCTGCTGTTGAGGAGCGCATCGCACAAGATGTGCAGGCAACTCAGTGTTACCATGCTAGCAGCAGCCTACCTCAGCCTGAGGCACTGGCTTCGTTACATCAGTTCTCTGCCTACACAAAACAAGCGTGTTCATCCACTTATATCCAAATATACTGTGTGGGACCAGGAAATGCAGTCATACCTCCAAGCTGGATTGCTTTACATTGCAGTGGGTAATTTCACGTTTTCTAGAACAAACTGCTAAGACCAGAGGTATACAACAGAAGAGTATTGAGAAAGAATTCCAGCAAGCACCTGTGGGATGGCAAGCTGGGATTGTCTAATTCTGAACAAACTAAGATGTATACAGACACACAGCATTTCAAGAGTATTTACTGACATAAATGAGAACTGAATCAGGTGTTAAAGCTATCAGTTTGTTTCTTCCAATTAACACAGCATGAAGCACCAGTTGCCAAATTTCACATCCATGAGCTGATCTACTGCACACAGGTGGAGTCATTGCACACCATTATGGACACTGTATAATAAAGGCAACAATTTGCATTCCCACCATATGATTAATGGAATACAATTCTCACAGAAACCATACACTTCTATGCATTAACTACCTAGTTCTACATCTGCTTCTATCAACACCAAGAGCAAAAACCCTGTTAAATCCATCCTCCATATCTCATTTGGCAAGCAGAAAATATTCTATTTACACTTTGCTGGGGAATGAGATTCAGACCAACATTCTTCCCAGGCTGTTTTGAACTGGATAGCCACATATTTAGAGCATATGAAAATAGCGGTCTTTCGAAATGGGAAAATATGCAGTTTCCTCCCAAGGCTATAAAAAACAGTGGGAAGGCCAAGATCAGAACAAAGATTTTCTGCTCACCATCACAAACTCAAGTTTCCACAAAACACTGTCTACTAAGAAAGATGCTCAGAACACTTAGGTTGATGTTGGTTGTTAACTTGTGCAGAATTCCTTTGATACAGATTTTCCTCCTCACGGTATGCGGTATAGAAATTCCTTGAGATGATTTCTAATGGGCACATCATTAAGAACTGTCACAATAAAGATATTTTTATATTTAGTAGATATAGATTCTAGCCATCCTTGATTCAGTCTGACTTCTTCCTTGGAATAAACTTAATTTTAATTAACATTTTTGCAAATGTCAGCATTGCTATAGTAAGTACATGTTTCTGCCTGTGTCTGCTTCACATCTTTATGCTGTATGCAAGACTAACCCAGCATCCTTAATATGTAACTAATTATCTTGCATGGACTTACAGGCTCCAGTGTGCTTTCCTGTGTTTTTAAGCAACACATGGCCAGTATTGCCCACTGTGATTCAGTGCCAGCTAACAGTCTTCGCTGGGTGCAAGACAACCCTCATTTATGGAACAAAGTCAGAAAATTCACTAAGAACTGCACACTATACAGGTTTTTAAATTATTATTTTTAATTTAGGGAAAAAAACTTGAGACCCTTTGCTTTTTAAATATCTCATTTTCCTGCCAAATGCCAGCATCTACTCTCTGCCTCTGGGGCAGAGTCAATACTGTCAATCAGATGATCAATGGACTATCACAGGCACTTGGCTAACTCTGCAAATCACAACCTGTCCACTCTAATCCTCAGGCCAATTCAACAGCTCTACAACCGTCTGCATCTTACAGCCGAAAATGGCCAATGTGGAATTCTTCTCATTACTGCCAGTTCTTATTAAATCACACAGAAATGACATGCTTCTAAAAAATGAAGGTTCCCCCCCACACACACAAAGTTATATTTCCCGTGAACGCTTTCATACATCTTTTGTCTAACAGTTCTCATGAAAATGAAAAATATTTGTTAAAACACTGCAGACAACGATGCGTATTACCCAGGGGGAATCACACTGCAAAGGTGTTCAGGTGGCTTACTCCAAGTAAGATCCTCAGATTCTGCTGGAAAAACCCAAAAACCCACCCTGCCCCTCTTTTGTCTCAACTAAGAAGGAGCACCATCAGTTGAAGCGCTTATCAGCAGCACTGAAACTTTGTGTTGTGTTAATAAGACAAGAAGGAATTCACGGACAGGTACAGACAACACAGAATAATCCATCTTAACTTCAAGCAATATTTACTGTCCTCTTACTACCTGTGCCCTCCTGCCAACATCTCACGGAAAATACAGCTCCAGTCAATTACAAACACTGTCACGTAAAATGGTTTATCACATTTGTTTTCAGGTTTGTACCTTTTGCCAAGTCATCTAACCGAATAAAGGCCTGAATTATAAAACTGCATTCTAGACTGAAAGGAAAATTTAAACTTCTGTGATTGCACATTGTGTGTAGAAATTTATTTCAATCCATTCACATGGTTGCTTAAGAAAGTTTCAGGAAGGGAATAGAAAAGATCAGAAATATCTGATTGTAAACTATATTGCCCTTGATTTCCAGTGTTTCAAAATGGAAATGACAGCAGCACTACAGATAGGTGTAGTCACTGCATTAATCCACTGAGTTCAGTTCAAGTTTATTATGCTAAATCCACTCCATGAGGATTTTATCTTTTAACTGCACCTTTTGCGCTCAGTGAGACTTCTATTCATCAAGTATGAGAAGCACATGACTGGCTGGAATTTACCTTTTTCATCATCTTGTACCAAAGTAACCCTACAATGGAGCTGAACAGCTCTGAATTGTTCTTGTTTTAGAGCTTCTCATTATCCATGGAGGATCACAAGCTGAAGGAAAAGGTATGCTGAGCACGCTATTGATTACAGCTATATTTGCTGATTCGATAAGTTGAAATTTCATGTACCAAATATTAAATTACTGAAATTATGTATTGGTTCATCTGCATCCGTTTTTTACTCACTTTTATTTAGCTGAACATTTTAATCTTACTTACACAGTGACTAACTAAAAGTAAATGACGCATTCCTAATATTATAAATATGAAAAATAGAGGGTGCCCAGGGACTGCAGTTGAATACATTAAAATCACTCTGTTTGCCAATTAACATATTTCCATCCCTTTTACATACAACCTTTTCCATTCAGTTGGTGGACTGCAAATTCACTGCCTTATAAAAAATACTCCCTTGATTTTCTGTTGTGACAGCGGAAATTGCCCAAAATCTGGAACAGTTTCCCTAAAGGACGCCTGCTTGCTGATACTTCCCAGGTGCCACACAGTCTGAATCAGAGGTGAACATCATGTCAAATTCCACTCATCTGTCAGTGTAGTGGATTATTTCTTGAGAGACTGAAATTGGCTGCCTGGGATCAGAACACCATCAATCTTGTTCACGTAGGGTGCGGAGATGCTGCCTGAGAAAGGCTCGCAAGAGGAAAAGCTGGGCTTTTTCTAAGTAGGTGATGAGGCAGCTGTAAAACCTTCACTCTATCTGTATCTCATCTCTGAGTGAAAGATTTTGTCATATTTCGCATTTCCCCTACACTTGGTATGCACTCAGTGTCTCACTGTTCTTGCCTCATAAAGAAAGTGATTTTTCAAGCTTAGGGAAATGTTGCAGAGTTCTGAATCTGTCCAGCTCATTTTTTCTCATAATGTCACTTTGTTTCAACCGATTTTGCAAAACAAGATTACATTTTCCTTTTACCTATCTGCTTACCTGCACCCTTTCTTATTGCCTTCACTGGAGGACAGATTCGAACAACCAGGAGTAATACTCACAACTGAGTCATAACAAATATTTCTATCATTTCTCTTTAAGTGCCACTCAGACTTCAAAGACTCAGACTTCCAGTGGCAGCTGGTAAAGATGATGGTATTAGATTAACTTGTAGCTACTCAGAACTGATCTATCAAAGATTACGTCTATTCTTCTGTACTATGCATATTTTATTACAAGCAAACTAGACTATGCCAACAAGGAAGACCTATGACTTTTACACAAGGGAAATAGCCAGGAAAACTTTGGGTTGCTAAAAATCTGCTGTTCAAGACATGTTCTCTTTAAAGGTAGGTCATTGGATTAAGAAAGATTTTAAAAAAATCAAAGTTTTCTTTATTAAATATTAAATGATGAATCATTGCAAGTTAACATTTGCAATCTTCAATTTCTTAAGCTCTTAAGACCTCTCCCTTCTTTCTGTGGATCTGGATTAGTAATACACCACTCTGAGCCCATCTAAATTCAAGTAGATGATAACACTGCTCTAGAATATGCCAACTCCTCAATTTTTAAACACGGCTCATTCTCTTCAAAGCACAACTAACAGTTGAAAAATTAACGATCAATTTCTACCAATAAAAAACAGAAGTGCCATAAAACTAACGTGCAGCCTCTGCGGATCACAGTGATAAATGTGTCTGAGCTCTTCATCGCAGATCTGTGGGACTAACACCAACCTTACATGTGTTTAACTCCATGGGAAGACAAGCCCAAACTCTCTTCTGAGCCACACATCCACATCCCCATCGATTTTGAGAGATAAATTTGAGAATCTTAGGAAAGCTCTATTCTGTTACACTGAGGCAAACTCCCAACCCCTGATGAGCAAGAAAGACTGAGGAGATGTGGTACCAGCATTCCAAATAGCAAAACCTTGTCCTGTTTGGGTTTGATACTGCAAATAAAGTTACCCAAAACTGCTGTCACAGTGTCTTTTTGAGTTGTACACTCACTCCAGAACTGCATGAGAAGGGGAGGAGGAGATAGAAATAAAGACAGAGACTAAACTCTTATCCAAAAGGAGATTCCCATATTGGGAAGTTGTTAGAAAACAGCGTGTAAAATAAATATTCTAACATCAGATTGGCAAAGTGCAACACGTTTGACCAAAAAAAACATGCTCTGTAACATAAAGGCAGTCAACCTAGAAAAGTTAAATGACAAAATGGGTTTTTATGATTATTCAGTCATTCATCAAGATAGACACGAGCATGGCAGAAAGCCTGCAATCTTGGATCAGCTGTGGAATGCTGTCAGTCCTACCTGGTCTGTGCAGGTGATGCTGCTGGAAAGTGTGATGGAGGGATCCCTGACAGAGCAGCATTGCACAGGCACTTATCCACAAATACAGGACCCAGGACATTGCAGAGACCACTGCCATTCTCTAAACAAAATATTAGACAGACATTATTATCCATTGCCTTTGCAGCACATAGAATAGTCAGCTTCCATTACAACAGTATTGTTACTTTTCTACTTCTTTTGTTAAAAATCTTTTGTTGCCTGCCTATTCCCCCCCCTGCAGGATGCAATTGTCATACAACAAAGGTCATGTCCAAAAAAGGACAGTTGCTGTAACACTATGCAGGAGCCAGGAGAACTTTAATAATTCAGTGACAAAAATAAAACTGTAATGATCAGAGGACCGGGGGGAAAAAAAAAAACAACAATAAGACTGGGAAATTTTCCCCACCCTGGTCCAACACCTAATTTACAGTTGTGGGAAAAATCAGCTAAAAACACTGATATTCAGATAACATCAAAACTAATATAAACGCCTTATAGATAGGCATGTGATGTTACCAGGCATCAAGGCATTTAAAAAATGTTCCACCCTGAAGACTGGGAGGTTCATTCTGTCCCAGAAGGTAACAGATTATTGTTTTTGACTTTTACGAGCATTAATTTTTAATTATGATTCTGCCTGCTAAAGAAAGTAACCGTTTCTCAGAATTATCCTTTAACCCCCAAGTACAACCAGCTTTCTTTTGTTTGACCTGCGCGTGCACAGGGACCAGCCTGGCTGTATCCTGCATTTCATACATTCTCTGTAAAAGCTTTGCTCTTTTTCACATGGCAGGTTGTGTCAAAATTCTACAGAAACTCTTACAGGAAAGACAAAGAGCACTTCGTTTCTGTCTCCCAGCACTGACATACTTGGGCATCCAGAACAGGCAATCAAGCATTCCCATACTGGTATTCACTATCGTACTAGCTGCCTGAATTTTCCTCTGACTTTTCAACTTCAGCTCTTTCCCAGTGCCTGCAAGGATCTGGAGGCTTGCAAGGCTCAGCTACGCTACACATCGTCCGGTTCCCTTAACAACACCTTCTGCTGCATTTCATATTGCTAAATTAATCAAACTTGAGGCACTCTCCTTATTCAACCAATGACATGATGCCATTTTCTGTCTAATAATCCAATCAGCTGAACATCGTTTTCACAGGGGAAGAAAGACTTAGAGATTAAATCTCTCGCATAGAAAAAATCATGCCTTTACAAATAAAGGTGAAAGTAAGAATTCTGTGTGTTCTATCGGGGGTTCTGCAGCAGGAAAATCAGCAGCATGAAAAGAGAAACTCAGCATCTATGGAATATACGCAAGAAAAATTATTTTCCCCCAAATTTTAAAGGAGTAGACATAGCCTCTGGGTAGCTTTAAGACTGTCAGGAGAGAGCCGCATAAACTGACAAATCTAATTAATAGCAAACAGCAAAACATTGTTTTGATCAGCATGAGACTCTTCCTTCCCCCGTTCGGAGTATCTGAAGCACTACTCAGCATATAATTGGTTCCATTGCTGACAATTTACTTCCAGCATACAGTGAACTCTGCTCCTCTCCTCAGACCCACTTCCCTTGCAAAACATTCTGTCCCCTGAGCTCAGGGAGCTCCCAGCAGGCTCCCCGTGTCTGCAGGAATTAATGCCTTTATGTCACGTTTGGTGCTCCCATGCTTTTTGCATGAGGGAGAGGTCACAGGGATGCACACAGGAATGTTTCAGACATTCAGGTTATTTAAACCGAACTTCTGAAATCCTGGACAAAAAAAAATAAAGCAAAGCTAAACTTCCACAGTCTGCTAAATGCTCGTGTCAGCCTTCAGGAATCATGTTCCAAACCACATGGACAGCAGACTTCCTTAACCCACTCTCTTTTTCGGTGCTTTCCATCTCTACATTTTTCAAACCTTTACCAAACTGTTCTACTATAAACTACCTTTGCTGAAGCCCCAGCATTTCCTATAAACCTTTCTTCTTACTCTCATTTGTCAGCACTTATCATACACAGTTCTATGCACAGATCATCTCCTCATTATTAAGAAACACAGCAGCAAGTATTCCTCCCGTTATTATCTGATGAGTTCCAGATCTGCTTTCTGAATCCTAAATCCTAAAGAAGCTCCTTACCTGAGTAATCCAGCCAAGAGCAGAGCACTCTATTAGTGTTCATTGGAAAGGTCTAACACTTTTTAAAATCCATCTGCACCACAATAAGGGATTTCTAATAGCTTCCCAATAATCTTCTTTATCAGGATTACGAGGAAAAAAAAAAAATCTCTTGTTACAAATCCTGTTCCCAGAGTAAAGACGACATCTGAGCTCTCATGCACTGCCGTCAGAAAAGTGGCCGAGGTTTGAGGGGTGGAAACCTTCTCATTTTCACCTTTAAATCATCTCCTAGCATCACCTTCTGCTTGATGAGACCTCTGAAGCAATCTTGAGACAATATGCAGCTTCCGGGCTACTTATAGACGAGGAGCAGTTTGCATTTAAAGACGGAGCAGCTTCACTCCAGCGCAGGCAGCGCAGAGCCGGGCAGCTGTACGTACACTGCTACAGGATGCTGGAAGTACCGGAGCCTATTTCAGTGCATCCCTGCTCAGGAAAGTATCACATGCCTTAAAGTGACACAGCTCCGGATCGCCCAGCACAGCGCTGGGGCTGTGCTGTCTCCAGGCGTCCCCCCACACTTGTTGGTGACAGCCTCGCAGCCCTGAGGCAGCCACTCCTCTGACACACGCGTGTGAGCTCCGCACGCTCGCAGGGCTTTGCTACACCTCGCTGTAAGTGAAGGGGGTGGGGAGGGGGGGAAGTTTTCCTTCCAGCGCTGCCCCTGCACCTCGTGGACAATAGGAAGGAGCCTTGCTTTGATGAAGCTGTTTTTTGTGACAATTATTTGTTACGCTGCTTTATTTATTGTCCATATCTGAAGCAGCCATTTACAGGAACGGCGTGGTTTCCTCTCTTTCTTGTACCATGTGTAATTATTTCTTAAAGAGCCACTCTACATCCTCAATGCCATTCACTCAGCTTTATACCTCTCAAGCCTGTCTACAAAAGGAGGAATGCAAGCAGACAGAACAAACTTCCATTTTAAGAGCTCTGCGTGCACACTGTAATACACCACTGTTTTTTTTTTTTTCCTCCAACTTAACCTGTTGTAGAAAAGCTTTCTACCTTCACTGCTTACCTGCTCCTGACACCAGCAATAGCAAGTAACAGCAATAAGTGCCTTTCTTCTCAAGCACCTCACTCTGCACCAAGGACAGATGTCTCTGTGGAGACGCTCACTGAGAGGTGTGACAAGTTTACCTGGTGGTGCACACACTCCCCGGGAGCCCCTGTGTCATCAGGTAACAAACATTGAGAGTTTGGCCCCACCAGCACTGCTTTACACAGGTCTCCAGCACAATGCTCAGAGCAGCTCCTCATCACGGCTTTGCCATAATAAAGCAACGGTGATGTGGGATGAAATGACACAGGAGGGAAACAACCCAGGCTGCCACTATCACAAAACTCCTGGTAGGTCACTTAGGGCAAGCCCTATAGTGGCCAGAGATGCTTTCAAGTGGTGATTCTTTCTGGTACTTTGTGTGGAAATATACGACTCTGGTTTGGTTGGGCACACAATATTCTCCTCAATAAATGTTTTCTCATCTTCCCCAAGAATTTCCTCAGATACTGGAAGAAGGCCAAGATCTGGAGCAGTTGCTGTTACTTTCTGGCTTCAGAAAGGTCTAGATATTTCCAAAA
>JAOWBP010004220.1:14138366-14167461 GCA_028571105.1 Tragopan temminckii | reverse complement strand
AGATACTGGAAGAAGGCCAAGATCTGGAGCAGTTGCTGTTACTTTCTGGCTTCAGAAAGGTCTAGATATTTCCAAAAGCTGCTGCTAAGAGAAGCAACAAAGGCACATTGGTTGCTGATGTCCGAAGAACCAACCTGGGCCAGTCCACAGCAGGAGGTGATGGGCAGAGAGCTGGTGGTTGCAGCAGCCCTGGTTTGCTGCTAAAACGACAGGGAAGCTTAATACCTTCCCTCTTTCTACAGCAGGACAGGAGCTTTCTGCAGTACCTGAGGGGCGGGTGATGGGAGTTTATTTTAAAATAGCACCTGTTTAACAAGATGCATTCCCTTGGAAAGGTGATGAAGGATATAGAATGGGGAGGTGTGAGGCAAGAGGCAGGAGTAGGGCCTCAAGAAGATCTTCTAGGAAAGCAAAAGGCCCCCTGGACAGCAGGAGGAATTAGACAAATTGTGACCACACACCTTGGCAGAGGAGGCAGAGACAGATTCACGCAAGATACAGATTTCCATAAGGTACAGCAGAACTGTCACTCTGCCAGGCACTGCTAACTCCCAGCACCATGAGGCTAATGCCACCATAACCCCTGACAGATGCTGCTATTGCTCAGGACAAGCTCTGCAGAAACATGGGACATGTTGCTTTTGTGGGGTAGGAGGGATATCAGAAGAACAGAATAGAATGTTAAACAGGTTGCAGTCTCTTCCCCGGCTTCCAGCATTAGCTGGGAACAGAGGCAGCCTTGGCAAATCTTGCAGTAGCATCCTCACACCTGTTTCAGTGTCCTTGCTGCCAGTTTTAACTTTCAGTGGACCAGTAAGACATGAAAAAGCTTCTCTTATTCTGTCTTCAGCTGGGCACACTTTCTTCTTCACCTGACGCTTTGGGGCTTTACTTTTGCCTCCTTGCATCAAGCGTTACTGACTTTGACAGGAAGGGGATGCTTCTTTACAAGCACCCATGGGATAGTGTATTGAATTTGGAGATGCTAACACTGACAAGGCCAGAAACAGAAAATATGAAGGAAAATAAGATAAGTCAACAGTCTGCACATTTCAAAATCCTTTGTCATAACCAAGGAAGGCTAAAAGAAATTTCTTTCTAGAAGGAAGAGGCAACAAAAGGCTGCACCATCCATCCAGTACAATGGCAGCTCTATCCAGCACTGGAATAGGATGGATCCAGGACCTGCAGCAAGAAGACCATGGGTTACAAGGTATCTGCCTGGGAGGGGAAATGGCAAAAGCAAAGACAGGCCAGGGAGAGTTGCAGGTTGCTCACCCAGAGGCATCAATCTATAAACAAGGTATTGTTTGTCCCAAAGTGTCTTGTCAGTGGGAGTACAGGGAAGCAGGGTGTTCTAAATGCAGTTTGGAGAAGCCTCCCATCTGCTCAGCTCAGAATGAAGAAAGGCCTTTAGGTATGGAAGAGGCCAGGGACAGTGAAGGTGACAGTGCAGTTTTTAAACTTATGCTATTTACAGTGAATGCTCTTCTCACGTTGATCTGGTCTTCCCCCCCACTTGGCCCATCCACCTCCACTATGACACCTGACAGCAAACAGAAAAAAAGAACAGAGACCAGGAGTTTTGAGCTACCCCGAACAAAGAGCAATGGAAAACTGCCTATCCACTGCTCTGATTGAAAAACTCCATGGGGTTGCCGGCAGGGTTGCCAAAAGCAGACTGTTGCACTCAGGCGATATTTCCAAGGTGAAAGTAGGTTGCAAAGGGTCAGCAGGCATCAAACTGCCTTTGAGACAGGCTGCCTTACACAAACAATGATTGTATTCACAAGAAGAATAGCCTTTTCCTCCTGGTTCCACCATTCATCTAAAGATGCCAAGCGGATGACAAAAATAGGCAAATAAAAATAAATGCTCTTCAATCCCTGAGCCTCTATTTATCACAGGTTTCCATGCAGACAGAAAAGGAGAGCATATGCAACTTGGGCAGACTCACGCAGACAGCAGATTGGGACTTGCACCCAAATAGGGGCCTCTGGCCTCTACTTTCTCATGCTGCCATCTCTGCTCCTCTCCTCCCCCACATACGCCTTTCCCCCATGTAGAGATTTAACACAACAAATCCCAGGAGCTTATTTTACAGGGTTTGAAGAAGGCTCAGCACCTTTGAAATGCAAAGCTCATTAGTTCTAGTGCTCCTGGGACAATGAAGCTTTGGTTTTCACAGATTGTGTTCTCCATCCCACCCAGCTGCTTCCACCCACCCTACAAAGCTCTTTCCCATACACCAAACTGAGTGTCATCTGCTGCCTGGGTGACAAGCAGTGCACATTGCAGCTCATGAGTACCTACACGTTCCTACTCCAGGTGAGCCAAGGCAGTCTAACAGTACATTTTATCTTCACTAGAAGGAAAATTGCAGACTATTTTCTCATGTCCACAACATTTATGGACGTTACCTTTAAAATCCAACAGAGTAGAAGTTCTCCTATCCCACCTCATCACCACAGCAGCTTCCAAGGAAAGCCAGCTCATGTGAAGAAACAATTGGGCACATGATGATCAGTATGCACATACGTAATAGTCTGAACAGCAGCCATGAGCTCTGAGTAAAAACAGCTAAGAAGCAACCCTCATCCATTTCTGACTCTTGGCCTCTTCCCACAGGAGAACAGGGAGCACAAACACTAAAGCGGGATTCTTACAAGGAGAGGATGAGACCTAGGGACTTCCTAAAACTCATCTGTGGACATAGCTTTGTCAAGAAAAAAAATGTTAATAAGTTCTGTTGAACACATACGAGTGCCTACAGCAATGTTTGATGTTACATGCACACCTTCTGCAGTCAGCCAGATGCTCACAGTGGTGCTTCACTTCCTTTTCAGCATTTTCTGTGCGTCCCCCAAAAAACCTCACCTCCCCACTTTGTCCAGGCACTTTCCTTTTTAAATCCCCACCATCTTCATTCCTCTTTTTGTGAGGGGCCTGCTCTAATCTTGATGTCTGAACTGAATGCATTTCCTTCTCATGTCTTCTGCAATAGTATTAAATTATTTAGCCTGTATTGACAGGTTTTCTTCTCTTTTAGCTTTTCCAGTGAAAAGAAGATGCAATGATTTTGCTCATGCGTATCCATGCTGAGCATGAAAATCTCAGCTAGAAAGCTACACTATTTTTCATGAAGGAAGATCATCAAAAAAAGGTTTGGTGATTTGTCTGGCTGTGACCACAGCCTCTACTGGCTAAACAGTGAGACTGCACACACCCAAAGCCTGCAGAAGCAGAACTGAACAACAGCACATGCAGGGAAACCATTGCCTGCATGAGCTCAGGAACTAGTTGACATGGTTATCATGCCACATCACGTACAGCATGCCAGGAAGTCTGCTCTGTTCCCAATCCACCTATGTTGGCATAGGGGTCTGCTCAAGGATACAGTAAGATCAGAGCACAACGCTCAGTGGAGAAGCTCAGCTAGGTATAGGAATACCTGGTGCTCCTTCCCATCATCCTGTCTGTACCACATCCTTGTATCACCCCTCCTTGTTCCTCAGCCATAGCAGCCTTGCTTAGTAGAAACTGTTTTTCAGCCTCTCCGAAACACAAAGAAAAGATTCAACCAACAAGATGACACAACTGGAGCCATTAGAAAGCAAACACAGGAGCACTATAAGTCACTTTCAATGAAGAGCAACAAAGAATTAAAAATCCAGTCCAAGCATTGATAGAAGGGGAAGAACAAAAGAAACACTCTCAGAGTTGTTTTTCTCAGCCTACCTTTAAGGTGCCACTCTTCCTTGTTAAGAGGAGGCCAAGTTTTCACAGTTCCTATGCTTGGAAGGCAAAGATTCTGCTTCTTCCATCTCGTGCCCGCCTAAAATAAAAAAGAAAGAAAAGAAGTGAATCTATCTTTGTCAAGGAAATTTATATCAAGAAGTCTGCATCCCAGTTATTTTTAAAGTACATAGAACAATGCACCAAAATCAAAACCCTTATCATTATGCAATGGAAAGCACAGCAATGACAGCAGAGCAGTAAGGCTCTAAGCTGCAGCAAATAAGGATTTACTCAAATGCAATAGCTGTAGGTACAGAAACAAAGGAAAGAATCTACTTACCTTTAAAAGGCCTCAGGTATGCAGGGACCTACAGCAAACAATTCCCTCACCTCCACTGCCAACCCTTAAATGAGGTCTGGGAAGGGGTGGATCCTGGCTCCACCCCTTCCATCACTCAGGTAGGTTGCATGCACCTGAGCTCCCCTGGGTTGGCCCTGCCTTCCCACCAGGTGCTCAATCACTGGTTCATGACTTTGCGTTTCTGCTATGCTTATCTGTAACTTGGCTTTAGCCAACAAGATCAGTATTTAAGAGGAATTAACTATGTAGCACATTATCAATAAGCAACAAAATTTCAGTAGCACATAGTATATTATAAACACAACCACAAAAACATGATCAGGCTCATCACGCTATGGCAGGTGAACGTAATTGCCTTATAATGAGATAAATTGTTTATTTTGTTTCAGTTCAGAAAATTTCAAGAAAGAAAAAAAAAAAAAAACAACCCAATAACAAAATCTAAGTTATAGCAGCCCTAGAGAGATGCTGATCATGGTGATCCTGTCAAGTAACAATATTTTTATTTTTGTACCAGCTACCCAGCAGCTGGAGAGATCATGTTGATCTGAAACATTCAGAATCTCTTACTCTCATCAGTTCTCAATGTCTTCATGGCATAAACTCAAAATCTTTCAGCCCATGTATTCTTACATTAGCCAGTTGAATCCATTAAATGAAGTACTATTGAAATAACCAATTTCTAGGAAAGAACTCTTTCTAGAATTAGCCTGCAGGTTCCCTTCCAGATCAACTAGAACATTCCATGAAGATCCAGATACAACAGCCAAATCTGGGGCCAGGGTACATGAACTGAAAATTAGTGCACCTGTAGTCAGAGAAGACACTTGGTATTGGGTTAATCAGCTTCAGGAGATCAAATAGCAGTCTCCAGGCACAAGTTTAGGGCTTACTTTTATGCTTAAAAGTCAAGTTTTACACGAAGGTGTAAGTAACTTCTAAATTCACAACATAAATAAAAGCAATTCAACCAGAACAAAGCAATTGCTATACGCTGGTAGGCAAAGAGCACAAAGAGTTCAGCCATGGTCACCGGGGTGCTTTTGTTCCCTTCAGCTTCGCTACATTCCTAGCTTTAAATAAAGCTTAACAAACAATAGGTCTCCATTGTCCCGGTCCCAGCTGCACCAGGACAGACCGCTGAGCCCAGGGAGGGCAGCAGGAGAGGCAGCCAGGTACCATGCCGACCACATGGCCCATCCCTGGTCACCCCCAGTTCCTCCCAGAAGATCACAGGGGTGAGAAAGAGCTTCCCCAGCTCACCACAAAAGCTAAAAGCATACATCTTGTCGTTCCTCCAGCCTCAGAAACCTAGGTCACCAACCTTAAAATACAGAGGTCTGAGTTCTCAAGCAGGCTTAGGTGTTGTTTCTGGCTCCCCCTAACTCAGAAATTTCTTTCTATGAATTTGTGAATGTGTTTCTTTACCTCAGTCCTGAAGCAAACTCATCAGCTCAGCCCCCACTCCTTGCAGCTGCAGCCCAGCTGGGCCAGGGGAGCTTTGTAAGCCCAAACACCTCAGCTGCTAATGGGCCACTGCCTGGCACAGGGTCCAGGTGCTCTAACAGCTCCAAAAAAAAAACCACCACACAAAATTTCTTCAGATAGAATAAATCCCTGTGATAACGTGTGATCAGTGTGACTTGGAAAGTGTGCCAGGGTGGTTGTGCTGTGTGATAGGAACACCAAACGAAGCCCTTCTGTCTGTGAGCTCAATGCCCTTTTCTGCTCTGAGATGCCTCCAGGTCCAATCCCTGTGTGCTCCAGTGTACACGGAATGCTCATCTTTGCCCAACTCAGAACCCATCCTCAGAAAGAGCTCGTTTCACAAACAAAGTACATATGCAAAAGACAAATTCAAAGAGCCAGTTCTGCTCTTCGGCCTATCGCTTCCGAGCTCCGTAACTGCAGGTGCTACTCTGAAAATAGCACTTAAAAGTCAATTTACTCTGCACTGATCTCAGCTGCAGAGGGAGTGCCAGCTCTTGTGCTGCACCAGGGCATTTAACCAAACAGATAGTTTGCAAACTTGTGTATTTCTTCCACTTCACCACAAAGTAAACCGATGGCGGAAAACAGTTAGCAATTTGAGAGGGTTCTTTGCTGCCTGCGCCCTGTAAGCCAGCTCTTATAATGAATTCACAATGTGATCTTAAAATATATTTCACTTTGTTTCTTAAAAAATGTCATGGGTTTTGCAGGTGTGGCTTCCAAACCCCTATTTTAGCATGCTTGGAGCACCATGGATTAGAGGTGTTCCGTAAGGCAATTCTGATAACAATTAAGTAAACTATTGTGAGATACAGTAGCCTTGAAAAGATAAAGCAGGCAGCAAGGGAGGTGAGGGAGTGAAGAAGGTAAAGAAATGGTAAAACTGAGAAGAAAAAAAAAACAACATTGGAAAGTAACACAAAAGTATCCCTTAAAGAGGTGGAAACAAGAAGTTGGGGAAAATTCTTCCAATAGAACAAAAAAAGAAAGTGAGAATCAACACGACTATGTGATATACAGGAGCCAACGGATCCCTGATGCCATCGCTTGGAAGAGCACAATACCTTAAGATTTAACTCCCTGTCACTGCCACCAGCCTTGCCATTATTTAAGAAAAATGCTCCAGGCACTCCCTTCCACAGCTCATCTACTTGCTTGCAGGGCTGGGCAGAGTGCTGCGGCCAGAGCCCTGTGTGCTGAACTGCTGCTGGAAAAGAAGAGCTGCCAGATATGAAATTAGTGCATGAAATGAACATGGAAAAAATCATATACTGTTCTGCTTTTGCTTCAAAACAGGTTGGTTGATTGACAGCCAACCCTATATAATAATTCCTTCCAGGCAGATGGCAAGATCACGATTTGCTCTTCAGTTGCAATTTTCTGCTGCCTCGCACAAACAACCTAGCTACATGATCTGCCAATAGGAAGGGCCTGGGCTGCTTTGTGTGAGTTTTACAATACTCACATCAAAACATATGGATTAATATTGTGACTAGTTATCGTATTCCATTCTGCAAAAATTTGCCTTGAATTTGCCTCCAACATTTCTTAGCTGATCCTATGTAGATAATAGCTTCAGAAATCCACACGAAAGCAACTTGTAAATTGTTCCACCACTCCTGACAGACAATACTCTTTTGAACGTTTGCGTAGGTGTTGAAAATCTTGCCATACATCTCAAGCTCTCTCAGCACATATTGTTTTTAGGCTGCCATCTGCTAATGCGCAGTTCCACCCTAAGAGAGATGCAGGAGTGCTCCAGCCTCCAGTCTGTTCTGTTTTCAGATTTACTCTTTTATTTCTTCCAATTCCCAACACTCAGCCTGTGCCATTCGTAACCCCGACTGTAGTAATGAAGTTCAAGAGACACATTCACATCACTGCTAATTTTCAGTGATAAAGAACATTTATTGAGCGGGTATCCAGGCAGTCGTTTTAATGAACCAAAGAAACGCTTCATGCAATTGTGTCCCTGGAAGCAAATTCATTTGTCTCCATGTCATTTGGTATGCATGTGGAGCGGTGTGGGGCTGATCAGGAAGCTTTGAAGCACTCGTTTTCAGTGCATGTATATACTAAAAAGCATGTATGGTGTTGGTGGCAAAGGAAGACGACTGTGCCCAAAGAATTAATGTGTGTAACATCATGAACAAAGCAAGCCATGCATGTCACAGTGCAGAATGCTGGGATTGAATTATCACAGCAAAGAAGGAATTATTAACATTATACTCCACTGATTTTGTTCTTCACTGAACTTGTCAATAGAACTCTTCATCTGACAGCTGATTTTGCTTCACTCCCAAGCACAATTGTAAAATTTATAAGATGATATTTAATTCTATTTTTTTTGTTGTTTGGAAACAAATTTATAAGGGACAATTTTGGTTAAGTGTGCTACGCGGGATCCGTCACTAAAATATAGTAGAAGCTACAAATTTAACTCTAGGAAACTGAGGAGTATGTTATCACTTGCTAGATGAAATTTATCTGCTTTGATCCTTTTTTATATTCCTCTTCTCCCACACATCCCTTTTACTACCTCACCTTCTTTTTGGGTTTTCAAAGATTTTGTTGTCATTTGCTTCTGAATAAAATACTACATTTTGTTGGCATTGTAGGCTCTGTACATCAAATCGTTGTTCGTGTCACATTGAATTCTATGCAGCAAGTAGAGAAGTCAGAACAAGTGAGCATACATAATGGCACAGAAATCTTTCCATGTTGCTTGCAAAACATGAACATGAATAAAGAGGGTCAAGGTAAGAAAACAGAGATAGGAAAATAAAAATATAAACAGATATGTGTTTAAAGGAAGCTTACCTAATAGGTCTACTTTTTCCCCCAGTGTTTGCAGTGATTCTCCCTCATTTTCTTCATTGTACAAAAATGGTATGGCAGACTTAGGTTATATGTTTCCCTTGGTTCCAGTAATGAGAGTAAATCAGAAAAATCTTTTCCAGTGAAAAAAATTTAATTTTACATCTAAGCAACAGTGGTAGTTTTTGTTTCTTCTATGTGCGCTGCATCCCCTTTTTTAAAAGCTTTTGGCTGCTAGAGGCATAAACTCTCTCTCCAAAGTATGACAGATGAATTCTCACGCCATGAAGTATGATACCTTTCAGAGAGACTGAAAGCGACTAATAGACTTTCAGGAAAATGCTGAAAATTAGCTTAATGTTGCATAAATAAAGATATTTATGCAACCTGGAATGAAATTTCACCATGAGTAGAAAGCTAAGCCCTACTTACAGTACCAAAACTGCCTTCTGACAGTTTACATTGCTTTAATGGACTTGGGGTCATTTGCTGGCCTTCTCAATCTCAGCTGATAGAGTCGCCATAGCCAGACTTTAAATATGAATCATTTCCCAGACAGCGTAATATCCATTTGGCTCCTCCTTCCACTTCCCACAGGGGGCTGAAAAATGTTAAACTGTTCTCTTCACAATTAAATTCATGAAACACTTAAATTCTATGGCAGCCAGACACCAAGGAACAGGAAAATCATTTCATCTCATAATGTTTTAGGGCCCCTAGGCAAATGTAAACACTGTACGCTGTGATAGTCAAAGGATTTATTGCTCCTGCTGAACAGAGAATCTGCTGATTTGTTTCTAATTCCAGTAGATTTTTGAGGGCAATTTAAAATTATTTATTACAAAATTTTGGTGGAGTTATTATTTAGGAAGTTGGAACACACCAAACTCATTTGTGTGGAAATACATTTTAAACAAAAAGGAGCAGAACCCAAATCAATCTGTATTGAACTGGCCTGTAACAGTGAATCATTATTGTACTCTCTTTCCTGCCAGAGCATAAAGGTGGTTAGAGCTGTCTCACATCTCACAGTCCTGGAGTCTGAGCAGCACTTTATGGGCCACCACTGGAGGTGCTGCTCTAGAGAACTCAAACTGAGGCAGAGAATGGTCTAACTCACAATTATGTTCTTGCAAGTGTTTTACTCAAGACCAATTTCATTGGTTTTGCTGTGAATATCATCACTAAAGTGTGCAAAACCCAAGTGCAGTTCCAACCACTCATTGATATAAGACTCAGAGTGACAAAGGTTACCATTTTGAGTAAGTACATTGCTGTTAGTATATCAAATTGATGGAAACATCAGTGTAAATATGACTTTATGTCTTGCCACTTACTTTCATTGTAGGCACTTAGCTTCCTGGAGCGCACTCGTGTGCTGCAGCTGTACTTAGCAGCCTGGGGAACTGTTTGGAAAGCTGAAGGAGAGTAAATTCACTTTCATGGCAGAGACTGAGCTACAAGACTCCAACTTGGGTTAGCAGTGGATGGATGCTTTTGGGAGCAGCCATATGGCTGTCTGTCTGTGGATGTTCAGGCTTCACTAATGGACTGCCATCTTGTGCCCTCTTGGCTTTTTGTCCTCACCAGACTAACTCCTGTTGCAGCCTGTGGGTGAGTGCTTTGGGCAGAAGACACTTGCTTTATGCCTATGTGTATGAAATCTAACAAAAGAGTTCAGAACCTGCAGTCGCTCCACAGCACTAAGCTAAAGAAAACCATTAGGAGTTGTAATCTGATCATCAATCATATTTGCCAGCTTATCACCTCTGCTTCCACTGAAAGGTGCCTGCACATTACACAGTAATTCAGAATCCTTCTAGGTCTCTTTTTACCTTCCATGTTTATTTAGAAGTGCCAACAAGAAACAAGAAGTGTTTACACAAGAAGTGTAAATAAGAAACTTCTTTTAAAAAATGCAGTTTCTGAATTTCTCTTCAAAGATGCCACCAAAACAACTCCAGACTGTCTGCCTAGCTGGCATTCCACTGAGACTGTTTTAGCTCTGCTCTCACTAACCTGAAGCAAGAACTTGAACCACAACTCAAATAAATGCTGTAGAGAATCAATTTTCAATTTCCTGCTGCACCTCAGATATATATTTAAATACTCACTACTTTTGGCACCTGGAAAGAAACCAACAATGAAATCAAATGATGAAACTATTCAGCTGATAAGAGAAAAATCTGTAATAAATCAAGCAAAAGGAGACTCAGATATGGGCCTGAAGGCTACATTTTGTCAGCACTGATATAAAAGCAGTGCTTACTGTCTTCTTAACAGAAAAATAAAACAAAAAAAAAACAAAAACAAAAAACAACAACAAAAAAAGACAAAACCAAAATCCAAAAGAAAAAAGCTGTTCAGCAGAGGTTTTGCCTAAATCAGGATATTTCTGTACAATTCATAGTCAGTCTGAAAGAAGTATCATTCTTTAGGGGGAGAGAAAAAGTGGATAAAGTTCTTAGTAAGGTAGAAAGAGTTGATAAAGAATTAATTGGAAACAAGACTCAGACAAAAAGAAAAGTGAACCTCTGCTCTTACAAGAGAGCCACTGGAGGAAATGCTGATGTCCTGGAGACTGAGAGTTCGGTCATTGCTCATGGCCAGATTTTTATCCTCAAAATCTGCATCTCACTGTACACTGCTATTAGGATGAGAGCCTCTCAGCAGCCTGCAGGTTTGCCTGCTTGACTTTATTCTTCTCCATCTGCAATGTCCTTGATAATACACAGATAAGTAAATAAAAAGCTACTGAAGAAAATCCACGCCTAAAACAAGGACATTGGAAAGATTCATGTGAAAACATTCGTATTGGTTTTGACTGATGTGTTATTTGAACAAAACTGTAACAAATAGATCAGCGTTCCCTGAGAATATTAAAATGTTACCAAGAGAGAAGCAGTGCATTCTGGCTCAGCCTCTCAACAGACCAACAAATGCCTGTTGCTGCATTCAGAAGGCAAAACATTAATTATGCCCATGGAAAATCACAGTGGTGAGGACATGCGTATTAAACTGGAATAGACAAGCCGGGGAGGATGACAGTAAAAAAAACTGTGGCACCTATAATTGTACTCCAGTCTTGCAAGATGTTGCTGCTTTAAGGGACTCAGAAGGGTAAAACGCCTCCCCTGTACCAACTGTTGTCAGGCTGTTCCTGGGAGTAGCTGAAGGGAACAAATACTTTTCTCTACAATGCTCTGAATGTAAGATCTCGTAAAACACTTCTTTGATGTCAGAGTGATTGCAAGCCAAAGAGTGAAAGCCATGCAAACAGTATTAAGCCTGTGTCTCGGGGAGGTTTTATTCCTGCTAACCTGTTCCTGCAGCTTGTCCAGACAGCTGCTGTGCCGGGAGCCTTCTCCGATCTGCAACGAGCCATCAGCATCTCGCAAAGAGGAAACAAAGAGAAACGACAACAAGGCATCAGATATAAGCTCATCTTGATGCAACTGCTCAGGAGGGAAAGAGCTGTGCAGCAAACATAATAATGGGCAGACTGGTGACAACTTCTGGATTCTTTTGTTTTCAGAGTTGCGAGACTACAACTGGAAAAATTAATTGGGTTCCAATTTTACCCTCGCTCTGTGAAAAATGAGTGAGCAGCTATGGCCAAAGTGCCAATAATAGTAATTGTGATAACAAATATGACAGGAACTGACTGAAAAAAAAAACAATAATTGTAAATCTGGAGCTTTTTGAGACTCCTACCTGAAGGACATTTGAAGGCTGCTTCTTGCAGAGTGACATGACAGCCTTGTTAGTGGAGTTAACCAGGAATTAGACATATATCTTTCTGTGTGGTAGCCTGTAAGGCACCATAGCATGGCTCTATATTTCTGTGTATCTGAGGGAAAGGATGAGAAAACTGCTGCCTTGCTATGAGGCCTTCCTATCTCTGTGCTCTGCTGTCCCTGAGTTTGCAGGTTCAGTTACTGATAGGGCAAAGGCAAGAAAAGGAGTGGTTCTGCATGGCTGAAAGAGGGGTAAAAGGCAGGAGGCCCATCAGGCTCCAGCTAGACTTTGCCTATCCACATTACGTCATTCCTATTGTTTAAAATATGTTCTGCAGTTTTTTGCACAAAAGAGGTTTGGAGAGGTGCTCTCATGTAAATCAATAAAGTAAAGCTCCCACGGCTTGAGAAGAACTAGATCTGTATCAGTGCTCTGCAAGTCCCACCCTGCTGTGGCAATGCCTTCACCAGCCTTGAACACAGTGCCATGCAGGTTATTTGAACAAGTCAAGCTTCAGAAGGGGTGGCAGCAGTGACTCGGGAGAGGACTCTTTGGCAGCCACCAGATGGGCGGCCGTGTGGGCAGTCTGGGCCAGCCCTTCACCAGAAGGAGAGTACGTTCTGCAAGCAGTTAGATTCACTTTAGCCTGGAAATGGGTGCAGAATACAACAGAAAAAAAAATACATAAAAAATTTGGTGTCTCAGTTCTACAGGTATCAGTGGATACGGGGCATTGGTGCAGTTAAGGAAAAAATCTAATACAAAGTCATTTAGCTGTATGGATAATTTAACCATCCTGGTATTACTGAGCAGTTATGTATATTTGAAAAAGAGAAAGCAAACACCCAAAGGCCTCCTGTTTACAACGTTGCAGTTTCAAGAAGTTGCTATATGGCAGAATGGGGTGCTGATAACAGGGGAGATAATCCAGCATGATAGTGCTATCAGCACCTGAGGAGCAATAACTGATCTACTCCGTATTTACCAAATGTACCCAGCGCTGCCTATTATGTTTACCTAATGATTAAAAGGAACAGTAAATGGAATGACTTTCTTTTAATCAGTATGTCAGCTTGAGCAGAGTAATGAAATTAGTCAGGGGTGAATAAAGGCTTCTGAGCCAAGAGGGACATTTCATTGTTACTTACTTCTAAAATGGGTAACTTTGCTGTTTCTATGGCATTGCACTGTGTGATGCTGGGGTCTGTGTTAAAATAGAGTATATCCAAAATTAAAACAAACTACCTGTTTCTGCATTTTGTTATATCTGCTCTCACAGCTTGCAAGTCCACCAAAGTCTCAGCCAAGGATTCTTTTTCTTTAGGACACATTTATTAATCATCCGTTCATATCTACCTAGTTACACATGGATGATATCTGACAGTTTATCCCAGTTATCATTAATAACTATTAATGGTCTTGTTGTTACAATCGAGCTCATCAACTCACAACTTCACTTGAGTTCATCTAATTTTTCACTTAATTATGAAATCCAGGATGCGGCTGTCACAGGCAAGCTTGTTTACCTAAGGGACACAGATTTGTCCATTTGATTGCTTTGAGAAAGGCGGTAGATTACAGTAGCAGTGACTTTGACTAGATGTGGAATCTATGTGTTTCCTTAATCCTCAAGTATAGGTTATTGTCACTCATGAAAGTTACAGCATATGAAAGCTTTAGCTGCAAACAAATCCAAATTAAAAGAAGTCATATTTTCTCAATGCTGAGAAGGTTTAACAAATTTATTTAGACGCTAATGAGTATTACTGGGCTTATGTAGGGTCATGGAAAATTAGAGCAGCTTTTTATGCTTTTTAATACAGATTTCTTCATTGCTACATGCTAAGCTCTTTACTGTTAGCATAGCTTACTTTGACTTTTAGCAAGTGGGCAATGTTTGAAGCTCGGTGACATGGCTCTCTTTCTGTATTGTTGGTTTCTTTGGAAACCACATATTTTGTGCAGCTTTAATGGAAGGATTTCATTTTTAACTTTAACTCACTATCCTTTTCCAGAAATCTGCTTTGTGTCTATTCTGAAGAAAACTGTAATGCAATGTAGAGTGCTTATTTACCTCATTTTCTAATCAGAAGTTGATGGAACAGTGTATGCCAGTGCTGCAGCAAGAACATCTACGATAAGAAAAATATGAGTCTCCTAAAGATACAGTGCTGAGCTCTGTCTTGATTATGTACCACTGGAGTCAGCGGTTTTCAGAGTGTAAACAGGAGTACAATTTGGAAGCGTGCATATAGGGCTAGCACACATAATGCACGTCCTTCATTCATAAACTATCCTATGTTTCAGTGGAGCTGACACATTTCACCCAGTGCAGCTTCCTGACATTAGAGGGCTCCATAATCCACGGAGTATGGCAAGAGGGCGTTCCCTTTTGAGATCAATGGAGATGACACTGGGAAAGGATTATAGACTCCTCTTGGAGTTGTGGTTTGACGATAGTATTGTAAATGCAGCTTCTGAAATCCTACTATTAAGTCACAGCTGCAAAATGTAATGAGTTGACCTTGTATGAAATCATTCTACCAACTCATACTTGCTTTAGAAAGGCTGAGTGGGGCTTGATTTTGTCATGAGTAGTAGACCATGAGTCCCTCTCTCTCATAATACGCTGCATTGGTTGTCATTCTGGCATTATTTGTCTTCTAAGGGCCCAGAAAAACCTGGCACAAGCTCTCTGTTAGGGGATTCTGTCAATGAGACACAAATGTAGTGAGTGTCCATGCCTAACTCAGATCAAATCTGCATCTAAATGTGGCTGAAACACTCCTAGAGAAACAGCTGGGTGCCGTGCTTGTTGTCCATCACTATCAAAGCTCTGAAGGAGCTGTCACACAGCAGCACGGCAGCAGGCATTGGAGCATTATCAGGCAGTCAGAAAGCCTAGGAATGTTGCACTTTCAGAAGGAAAATGCAGAAAAGTTTCTGAGGCAATAGAGAATAAAAACAAACCAACAAACTCACTTATAAAATAATTTAAATGGCCAAATTTCAGAAGGAATTTTTACATACAATGTTGTGGTCTTTAGAAAGCACGACTTGTCTTCGCTGCTCTTCAAAGAGTCTAATCCTAAAGATACCTTCCTAAGAAGTAAATATGCTCATGAGTTGAACAAACCCCATTCTATATGAGATAAAAGAGTTTTTCTGATGAGTGCTTGCACAGCTCCAAATCTGTGAAGGTGAGCCGGCTCTCTGTTAAGGCAGTCACTGATAGAAGAGTTTCATTTGCACCATACTCCCACAGGTTAACTGTACCCCATCAAGTTGTTCTTGCACCAGCTGTATTCTGAGTAAGTGGCCACTTTGGAGCCAGCAGGTTGATTTAATTCCCAGAGACTGCAAAAGAAATCAGTGTCTTAAAGAGAATTAAATGTTCCCCTTTTTCTGTACTCAAACACAGTTTTCTATAATTAAAGATTGATATATTGGTGTAGCTTTCCTGGCAAACATTGAAAGAGGGTTGGATTATTTTGGCAGGGAGGGCCAGATTGTTAAAAATACTATAATTTCCTAAAAGAAAATCAAGTACATCTCATGCTGTGCATTTTTTGCCTCATCCTGACACATGGAACTTGTTTTTCTCATTGTGCTGCGGGCACAATTTGGTCACATATTTCTGGAAAATGTCTGCACAAATAATAATTTTACTAGTCAATGACAAGGACAGTAACAAGGAGGAGAAAACTGCTTCTCCGAGTGCGGACACCAGCAAAACATGGAAATAAGCAAAGCATCTTATTCAAAGTTACAGAGGTGGACACTTCAACTTCATCACTTGCAAAATGTGTATACCCGAGATACCAGGAAAATTCCCACCGTGAAAGGCAGCGGCTGCTTTTGTAGCAACATGTGAAATTTACACCAGCTGAAGATCCAGTGCTTGTTGTTGAATTTACTGAGCTTGAACCAAATCCCACTGTAACCAATGGGGAAAAAAAAAATACAGAAAAAAAACCTTCGTTTTAGTTCCTTGCAGAGCAGGCTTGCTGTTTGTGGACCCCTTTGGGCCATGTGACACGGATATCAGCAGCTTTGAAACCATGACCATCTGATTAATACAAGGACACTGACTCATTCCTGGTTTACTGAAAAATCTCCTAAGTAATATGAAGCGTATATTTGGTCACAGAATTGCTATGAAATGCTTACAGATTTATGTATCTAAAACCAAATACTCTCTGAAAAGACTGAGGGCGAGAGGGAGAAAATTGTCTCTTTCACATCTGTGTCTACAGTGTGTTGAGCCTGGTACCCAAATCACAGACCAGTAATACTCCGGCTAGATGAGCCCTCGTTGTGCTTCATTTTGAGATAAATTCATGCAACATGGAGCGTGAGCCACAGGAGGAGAAAATAATAGCTCAGTATTTCCTTATGGCAATTGAATTTTTTGCTGAGCTTCTAATTTTGTGCCTGCATTCGAAGGGTCACTGATTTAAATAAATTAAAGACATAAATCACATAAAAACTGTGATTGAGAGAGTATTTTTTTCACTTTATGTTTATGAATTTATTTATTTCGCTGTGTTTTATGGCCTCTGCTGTTATTATACAAGATAGTTTCTTCCCTGGGATTTCTCTCAGCCTGTTTCCCAAAAACATAAACTACCCAATTCAGCAGGATCCCTGCTGAGATCTAGCCAACCTTCCTATCCAAATCCCTCTGTACAGCAACATGCTTGGTATGCCTCCATCCAACAAGAAATTCACTTTCTCTGGTGGCTCAGACATCCCAGAAGCTGCAGGCTCCCATTGATCCAATTTGGCAATCAGTCTAACACATGGGCTTTACCAGAGCACAGCTGGGACAGTAACAAGAATTGTACCAGTTTGTGCCAGACCTAACAGCTCATGGAGCACCAGACTGGGTGAAAAAGGTGCAGAACGAGATATTCTAAAAGTGCAGATGTGACTGACATCCTTTGGCTTGCCACGGAGCCCAGCAAAGGAAGCAAGCTGTCAATGACACATCTGCTCACACCTCTCCATTTATTAAATTTGAAACAAAATTTGACAGTGATAAAACAGAATGAGTAGGTCTGTGTTTGTATTAAAACATCATTTGGATAAGCAATAGCTGGTGATTGGTGTAAAAGAACATCTGTGACATTATCCTGCTATTTTTGTCTGAGTCATGTCACACTGAGAAAGGCAAAAAGAAGAAAGAAATAAAAAGGGATAAAATGATCACATGTGATGGTTCAAATTTAGCTTTGTTAAAGTCACACTCCTTTCTATTATCCAGAGTAATTCCCACAGAGTTAAGATAAAGACATCTGTCTTCTCTGAGGAATAAAATAAACACTCTGGTATTTTGGTTTGACTGTGAATCATGCTCCTAAAACACTTTTGGAGATTAATTTTTAATTCCAAATTGATAAATTCCTGCTCATACAATAATGTTAACATTGAGATGCAAGCCTTTGTGAGCCCTTAATCTGACTCTCTCTTGTTAGTACTAATGGGGTTTATTTTGTCTATTAAAAATAATTAACTACAGAAGAAAACAAGCCTGAGATGAAAAGAACAATAGGAGAGATATGATTTTTAAAGCTAAAGCATGCTAGCCTTTTGTTAGGTAATAACAAAGCTGCTTTGGTATTGGTTATTGGTATCCACTGTAAAAAATCAGAGGAAATTTACTGTAGCCACAGCAAAATCATTCCCACAGTAACATAAAAGCAAATATTTGGTTTGTGTGTGCAAGGGTAGCAGAGGTGTTTAAAAGCATCTGCAGGACATAAAGCTCAAAATAGTTTACATCAGGCAAGAAAATGATAAAAGAGGTTGATTTTATCAATAATTTATAGAGGAGCAATATTTATAGCCTGCTCAGTGTGTGGCAAATTGAAGGTCCGCAGTAATAAACAACTCATTAGAAACACTAAGCTTTAAAGCTGCTCACAACTGCATGCAAACCATTAAACCCCTTTGAAGGAATAAACATGCATTTATACAGGTATGCTCTCCATGGAAGAGCACCCTTCTCCCTTGCATCTCTGTGGGCCCCATTCTTCCCATCACTGAGGGGTGCTTGCAGGCAGCAGAGGTGGTCGCTGGGGAGAGCCAGGAGGATGCCTGCTGGGTGATCTGAACATCACTCGTGCCCGACCCCAGCAGTTCACTGTGGAGATGTTGCTTTGGGTGTTTGTACTGAAAGCAAAATCAATTCTTTATGATTAACCTGAGAAAGTGTTTGTTTACCACTCCTAGCTGAGGTTCACAAGGACAGGCATTGGGTTTAGAGAACTGATCTTTGTTCCTTGGTTAAAAAATATACAATACTTCTTTTCTAAAATGAAAACTTGACTAGTAGCAATATTTTTAGCATTCAAAATTTGTTTGGTGAAACTGAAAAATACACATCTCAGATACAGACCCAATCTTTGTTTCAAGCACAGCTAATTGCTGCTTCCTGCTGCCCAGCTGACTGAAGCTTCTGTAACATGCTATCAGCTTTTTCTGTCAAATGTTTCGGGCGGATCTTTTTCACTGCTTTCTCTGGGGACTTTAGAGGTATTAAATCACTGTTATGGGAGCTGGAAACCAGGGCTGGGATCTGGTTCGGTCTTCAGCTTCCAGAGGAAAACTGTTTACTCCACTTACTTTACCTCCTTCCCCAGCAAAATTTCTTAGATGACAGTGATGTATGAAGATAGCATTTCCTCCATGACAGAACTCCAAAAAGAACAGATATTGAAATGATGTCAAAGCTACCAAAATTATAAGCTGAAACAATTTATTTAATGCCTAATGCTGTAATGCTCACATCGATCGGATTTCTACCAGTGCTTACATTAGAGAGCTCCTTGATTATGTGCATAGGTGATTATTATTAAAAGACCGTCTTTAAAAGACCCTCTCTGTACACTTAGATCAATAACCTGTCCAAGATGCAGGGAGCTGTGGAAATGAGCTATAGAGGAAGATAAGTTATATTGAATAATTAAATAAAAAAGCGTTTTGTATGATTGATGGCGAGAAGGCGTTTTTGTGAATACCTGGTCAACATTTTAATGACTTTTTTTTATTTTTAAAAGATGCTGAAACATTCAAATTAGGCCTTTGTATTACGGTGGGCTTTGTACACTTCTTAATTAGATCTAATCTCAAGGGAAGACTCATTTATGATTCTATACAGTATGTAGGGTGTCACATAGAGAAGACCAGAAAAAACAAAGATGTGAGGAAGACACACATTGCACTGTCATGGTTCAAAAGGAGCAGAAAGAAAGTGCCAATAACTTATAAAGCAGGACATGGCACAGCCCGGAGAGGAAGGAGAGTTGGTCAGGAGCTGAAGAGATAAGGCTGGAACCACAAGACTGAGCCCATCACCCAGTGCAGGGAGCCTGACCTCACCCTGACGACCAAATCTGGAAACCTGAATGACCCCATCTGACAGCTTGCCAGGGTATTGATTCCACGAGAAATGGAACAAGTACACATTTTAAAATGTCACACTATCCTGTGAATTAGAAATGCCAACCGTCAGCTATCAGTGCCTTTTACAAGAGACTTCAGAATATTAAAGAAGTAGAAGTTTATTTTGCTACTTAATGGCCTAGAACTCAGGACTCAGTGCATGTCTGAGTTTACTTTCCTGAGATGGCAATTGACAATATAAGTTAACACGGTAAATGCTTTTCATTCATTTATGGGGAGTTCAAAGTGATGAAACCACATGCTCTGAGTTTCATAGGCACAACAGTCGTATTTTTTTAGTGTGCCCTATTAACGACAGATTTTTAAATCACGAGTGCCATCACATTAGGTTACAAGAAATTGGTCATTCTGTTTCCTGCTTCCAACTTCTGTACCAGAGAATAAAACGCTGTGTTAAAGATGTGTAGTGTGAACAGTGCATGTGGTCATTCGTGTTTCCTATTACTTGTATAGTATAAATGAATTTATTATAAAGCAATGGATGATGAAATATCTTAACACGTTCTGTATTTAAGTTTGCATGTGGTATATGTGACTGCAAAATACGTTTGTACAAGTGTATCCAGTAATTTAATGGGTTTATTAATCCTGGAATTACTGCAATAGTAAAAGCATTATTTCTTTAGCCTTCATTGTTTAATAGAAATGACAAAGTAGATCAGACATTTGAAGATGAATGAAGCAATGCTGAGAACTGTTCCCTTGGAAAAAACTCAATAAACATATACAGCTGTAAATCTCACCACTTTTCTTGGCAAAACAACATTAAAGAACTGTTACAGAACTATAAAATGTTGTAAAGTGGCCTTTTCAGGATTGAACAAGAATTTTGAGCTGTTCTGCTATAGAAAGATGGTTGATTACAAATCAGTTTTTCCATCTTAATTTGTAGGAATGACGTACATGTAACACTGACTACTCCTACCTCTGAACATTAATTTTACCATAAATCACATGACATTTTATCGAGAGTCTGATAAATCTAGCAAGCACCAGCTGTGGTAGTGTAAGATCCTGTGTTTAGCAGTGCGGCTGGGATCACTCACTGGGGATAAAGCTGAACAGAAAGGTATTGTAGGCTTCTATTAGGGGGTGTATTATTTCCAGAAGATAAGATGCACTATACATGCTCCTAATATAGTCTTCCATCAATGCCCGGTCTGCTAAAGCAGTGAATGGAAGTGACTGATCTACAATTTGCATTCTCTTTTCAGTCCATCAACACAACATTATTAAAACCATTGAGCCAAAACCCATTAGAACAGCACTCACGTATGAAACAATGCACGGGTCTGCTTGTTCCCATTTTTATGCACTGCTATAGGACTATAAATATTCATCGTAATGTAACTGAAAATTATTGAAGTGAGAAAAAAGAGAAACAGGGAAGCCATTTGCTTCAATTCATAAACAGCATCTGTTGGGAAGTTATTCATAGATTGCTTCAGGGCCTACTGAGCAGTAAGCCCATGGAAAAGGATGCCATTGCAAGCAAATTGGCCAAAACTGCAATGGAGATGCTATTAAACATGATTCACTGACAGCCAGGGAGAATGATCAGGCACCAGCTTGTTTTATGTCTTCTTTTATCACTGGGACACAGAAGTAGCCTCCAGCCAAAGTCTCACACAGTTCAAATTAGAAGAGCAACCTTCTACGCGTATTAAGGCCTAACTAGTGGCAAGAGAAAGTTGCACGGAGTGATATTATAGTGAACACAGTTGTTTATTTGTCCCTACCCGAGGCACAGGTAAAATCCCCTTGCAAAACAAAGTGGCCATAAACTTTCTTACTGTATAAACTTCCCTACTACATATTTTTGGTCAAAAGATATGTAAGGATCTTCTTGCAAAAAGGTAAAAAAAATGCAGCCTAAAAGGATGAGCGAAAATAAATTAATAACCTGCCAGGCATATTTTAGCTTTGTTAAATTTTAAAATACATTATTGCTGACAAGTGACATGATGCCAAAGAAAGGTGGATGGAGTAACAGGATATATGAATCCATGGAGGAGAGTAAGTGCAAACATTTTCACATACATTTTACTACTGACAGCAAAATACTCAGCTATCAAATTCGGCTTGCAGATGTACAGAGCAGAGCTACATCTGTAGCAAAGCTGCTCAGCCCTACAGAACTCAGTGCAAACGCAGCTGACTTTTCAGCCAATGATCCAGCCCAAATTTTTTTATGGCATTTGGGATTCATCACATCACGAGGGATTTGAAAGCTACACTGGCAATGAATATGCAGACAAATAATTTTCTCTCTTGTTGCAAATTATTTATACTTTTAATTAATATCAGCAGTTCATGGCTTGTAAGTAACTAAACCCGCAGTCCCCTTAGCAAACTGCTGGAGGTTGTTCCCCACCACCTCCTTGCGTTACAGCCAGGATCCTCCATGGGCCATGGTTCACAAGATTAATTTCATATATATTTGCTCTATTTTAATGTATTGCAACTAAAACAAACCGCAGGAAATACAGAGCTATTCTATTTTTGAATATTCACATACGTTGCTTTCTTTTTCCACAAAAATCTGAGGAAAAAGCACCTTCTCAGCTGCCTGACCTGTGTAAGGTCTTTCAGGTAAGTGGCAGGCTTTAAACCAAGACCATATAAATGCCTAAATTTGCAAGCAAATATAGATATTTTCTCCCAAGCAAATATTAATCATTTGTCATTTGGTATTTGTTTTGTTGTTGTTGACAAAGCAGAGTCTCATCCGTGACTCATGAAAGTGAAGGCCTTTTGCAGAGCATGCAATTTGGTTTGTATGCACTTTTTCAAAGGATACTTTTGACTAGCAAGTGCATTCCACAAATAAGGACTGCTCCATACAAGGGAAAACAAAATGATAATTTATTCACCACATACCCTGGAATGTGATAAGAAGTGGGCATCAGCTACATTTATACTTTGAACTGGTTCTGAAGAAAGTTAAATTAGCTTTAAAGTATTCATGTAAAGGTTGACACAGTCTCCAGGAACAGTAAGAGGTATGAGGGTGTGATACGCTTAAGCACAGAGAAGCCTCCACTCAATTTTGAAAGGGAAGAGAAATGCAAACCCCAAAGTTATTTGTATTACTTTTAGCCACAATATGTCCCTTTGCAATTCATTTTCATGTAAGTGTTGTAACAACTGAGAATCGAGCACTGCATGCAGCTGCAGTCCTGGAGCAGGTCGCTGGGTGATGCAGCAGGAGCAGGCCAGGGCAGGAGCAGGCAGCTGTTGAGATTAGCTGAGGGCATGCAAAGGGTTGGCAGTGGGGCAGCACTCATTGCCCCATGCCTTACAGGTCTGGAATGCAACTGGCATGAAAAGAGCAAGGACAGTGCTCACCAGATAAGAATAAAGATGGGGCCGAACAATCCTGCACCCAAAGGAGGCTTGGAAAGCCTTCTGTCTTCTTGGCTACCACCAACAATCAAGCTGGTTGGGAAACAGTGCAGTGGATCTGTGTGAAAGAAAGGCTGAGGGAGCTCGGCTTGTTCAGTCTGGAGAAGAGAAGGCTCTGTGGAGACCTCATTGCCCCCCAGTACTTAAAGGGAGCTTACAAACAGGAGAGAAATTGACTTTCCACACATTCTGACAGTGATAGGACAAGGAGGGATGACTATAAAATAAAAAAGAAAAGATTTCTGTTAGCTGTTGGGAGAAAATTCTTTACTCACACGGCAGCGAGGCTCTGGCACAGCTGCACAGAGCTGTGGGTGCCTCATTTCTGGGGGTGTTCAAGGCCATGGATGGGGTCTTGGGCAGCCTGAACTGATGGGGGCCAACCAGCCCACAGCAGGGGTTTGGAATGAGATGATATTTAAGGTCCCTTCCAACCTAAGCCATTCTATGATACTATGGTTTTGCAAGTAAGAAAAATTACTGAGGAAATATTTATGGACAATAAATGATACACATATCTAAACACCTACAAGATGTGGTGCACAACGTCAACACTGTTCTATTCAAGATGAAGAAGAGTTGTCACACAACTGCATAAAATTAAGCAACACACCCCAAAAGTTTAAAATCGGGCACAACTATTGGAATGTGTGTGATATTATCAAGTACTAGTAAGCCTAAATGAGAAAATCAGTGTTTGACAAGCAAAACCAGATCTTAACTCCATGGATTAATTATACATTGCGTGTAACTTACTTGTCCTTTCATCTCTCCACGCCCACGTTGTGTAATCCTGTTAATTCCTCAGAGAACCCAATTTTAAGCATGCGAGATCTGGATTCTGAGTGTGGGTTTTCTATCTCAGGAGTACCCTAGCTAGGGAATCAGTTTAGAGCTCACAGGTGAACTCCAGCGCTACCTTCAGCCTGGTTTCACCATGTGGAGTAGATCCCACTCTCCCTCTTTTCTCCCACTCTCCCCTATCACTCTCCCTCCTTTGCCAAGGCTAGTAATAAAATTGAGGGCTCAAGGCGAAAATTTAGGTCCCCTGCTCTCTAAAGAACTGCATTTTGGGGTGCATTTGTGCCTGTCTTCTTACACGTCCACCACACAACTGCAGAAAGCATTTGAAAAAAACACTTGTACAAATCTGTATATCCATAATTTCACTACTCCCCAAGTGCTTTGGTGACTATTTAACTGGAATTGGCATATATCTAGACAAATTAATTTCAACCATGATCAAAACATAACATTATTGTTTAAGGAAGAAGATAATTAATTTTCAAAAAATCATACTGCATATATTAGAACAGTTAGGAACGGCTCTCATTTGTGCTCAGACCATTTAAGGAGATTTCCATTCCTTTATTTATTCTTTTATTAAATAAAGGAGATGCCATAGCAACCCCTGTAACACACTTCTATTCACTTATTGATTCTGCATTATTCAATCCATGTAGGTTTTATTGTAGCCATTGTCTCACATTACGCTGCAGACTCTCCAAAGATGAGGCCAAATCAAAACCATTCATCCTAATCCTCCTGCATTAGGGGCTCTGAATTACCTGAGACACAAACACAACCACCTTCATGAGCTGGCTGGGGTCTGAGGCAACTTTACCTATTAAGACTTTGACCACATCCTTTCCTCTCTACTCCCATTTTGCACTGCCTCCACTTAAAACACCAAGCAGTCCAAAGCCCAGTCTATCCATTCAAATAGATCAAATTTATACAGAGAGAGAAGACAAAAATCAGCAATTTAGCTCAGATTTGGATGTGCCTTAGCGTAATCCTAGGACTGTGAGTTGGAGAGGATACCTCGTGCAGCCAGGAACATGGGGACAAAACCTCAGACAGACAAAGCCTTGGAAGGTACACAGGTGTTCATCACCAACAAACTCGGAGAGGTGCTTGGGAAGTCTTCCATTGAGTTACTCACCTCCCCAAGGAGCTAACACCTTTGTTTTGCCTGGTGATGCTTTGAGCCTGTTCACCCACAGCGTGAGAGAATATTGGATAAGCACTCTTAACGGCATATGGCATGTCCATCTGTTAAGGAAATGGCACATCACACATCTGTTTTCTGGCACTGGCCAGGGAGCAAGGCTGCTCCAAGCTGCTATCAAAACTATCAGCTGCCTCCCTAAATAAATAAATAAATAAAGAGCAGTACCTTTCCCTGGAAGTAAGCTCTTACCAGCATCCTGAACCCCACCAGCAGGAACCATGCAAGTGCTTCTGCCTGCTGCACACTAACTGGAGGGGTTCAGCAAACAGCAACGAGTGCAGGTTTTACCCACACAGACCTCTGTTTCCTATGCAGGTGGGAAGCGGATGAAATAAGACTAGAAGAAAAAGAGAACGACTCTCTTGTAAAAGCTTTGCTCATGTCAAACTGTCCTGACAAGCTGCCCCTGACCCTTCTCACCAAACAAGCTGTAAGTAACAGCAGTGGTGACATCGTCCGTCCCTTTCTGGTTTTCTGATCATGCTCTGAATCTTAACAAATTTGAATCTGAAAATCTCAGATCTGATTCTACATCACGAGTGCCTCAGCAGGCAGCTGCATCCATAGCTTTACAGACATAAAATGCTTTACAGTTCCTTCCCTTAATATTCACTGTATTTCCAGTATGGAGACCCAAAAGACATGCAACCAGGCAGCAATTTATTGTCAGGAAATAGCCACTGAGGCAACACCCAAATGTAAGTAATCTCATTAGTTTTCTCCTTTGAGGGCAACACTTTCTCATGTGGGGTGTCAGCTGAGGAAATCTATAGAAACAAAAGTCATTCCATCAAAAATTATTTGCCAGGCTCTTTATGATAAGAATTTGACTCATTTGATTACATTTCTAATCTAAAGATAAATGGAAACAAACTCGAGGGTTTCATGTAGGCTGTTTGTTTCGCTCACCTGAAAAAGAAAAAAATCTAATCAATAACACCAGAGTAGTTTTGAAAGTGGACACAATCATAAAATACAGGAACAGAGTGTGTTAGTGGGAAAAAAAATGAGAAGAAATGACATGGCTTCAGCATGTAACCCAGGAAACAAAAATATCTCTTTCAGCTGGCATTTTTCAAAGTGATATATGTCAATACTGTTGTTCACTTGCAGGTTAACTAAATCTATCAGCAATGGATACAGACTCTGACTTGGCTGAACAGCCTCTTTTTTTACAGCTTGCTTTTTTGAGAAAGTTCAATTTCCAGTACAGGAGGCCAGCAGTTAAAGAGAGTCAAATATCTCTAACTTGCCATTCTCCGTCTGCGTTTGATTTTTATAAATTTGTGCCATAGTACAGGCAGAGCTTTCAGAGCTGAAAACACGCGGCCTCTTTTGTTAACACTTTAAAATTTGAAAAGTCAGCAGCAGGAGGTTAAATCAAAAATTGCTTGGCTTTATTCTTTCATTCAGTGGAGGAAAAAAATAATAATAAAAAGAAGTTTTTGTTAGTCAGACAAAGCAAGCTGTTATGTACTACAAACAAGACCGGTACAAGGGAATTTTAAATAGCAGGCTGACAATTGCTGATGACGGTAGGTGAAGAATGGTGTGATTCTTAACAAAAAAGGCTCAACTGCTTCTTCACTTCTCTCAAAGAGAATATGGAGCATCATATGGTTTTCTAGCACTATTATTGTGCATAAACATTCAATGGAACATTATATGCCATACTTCTACTACTACTGTGCATAGTTACAGCTGGACACAGCACAAGTTAGCAGTTACACAGAAGGAACTAGTGCAGGTTTTCCCAAGGCATCCAGATGACTGTGTCCACTCCTGCATGTGAAAATCTCTCTTTTTATAGACAGACTATTCAAACAGTCCAAAAGCATCTATGAAAGACCATTCATTCAAACCATCCGCGCAACAGACAAGGATGAGTACACTGAACATTAGCAGTGTTTGTATTCTGCAGCTCTATGAACCCTGGCAACCTAAGATGGGAAGAAAACACTGTGTAATATATATATATAACATATATGTTGTAATGTACTCAAGAAAAGACTGTATCTGTCAGACAACTTCCTCTTTCACATAGGAATACTCAAACCTTTTCATGGACTGACCAACTACCTCATAGACTGCTTGGCCTCTCTTCCTGCTTGGATTTGACTTCACGCTGGCTTGCCCTGTAAGAGCACTGCATGCAATCTGTAGCCCAGCCAGCTTTCAGCACAACTGAAGTAACCAAAGCACAGACATAGAGGCCCAGCTGTGGAACCCCCAAACTCTCTGGTGGTTCCAAACTGGGGAAAGATTCCCAGCAAGAAGACACTAGGAAGCTTTGTGCTGACATGCTAACAAATCCAAGGCTGGTTAGTTTAATGCTGTCTGTAGTATATCTCTGCTCTATAGCATTCACAGCAGAAACTGCAGTGTAGACTTACCCAGGGAGAGGCCAACAGATGTGGTGAGTTGTGCTCACAGTGAGAAGTGCAAAGTGTTTGATCAGCTGCACGGAGGTAATTAGTTCTATAATTTAAAAAGTTTATGCTAGTCCTGAGCCTCCACACTAAGCTGCAACTGGAGAAATGCTTCTCTAAATGCTAAATGGCAGAGGAAATTTCCATTCATAGGAACTTAATTTTGATTCAAACCAGAAAAAAATCAGTAAGGATATACCAAAGAGTCACAAGCCCATCTTTTTTCCTGTAAAACTCAATTTAAAAAAAACAGTTACAGCTTGCTTCTGAAATCTTATTCAAAATATTTGCTAAAAAGCAGAGCAACAAACATTCTGATAGGTGCTGTTCCAGGGGTGGGACCTGATGATCCTCAGGGTCTTTTCCAATCCAAGCCATTCTATGATTCTATGTGTGTGTGATATGTGAATACATGTACGTGATACAGCACTGCTTGAGCAAAGAAATACAAATGGCACTTGCCTCACCTCTATATACATGAATACCCAGGGACTGCTTGCTCACAGCACCCTTACACCAGCTCCATAAGAATTTTCTCTATGAAGAATAAAGAACATCCACTACAAGTCAGACTTTGGCTGCAGTTAGAAAAGGCAATTTAAGAACAACACATTTTTCTATGCCCAAGTCCTTTACATATATCAGTCTTCTTATTTGGCTGACTATTGTGACAGAAATTACTTTAATTGTTCTCAGCCTCTGAGAGCCAACTCAGAGATAAAAGAGTGAGATGGAAATTAATTCCTTCGCACCATCATCATCTAAGCTGTTTAATAAGTCTTAGCCTAGTGCAGGCACATTAAAGAATGTGAAGTTCTTGAGGTGTTAATTTGGGTCTAATTTGACATAGAGCCTTCATCTCTGCTGTCAGTGTGCATGACAGAAAGTTTGCGCCTTGACTTCCAGAGTGCAGGCTGGAATTTGAAGAATGGAACAGAATATGTTTCTAATAATAAACTTAATAGGTTTTACGTTGGATGATTGAATGCCAAACACAAAACTTCATAAGCGTCATGTTTGTGGCCACTCACTGGAGCAGAACAGCAATGTTGAAAGCTTGCATTTCTGATGTTCTATTTTTGTAAGCCCTGCATAGCTCTGCCATAAAAAACTTGAAAACGTTTGAATGATACTTCTGCCATCTCTCTGCATTCTATTGACTAGAGCACTCCTGACGCTTTCCCCCCAATAGCTTTTAATTCAAAGTGTGCATCTCTTTTAGGAGTACATAAAACAATTGATTAAAGCACTGCCCAGTGTGGTGTAACTGGCATTTAATCAACATTTACCTATTATACTGCATCTCAGTACCAATAGAAAGATAAGGACTTCTCTTATTTTTGAGTCATGCATGTGCATATCTCAAAAAAGAGGCACAATAGACTTTATTCTGAATTGTGCAGTTTTTTGTCCAGCATATAGCATGGAGATAGGAATCTGCTGCTTTTGTGCATTTATCTGGAAGACTTAACTTAAAGAAAATGTTGGATTATCAGCCCATTTATGCAAATGAGAGTTTTGTTATTCAAGACAGCAGCAAATGAGTAATTGAGTTCAGACCATGGATGAGAAATGGCAAAGAAAGACTCCTGGGTTCTATGCTTACACTCTGTCTCTTTCTCTCTCTCTTTCGTT